>CM062817.1:1392715956-1393315956 GCA_031772625.1 Pinus tabuliformis | reverse complement strand
AGAAACAAAATATATATAACCAACCATATAAAATAACAAAAAATAAAATAAAAAGGTAAATAAGAAATAAACTACAAAATAACAAAAACTAAAATAAAAAGACAAATAAGAAATAAACTCTACACTATAACTGCGAACTGCGAAAAATGTCCATGGCCAACCGAGGGCACCCTGTACATGAATAAATAAACAAATATTAATAGAGATTAGAAAATATTCTGAGAAATATTAAATACATATCAAATATTGTGAGAAATATTAAACAAAGATCAAAATATCTTATGAGAAATCTTAATGGAGACAAAAAATCTTGAGTAATCACATTCACTACAAAATACATCTTATGCAAACAACAAAAACCATAAGCATAAAATAAGTAAGGAGGGAGGAGATCTAGAGTATTTGCAATATAATAGATTACATAACAAATCATACATGGATTTCGCATCGAAAGAAAACTGACCTCAAGCTTTGCCTCTACACTCTACTACAATGTCTGTCTCTTGAAAATATTTCAATAGTTTCATCACGAATCCTCCACATTCCTTTACCTATATTGCATTGCATTCAATGATTAAACAAATGATTAATAATTTAAGATGGTTCAAATTTAAACAAAAACACATATGGAACCATACATATAATAGCAAAAAAAATAACAAAACTAACAAAGGGGAAACAAGAGAAACAATAGATAGAAACACTAATTTGCAACCCCAAAATGCATTGATGTCCAAAAAAGTAATATTAAATACACACAAAGTGTTCTAAGAAACACAACAAATATCAAAACATTTTATGAAAACTCTTAATTAGAGACCAACTATATTATGAGTAGTCTTATGCACTAAAAAGTAAAAATTATGCAAATTGTAAAAATCATCAACCCCAAATAGATAAATAGCGAGAACTATTATATTTAAAATGAGAAATATTTCTTAACAAATAATAAACAAATTTTGTACCAAAAAGGAACTCACCTCTACATATTTATATAGCTTTGCACTCTACAAAAATCGTTCTCTCATAACAATATTTTAGTAGTTTCATTAGTGATCCTCCACATTCGATTATATGCATCATATTGCACTCAATAAAACATTTTGAAAAATATTAAATAACACTAAAAATCATTGATCCTAGATAGATAAGGAGGGAGAATCATGTATATGTAAATAACCGAACATATGTGGATATTTGCACCCCAAAAAAACTCACCTCTACCTTTGCAGTCTGCTACAGCCTCTCCCTCACAAGTATATTTCAGAAGTTTAGTTACTGATTTCTCCATGTTACATTGTCTGCTCTACTACAGCCTCTCCCTCACAAGTATATTTCAGAAGTTTAGTTATTGATTTCTCCATGTTACATTGTCTGCTTTACATCGTGGTCAATAATTAGATAAATGAGAAATAACATAAGACACCTCAAATTTTGAACACACATCTCACTTCAACCTCATCTTTCATCCACTACATTGTGAAATCATGTGTTGTTAGGACCTACACTAATTTCCCACTCAGTGTCCCAAATAGAAATCAAAAATAGAGAATTTAATATATTATGAGAAATCATAAACAAAAATAGGAAGTCTTATGAATGATATTATGATAAAGCACATCTTAAGTAATGACCAAAAATCATAATCAAAGAGAAGGAAGAACTATAGTATTGAAATCAGAAAATATAAGTCAGAACCAAAAGAGAACACATCTTTTTCCTTTACAATTTCCTACACATCTGCAAGTAAAACACATTTTTTTCCTTTACACTTTCGTACACATCTACAAGTATGTCACACAAACATTTTAGTAGCTTTATCAATGCTCCTCCACCTTAAGGCCTAAACTACATTTGCATAGCACTCATTATATAAATAAACACATCTAATTTAAACATGAATCTCGCACCAAAATATATACCACCCTCTATCTTTGCTTCGACCTTTGCTATGGTGCCTTCTATCTCTCTCATAGAAAGATGTTCACTAGTTTCACTAGTGGTCCTTCAATTTTTTTAATCTACATTGCATCTAAATTTCAATAAAATATTTAGCAACAAATGAGTTAAATAAATATGGGCATGAAACCATATAATTATGTAATAACAAACAAAACCTTCCCCATACATACCTCCTTCATCTTTTCCCATAAAGAAGTAAATCCCCATGCATACCTCCTTCGCCTTTGCCCAATACATTTGTAAGCTATGCATCAATGTTAAACCCACACTATGGGTTGTTAAAGTCTTCTTCAATTTCTCATGCATTGAACCCACAATAAAATGTGAATAAAAGAAAAATATAACAAAAGAAACAAGGGAAAAAAAAAATTATGAAACCACAAATTAGCATGGCCATGCTCATAAATACAAAAATATAACAACATAAAAAAAAACCATATAACCAACCATAAAAAAATGCAACAAAAATAACAAAAAGAAAACATAAAAAGACAAATAAGAGGTAGACTTTGCACTGCAACTGCAAAAAGCATCCATGGTCAAACAAGGGCACCCTACACATCAAAAAATAAATAATAAATAAGTATTGAATAGAGACTAGAAAATATTATGAGAACTATTCAATACACATTAAATATTGTGAGAAATATGCAACAAAATTCCAAATATTTTATAAGAAATCTAAAATACAGAATGAAAATCTTATGAATAATCTTATGCACTAAAAAGTACAAGTACATATTAAGCAAACACCAAAAATCACAATTCCTAAATAAGTAAGAAGGGGGAAGAACTATACTCTTTGCAATAAGAAAGATTAAATAGTAGATCATACATGGATTTCACACCAAAAGAAAACTGACCTCCACCTTTGCCTCTTCACTCTACTACAATGTCTCTATTATTTCAATAGCTTCATCAGTGATTCTGCACATTCCTTTACCTACATAGCATTACAATCAATAATTAAACAAATGATTAATATTGTAAGATGAAGAAAATTTAAACAAAAACACATATGGGACCATCCATACATACCGTCGCAACATAGATTTATATTGCAAAGCATACATCAGTTTTACACCGAATAGGAACAAACAACAAAACTTACAAAAAGAAAACAAGCAAAGAGAAATAATATATACAGACACTTATCTGAAACCTTAAAATGTATCAATGGCCAACCATATCAAAAACGCTAAAACGTATCAATGGCCAACCAAGGACAGCCTGCACGCAAGAAAACTATTATGAGTAATATTAAATACACACAATGCTTTGAAAAACATGAAACAAATATCACATATTATGAATAATCTTAATTAGAGACTGATGATATTATTATTCTTATGCACTAGTAATGCTTTGAAAAACATGAAACAAATACCACATCTTATGAATAATCTTAATTAGAGACTAACAATATTATTATTCTTATGCACTAGAAAGTACACAAAATGTTTTGAAAAACATGAAACAAATATCACATCTTATAAATAATCTTAATTAGAGACTAACAATATTATTGTTCTTATGCACTAGTAATGTTTCGAAAAACATGAAACAAATATCACATCTTATGAATAATCTTAACTAGAGACTAACAATATTATTCTTATGCACTGGAAAGTACAACTTATGTAAACACTAAAAATCATCAACCCTAAATAGATAAAATGGGAGGAGAAATGTAGCAACTGGAACCAAAAGAATTTAATAACAAACAAATTTTGCACCAAAAAAGAGCACACCTCTACCTTTGTATCTACCTTTATATATGGATATTTGCACAAAAAGAAAACTCACCTCTACTTCTGCATATGCCTTTGCACTCTGCTACAACCTCTCCCTCACAAGTATATTTCAAAAGTTTAGTTAGTGATTTCTCCATGTTACATTATCTACTTTACATTGTGGTAAATAATTAGATAAATGACAAATAATGTAAGACACTATCATGTTCCTTTTTCTGGTTTCCATTATGGCATGATCAGGATGGAGTTCCAAGGTTGGTGGCAGCTAGGTCACAGGAGTAAGTTTACTCTATCAGTGAGGCCAAGGGCTTATGGAGGGGCTTATGGGGTTTTGAAGAGTTTTTATGGAGTCCAACAACATTCGTTTGGCGCATTCCATCGTCTGCACAACTTGCATTTTGTTCTGTTTCATTTCGACAACTTTCGAAAATCGGATTATTATTGAGCTTAACTCACTTAATTATGATTAAGGTGGCATTCTGAAAGGAATACTTGACGGAATACCTTAGTGTAATAAATCATTGGAACAGGAATGAACAGATCTACAGGAAGAGGTGGTGGAAAATGAATTTCAGTGGCCTGAGGAGGGATGGTGGTCGATTTACCATTTTTCCAAATTAAAAAGGTATTTTAATTAAATAAAAGGAGGGAAAAGGTACTAAGTGATTAAAATAATAATAAAATAAAGGCTTCTAGAGGAGTCCATGAGATCTATAAAAGAGGAGGAGGAGACCATTTGAGGACATCATGGATTGTTGATATTTTTTGTTGACGAGGTTTGGAGAACCTAGTTCCCAGCTTCTATAGCCCCAGGACGGAAACCCTCGGGTTTGTTGTTGGGTGTTGGATGAAAACCCAACACTCTTGACGAGATTTCACCTAGAAATATCACGGTGCTACAACGGAGTTTTGGAAAGAGCAAGTTTGCAGTAGCAGTAGCAGGTTTACAACAGTCTTCTCACTAGGTCGTCTACATCATTACTAGGGGTCATACATCATTTTGGTCAAAGATCTATTTTTGGGGTTTGCTTTGCTTGCTTGGAAAGCCTAGGTTCCATTATTCCTTCATGTTGATGTACCTTTTCCAATGGATTAATAAATGGCTCACTTTTTCCAATGGATTAATAAATGGCTCAATGATATTATTGGCATTTATTTGTGTATCAAATTGCTAGTTGTGAGTCTATTTGTGATTATTTTGTTGTTTAAGTTCATTTATGGTATCTACTCTTTAAATTTTTTATTAGGGATATTACAATGGTATTAGAGCCTTGGCTCAGCCTATAGGTTTTTCAATTTTCAATTGAAGCTATTATTAAAGGATTTTGCCGAAGAAGTCAAAAACCCTGTTCCTGGAGCAAAATAAGAATTTGTTAAAAGAGGCCCAAAAAATTTTCTTATTAAATGTGCAACAAATTTCAGTGAGATTGGTGCATGAATTAATAAGAATTTGTTAAAAGAAGCCCAACAAATTTTAGTGAGATTGTTGCATGAATATTAATTCTTGTACAAAATTTATTATATGGTGGCCAATAAGGTATAAAGTCAAATTGTAATTTCTAATTGGGCCCGTCGAACTATTCTAAATGGGTGGCCAAATTAAATTAGTGTGAGCAAGTTATTTTGGGTCATGGAAAATTTTACGGGAGCCAAATTTTATTTGTTTGAATTGTTGATTTGGGTAAAAGGAATTCAAGCAAAATTTATTCCCAAGTCTGAGTCTAATATTCAAGTCGCAGCATCACCGTGAGCACCTCTTCCTTCAAATGAGTTATCTTGCTAAAATTTTGTCAGAGGGTCGTGGTTTATTTCTGTAGTAGTGTTCATTCTCCCAATATGACAGAGATCTTGAGCAACTATATCAATTTGTGTTGATATATTGTTGATTGCCTGCATGAGATTGAAGTAGTTGGTTTATTTCTGTAGTAGCATTCATTCTCCCAACCAATATGATAGAGATATTAAGCAACTATATCAATTTGTGTTGATCTATTGTTGATTGCCTGCAAGAGATTGAAGTAGTTGAATCATCCTCCGAAGACCGAGATCCAAGTGTGATACCAGATCACGGTACCAAGGGTTATTTGTAGAAGCCAAAGTTTTATTAGTGCATTGCAAGTTTAATTATTTGAAAGGCGGCAAAGGTTTCAAGGAGACAATTGAAAGCCGAGAGATTTTTTCCATTGCAGATCGAGGATAGGTGGGCAACCAGAAAGGACACAAAAATCAGCAACATCTCACTAATTGGGAAACCAAGAAAAAGCGTACTATTTCATTAGAAACATCCAAGAATAGAAAAGAGGGAAACATCTGAAAATCTAGGAAAAAGGAAACATCTAAAATATATTGACTTTATCTAATTATGCAGTTTGATTTTATCTTTTGTAATAAAGAGAATGATGGCATTGTTTATAAAATGCTCATCTCTTCTTCATAATAAAGTGAGTGGTATTGTTTACAGACCTGTGTTATTCCAGTGTTTGTGTCTACAGTCTGTTCTGTGATTCTCTGTTTTTTTAATTTTCAGATCTGCAAGTAGATCAATTGGTATCAGAGCGTAAGATCTTGGAAGCCATCCACCTGGCGATTCTCTTTTTTTTTTAAGGGTCATACATTTCACTCCATTCAGTGGATGAAAATCATGCCGCCCCGTCAAGAGCGTCAAGAGCCCTCCCATGCAGACTCGCCAGTGAATGATTTAGCTAGGGCTCTTCAAGAGCTAATTACGCTGCAACAACAACAACGCCCTACAGGGAAAATGCAGCTTGATACACGCTTTCAACTGCCCAAATTCTCAAGGCAAATGAATGGTGAGACTGTTGATTCTTGGATCCGCAACCTCTCCAACTATTTTAGAACCTGTCCAACAATGGACGAGGAGATGAAACTTCAGATCGCCAGTCTACAATTGGAAGGCCTAGCACAAACATGGTGGGATACTCATCTTGAGAATATGTCCTTGGGTGTGGAACTTGGAGAACAAGCCGAGACCAAATCAACGCCTATCACATCTTGGAATCTCTTTTGTGAGGCCTTACGTGAACGCTTCTATCCTCCAGGGTATATACAAAATCTCATTGCCAAATGGTTGCAGCTTCGACAACTACCCAATCAATCATTGCAAGCCTACATTGATGTCTTCTGCAAGTTGCGAATTCAACTCCATATATCCGATCCAGAAGAGGTACTAATTATCAAATTTAATTCTGGTTTGCTAATGCTTCTTCGTCGTGAAGTTGAGTTGTTTGACAGTGCTTCATTAGATAAGGCCTTTATTCAGGCCCTGGCGGTGGAACGCAAAGTGGGTACTCGAATCCGATATCCTCAAGCCAGAAATGGTCCATCTTCATTTGATTCTTCTAATGTCGCCTCTGCCTCATCCCCCACACCTCACCGCAGCCCCTGGTGCACATTTCACAAGACCAACTCACATGCTTCTGCAGATTGTCGAGTATTGAAAAATCTCTACCCCCAGAAAACTCTTTTTACAGAGGTCGAACAACCAAATGCCACTACCCCACTTCCAGCGGTTTCTCTCAAAAATCCAACAGAAGTGGACCCCTCTCTCATCCTCATGGTTGCTAATGCAACAAACACCTCTGTTACACCTTCGTTTACCCATAATTGTCAAATCAAACATGAGTTGGCCACGCTTATTCTTGACAATGGGAGTCAAAAGAATCTTGTGTCACAAGACTTAGTTGAACGCCTTTGCCTTCCCACCACACCTCACCCCCACCCGTATCAGCTCGGTTGGGTCAGAAAGGACGGTCCTCGTCTTACCATCTCATAATGTTGTGCTGTCACCTTCGCTATTGGACCTTTTCGTGATAGTGTGGGATGTGATGTTTCTCCTCTAGATTGTGTTGATTTATTGCTAGGAATTCCATACCAAGAGGCTCGACATGCTGTTTATCATGCTATAGATCACCAATACCACTTGCAGCACGATGGGCGCACCTATGTGCTCACATCCTCAGCTAGCACATCAACCCAACCTTCCATTGGCAAAGCTCCCATTATGAGAGTCAATTTAAACCAAGATGTTTCTTTGTGCTTGGTTCGCCCTGTCAAGCCAGACAACCTCACCAATCCAGTCTCTCCTTCAATGGCTCCTCTACTCCATGAATTTGCAGATGTCTTCACCCAACCCACAGGGCTGCCTCCAGCACACTCTGTTGAACACCACATTGATCTTATTCCTGGCGCTTCCTTACCCAATGCCCCATCTTATCGCCTTGCTCCTCGAGAGGCAACTGAGATAGAACGCCAAATTGAAGAATTGTTGACATCCGGTCATATTCAGACGTCATCCTCGCCATGTGCATCTCCAGCTTTTATTATTCCCAAAAAAGATGCTTCTGAATGGCGCCTCGTGACAGACTATCGAGCCCTTAATAAAGCCACTGTTAAAAACCGCTACCCCCTTCCCCGCATTGAGGATTTGTTGGACCATTTACACCGGGTTGTCACAAAGATGGATTTAACTGCAGGCTACCATCAAGTTCGCATGCATGCAGCCGACACATGGAAAACTGCTTTTAAAACAAAGTTTGGGCTATTTGAATGGTTGGTCATGCCATTTGGACTGACCAACGCACCGGCCACCTTTATGAGATTCATTAATGATGTTTTTAGGGCACATTTGGGTAAGTTTGTGGTCATCTACCTTGATGACATTTTAGTATTCAGTAAATCTTGGGAAGACCATCTTCAGCATGTTTGCACCATACTTGAGTTATTGCGAGCACATCACCTTCAGGTCAAAGAAAAGAAATCCTATTTTGGACAAACATCAGTTCAATATTTGGGATTTGTTATTGACAACAAAGGGGTTCGCCCAGATCCCTCTCATGCACAAGCCTTGGCGCAATGGCCAGCCCCTTCCAATGCACATGACCTCAAGAGCTTCATGGGAGGTATTAATTTCTACAGAAAGTTTGTCTCTCATTTTTCACAGTTGGCTCGCCCTTTGCACCAGTTGTCTCATCAAGCAAAGTTTATTTGTTATGCCGAATCTGAGCAACATTTTTCTCAACTCAAGAGTGCCTTATGCTCTGCTCCTGTTCTTCGCTTGCTAGATATGAATCAACCATTTGAGATGGAAACTGATGCCTCTTAATTCGCCATTGGAGTTGTTCTTAAACGGGGAGGCCACCCTGTGGCATACCATTCTGAGGCACTTGCGGATGCTAAGCTCATGTACAACACCTATGACAAGGAATTCTATAGTTTAGTGCAAGCTTTGAAGCAATGGCGCCATTACATTCTTGGCAAAGAGACCATCCTCCATACAGATCGTCATCCGCTAATCTTCATCAACTCACAACGAAAGATTCAAGAGAAAATCCATTTAAAGTGGGCTTCTTACATTCAACAATTCCATCTAGTGATTAAATACAAGAAGGGGACAAGTAATAAGATGGCTGATTTGTTAAGTCGACCGCCTGCTCAGGTCCTACACATTCTAGAGGTGCGTTGTGATGCATATGATGCTTGGAAAGATATGTATGCAACAGATCCGGTCTTTGGTGAGATATGGGAAGCTTTGCAACACCCTACAGTCATCAACCAAACTCCCTTTCTTGATTATACCATTCGTGATGGTTGGTTGTATAAATTGAACCAACTATGTGTGCCACAATCTGATGATCGTCTCATTCTCATCCGTGAAGCACATGCCTCTTCATGCAGAGGGAATTTTGGCATAGCCAAGACCATTCTCAATCTTCAACGCCACTTCTATTGGCCTGCCTTACCAAAGCAAGTGGAAAAATTCATTCGTGCATGTTCTCTTTGTTCACAAAGCAAGCCCTCAAATCGTAAGCATGGTTTGTATCAGCCATTACCAATTCCCTCTCATCCTTGGGAATCCATTTCCATGGACTTTTTAAGTGGCCTTCCTACTACTTTTTGTAAACATGATGCTATCTGGGTAGTGGTATGTCGTTTCTCCAAGATGGCTATATTTCTTCCTTGTCATAAGACTACTTCTGCTGCTCAAACCGCGGATCTCTTCTTCCATCATGTGTGGCCACACTTTGGTTTGCCAAGTAGCATTATTTCAGATCGTGATTCTCGCTTTCTCAGTACCTTTTGGCGTACTCTTTGGTCTTTGTTGGGTTGCCAACTTCGTTTCTCCACTGCCTTCCACCCACAAACAGATGGACAAACCGAAGTTGTCAATCGTACTTTGGTTCACTCACTTCGCAGCTACTTTTCCAAAAACAAACAGTGGGATACATATTTTCACATCATTCAACATAGTTACAATCGAGCAACACACTCCTCAACTGGTTTCTCACCTTTTGAGGTTTGCTTTGGGTTTCAACCAAGTGCACCCTCTGAGATGCCATTGACAATCACCCCTTCTGGGTCTGCACATCAACAACAGGAACAAAAATCAGCTCATCATTTTATCCACTCCATTTCTCAACGCCAAGCTCAAGTAACTGCTGCTTTGCAAGCAGCCCAAGATCGTGCCAAAGAGAGACATGACAACCAGCGAACACACTTGTCTTTTCAACCTGGAGATCATGTGTGGCTCTAGTTGGACAAGCAACGCTTCAAGGGCCAGCGTCATAAGCTGCACCCTCTGAGATATGGCCCATATACTGTTCTGGAACGCATTGGAGAAAATGCATATCGCTTGGACTTGCCTTCCCAGCTTGGCATCCACGATGTTCTTAATGTTAATAATCTCAAATTATTTGAACCACCTCTCCTTGAGGAATCTGTTACAATTCATCATCTGGTTGATAATATTCCAGATTTTCAACCTCCTCTACTCAAAGATACAATTCTGGACTTCAAGAAACGGGATACACGACATCAGCCATACTTCTCATATTTGGTTGGTCGGAAGGGACACACACCAGCACAGGCAAAATGGATTAATGCAGAAACATTGCACCGCAATTTCCCTCAGTTGGTGGAGGAAGCCGGGACACTTCCTGATCTAAACAGGGAGGAATTGGGCAACCAGAAAGGACACAAAAATCAGCAACATCTCACTAATTGGGCAACCAAGAAAAAGCGTACTATTTCATTGGAAACATCCAAGAATAGAAAAGAGGGAAACATCTGAAAAACTAGGAAAAAGGAAACATCTAAAATATATTGACTTTATCTAATTATGTCGTTTGATTTTATCTTTTGTAATAAAGAGAATGATGGCATTGTTTATAAAATGCTCATCTCTTCTTCATAATAAAGTGAGTGGTATTGTTTACAGACCTGTGTTATTCCAGTGTTTGTGTCTACAGTCTATTCTGTGATTCTCTGTTTTTTTAATTTTTAGATATGCTAGTAGATCAATAGGATTGACGTGAAGCTTAAGTGTGGACAGAGCTCAACATTAACTTCGTCACCAAGGCAGATTTCTTCATAATAAAAGGGAACGAGCTTCCTTAAACTTGTGACTGGGAGAACCATCGATTTCTGGGTTGTTTCGCTGCATTACAAAGACAAGATTACTTGCTATTTGGTGACCGGATTCATCAATTCTTGTGCTTGCTATGGGACATTCTGGCTGGAAGTGATCATAGTTTCCTAGATGAATGTCAATTGTGTTGAGGTAGGGTGTGTTGGGGCCACAAGTTACTTGTTAGATTGCTTTTTGAATAGAGGGTAAACGTTGTCCCTTATAGCTCTGTTGGACATACCTGGAGTGTATTCGTATGGTTCATGGGTATACGTGGTCTCTGCTGGAAGGCGTCCTAACTACTGGTGTATATTTTCTCTCATTTTGAAGACCCTTTCGTACTTCTAAAAGAAGTCAGGTTCCTCTATATGCTCAAGTGATGTGCTTCCTTACTAAAGACTGATATTACTAAATTTTATGTGCTAACTAGTTTACTTCAGCAGTAATATGAATCCATGCTCTATTGTCATTTTCGAAGTTCTGCACTTAGACAGTGAATATCAAGAAGTCTAGTTTTTATTTCTTCATCATTGTGTGCCATATTTGAAGGAGAAAAATTAAATATACAATTACAGTAGTGGATCCTGGAATTGTTTGACCCAAACATGCACATGAAATAATACTTCAAACTTAGTAAACAGTGTAAAAATTGGAAATTTCTAGCCCAAAATTTATGGGGCTGAATTCCCTGTACGTGTCATCTTATCAACATTATTGGAGGTGTTGTAGCAAGGAAGCTTAGTGATCAGAATTCCAATCAAATTCTTGAATACCGAGTGGTTTTATATGAAGGTTTGGACGCCAAGTCACAGTTGGAAGGAAGTTTGATCTGTGGGTTAAAGAAATATCTTGTACCTATAGCAGCTTCTCTTTTGAGGCCTGTAGCAGCGTATTGACAAGGGACGGGTTGGTTTTCATCATAAATTTGAAGGCTGAATTTATCAGACCAAACTTCCTCGGCAAGGAGTCTAGTACTTGTTTTTCCTGTGTTTGGGCTTGTTGTGCACATATCCTCCAGTTGAATGTTCACCGGTACCTTCCACTGGGATGTAGCAAAGGTTTAAGAAAGAGGAACGAGAGATCAATTGCCTAAAGTCTCCTATAGCAGAGGTATAGGAGAGGTTGTCAACCATTTTGAGGAAATGTCACTATATCTATAATAGGTTTCTCTATTGAGCCATTATAATGCATTCTCCTTTATGAGACTTGTTATTATGAGTAGGTAGCTTCCAGTTTGTTGTAATTCTGAATATTATATGCTATCAAAATTGATGATCTGAGTTTGGTCACATAAACACATCACCGTGCATTGATGCTTAAAGAAAACAAACAAAATAATACACCCACAGTAGCATGCTCGCAACATGATTGACGGAATTTGCCTCTAAAAGAGTTCATTACTCGGAAAATCGTGGCTTCATAATCACAAATGTTGTTGTCATCATTGGGATAAGCCACAGGAACTCCTAAACAAATTGAAAATATTAAATAATGCAGAAGTTAGTTCCGTGAAATACCATGCATCCAAATAGAGCATCAGACCCTTCTATATGAAGGTACTTAATTTGCTCCAACAGAGGTATCCAAGGGACTTACAAAAGGTAAAGGAAGTGGGGAATTAGCTTTTTGTACTTGGGTTAGACTTAAACACTGGAAAATCAGGAGATGACCTCACATTGGAAGAGATGGAATCTTATCATTGCAAGGTGGAGCAATCTGATTACAGTTTAAACTTTAAATTGAGCTCTGGAGCCAACTATGCTTGCATTGGTACAAGCCAGATTCTTGGAGCATCCAGGTGAGAGAATCAAGCTTATAATTGCCTCTTATTTCAGCGATATTTTGAGGATAGTAGCACCCTTTCCTCCCTATGATGATGTCATCATGAAGAAGGCCTTTCAATTGATTGTTGAATATGATTTCATCATGAAGAAGGCCTTTCAATTGATTGTAGAATGTTATTCAAGGTTGCATGACACCCAGAGCTCAAACTTTGATAGAAGGTGTGTGATCCTAGACACTATGGCCAAAATCAGATCCTACGTAGTCATGATTTATCTAGCGCAAGATGACGTAATCCTTCAAATGTGCCAATTCTTCTCCACCAACATCATAGAGCTCACCATGAGGTAAAAGCCAACATGTAAGATATCTTATCTTCATTACTAGTTGAAGGTGATGTCATTCACAAACAGTTGCGAACAAAATTGTTAGTCATTGGAGGAAGACAGAGGTTGTCCCACCAGATGCCTATGAGCTAGCCAAAGGGGTGGTTGAGCAAAATTTGAGATTTTTCAGAAGGCAGAAAACCCAGGAGGAGTTGACAACGATGCAGGATACAAAGAGCCAAACTTGTAGCAAGCATGAGTGTGGAGCACTTGGAAGGTATTCTTTTGACAAGCAATCTAGTGGTTTTTCAATAATAATTGTAACCTTTTCTGCATTAGGAATTCAAAGAAGATAAAGGATTTTGATAAAATGTGCAAAAATAGACAAAGGAAGCTCAAGTGCTAATAATCGATGTTTTCTATGCAGGAAGACGTGCGAGCAAGGAGTTCCCGTCCAAAAACGAGAAGCAGAGGAAAAATAACTATTGTTCCTCCAGTAGGGAACCAGATGCGGAGACGATCAAGCAAAATCGGAAATGAATAGTCCAGGAAAAGAATGCGGGATACCGGCTCGGCGAATGCAAGAAAGATTGAACGATTAGCGAATCCCTCAGGATCAAAAGATCCTGAGGGATCGCTGCTTTACTTATCTTTGATTATCTAGATATTTCCGTCATTTCTTTTATATAATGGCACAACCTCATTAAGCAAGGGGACGACTGTTTTTGTAATTTTACAGTTCCAGAACAAACTTTAATCATTGAGTCTCACTGAGACCTGATTTTGTTATACTTTTGTGGATGCGATTAATATAAAAGACTTGGTATTTATTCCGTCTCTGCGTCTGGAGTAATCTAAGGCGGTGTACCATTGGCAGCTAAGGGCCCGGCTCCGAAGGACACTTGCTTTTGTATCATTATACGGTGATTTGTGTGTGGTTTGTTTATCTTTATTACTTAGCAATCTGATAAATCCTTCATATGATACGCTATGTTCTGTTATGATCAATGAATGAATGATTTCTCCATGTAAGGACTCTGCACTGTATAATTGGATTTGCACAGGGTCGAATTGTATCTTTATTCGGCCATGTCTGTAACAGAGTGCTGGTATGAATGTTACTGTCATTGGATTTATGTGAAACAATATTTGTGGGATTTGAGAGTAGCGTCATTCTGTTTAGAAACATAGTTACATCATCCAATATTCTCAGATTGCTATATTAGTGTAGAACATGTACATACAGGTGATGGTTGTTGTTCCGTAAATCATTTGATTATTGCTGTTCCATTTGATTAGTGCTATTCCATTTTACTGTTGTTCCATTTACTGCTGTTCCATTTCCGTTTTGCTGTTCCATTTTACTTTCCACTGATTTATTTACCTACCTTTGTTGTTTTGGTGTGAGAGAAGGCCTAAGGTTGTAGTGAGCCTCAGCAAGATGCTGCTTAGCTCCCAGACCTATAAGTCCATGCTCTAATTTCCCTTCTTTAATCAGTTTCTAGAGGGATGGGTTATTGCTTCCGTACCCTTGACTGATCTACTGAGATTCCATCTTTTGGGTTAGTTTAGTTACAGCTTAGCATCTATTTTCCTTTGAATCTTCTGAACACTGTACTACTAAGCATTACTCGGAAAAATAGCCACAGATTGAACTACTTCTTGCAATAACAAAACGTTCCCGGATTGACTTATTAATGTGGAATAATTAGCGGTGTGAGAGACCCTAGTTACAGCTCTACAATGAGCTGAGAAGGAAGGGTCTTTACTTCATTTGCAAAAAAACTTGGGGGCCTAACCACTCATGCTTGAGTAACACAAAGGACATGAAAAAGGGGATCAGTGGGCGATTCCTTCTTACTTTCCGGATGAGGATTCTCCATCTAGAGTAGAGTTGGTGGGTATTTATGAGGATACCTTTGAGGAGCATGAGCAGACAGGTGATGATGTTGACAGCAACCCACATATGCAACCACGTTTGACAGAGGTGTATGATGAGCAATCGATAGACCCCATGGGGGTCATTTAAGGAGATGAGTTATCTGTAGTGATTCAACATGAGCAACATATGGCGGGGCATGAGTCAGAGGATGATATGCACAGTGTGCGTGATGGGCCATTTGTTGAGAGTCAGCTAGTGGCACATGTTGAGCCCATGATGGAGGAGGATGAGCAGCCATCCTTGAGACCAGCCATTGGCGGGGAGAAAAAGGATGCGCAGGAAACCAGTAGGGTTGTCAACACTTGTCAACAAGAGGTGCTAGAGCCTAACAGGGTAGCTTTTCAAGAGGTTGGTAAACTGGAGGAGCGAGGAGTTTCCTGTCGGACAAGGGAGTTAATGGTGCATGCATATTTAGACCTACCCATTAATGAGGTGCAGATAGATGCAATGGTAGCCAACGGAACTGCAGTATATCCAGGCAACAACACTCTCCACGAATACATAGTCAGGGCTTGCAACACAGGTTATCCACTTTGGACTATTAAAAAGAGAGACGTAGGATTTCTTAGACAGATCTGTTTGGTTGTCTAGGTAAAGTCACGTGATTTAAGCACAGTGCAACATAGGGAACTTATCCCATATATAGGTGCCTATGCATCCAATCTTTCCCACAAGTCAGATTAGTTCCCGGAATCGCCCTGCCGTCTGCCAGGCGCGGGCGCGGGCCGCCTGGGGGCGCCTGCCGCCCGCAGGACGATTCCGCGGGCCGCCCATGTGGCGCCGGCCGATTCCCGGAATCGCCCACCCGCCTCCCTGGCGAGGGCACGGGCCGCCCGGGTGGCGCCTGTGCTCGGTCGCGCCACCCGGGCAGCCCGCACCACTGCCCGGCAAGCGGCACGGCGATTCCCCGAATCACCCTGCCACCTGCCGGGTGGCCCTCACCCCCGCCCGGTAGGCAGCAGGGCGATTCTCAGAATCGCCCTGCTGCCTGTCGGGCGGGGCCGCGGGCCGCCTGGGTGACGCGGCCGAAGGAGGGTGGGTGAGGGCGCCCAAGGAGGGCGAGCGGGTCAGGGTGCCCGGGCGGGGGGGTAGGCGGGTGAGGGCGTTGGGCGAGCGGGCGGGCGGGTGGGTGAGGGTGCCGGGCGGGTGAGGCGGGTGAGGGCTTCGGGTGGGTGATGTAGGTGAGGGCGTCGGGCGGGTGAGGTGGGTGAGGGTGTCGGGTGGGTGGTCGGGTGAAGGCACCCGGGCGGGCGAGGGTGCCGGGTGGGTGAGGCGGGCGAGGGCAACGGGCAGGCGGGCGGGTGAGGGTGTCGGGCGGGTGAGCCAAGCGAGGGCGCCTGGCGGGCGAGAGGGTCAGGGCGCTTGATGGGTGAGCAGGCGAGGGCGTCGGGCGAGCAGGCGAGCGGGCGAGGGCGCTGAGCGACCGGGCAGGCGAGGCGGGCGAGGGCGCTGGGTAGCCGGGCGGGCGAGGGCGTCGGGCAGGCGAGCAGGTGAGGGCACCCAGGCGGGTGGGCGGGTGAGGCGGGCGGGTGAGGGTGCCGGGTGGGTGAGGCAGGCGAGGGCACCTGGCGGGTGGGCGAGGGCAACGGGCAGGCGGGCGGGTGAGGGCGCCAGGTGGGTGAGGCAAGCGAGGGCACCTGGCGGGCGGGCGGGTCAGGGCGCTTAACAGGTGAGCGGGCGAGGGCGTCGGGCAGGCGGGCGGGCTGGCAAGGGCGCCGAGCGACTGGGCAGGCGAGGCGGGCGAGGGCGCTGGGCGGCCGGGCGGGTGAGGGCATCGGGCAGGCGGGGGAATTAGCTTTTTGTACTTGAGTCAGACTTAAACGCTGGAAAATCAGGAGATGACATCACATTGGAAGAGATGGAATCCTATCATTGCAAGGTGGAGCAATCTGATTACAGTTTAAACTTTAAATTGGGCTCTGGAGCCAACTATGCTTGCATTAGTACAAGCCAGATTCTTGGAGCATCTAGGTGAGAGAATCAAGCTTATAATTGCCTCTTGTTTCAGCGATATTTTGAGGATAGTACCACCCTTTCCTCCCTATGATGATGTCATCATGAAGAAGGCCTTTCAATTGATTGTTGAATATGATGTCATCATGAAGAAGGCCTTTCAATTGATTGTAGAATGTTATTCAAGGTTGCATGACACCCAGAGCTCAAACTTTGATAGAAGGTGTGTGATCCTAGACACTATGGCCAAAATCAGATCCTACGTAATCATGCTTTATCTAGCGCAGGATGACCTGATCCTTCAAATGTGCCAATTCTTCTCCACCAACATCATAGAGCTCACCATGAGGTAAAAACCAACATGTAAAATATTTTATCTTCATTACTAGTTGAAGGTGATGTCATTCACAAACAGTTGCGAACAAAATTGTCAGTCATTGGAGGAAGACAGAGGTTGTCCCACCAGATGCCTATGAGCTAGCCAAAGGGGTGGTTGAGAAAAATTTGAGATTTTTCAGAAGGCAGATAACCCAGGAGGAGTTGACAACGATGCAGGATACAAAGAGCCAAACATGTAGCAAGCATGAGCTGAGAAGGAAGGGTCTTTACTTCATTTGCAAAAAAACTTGGGGGCCTAACCACTCATGCTTGAGTAACACAAAGGAGATGACAAAGGGGGTCAGTGGGAGATTCCTTCTTACTTTCCCGATGAGGATTCTCCATCTAGAGTAGAGTTGGTGGGTATTTATGAGGATACTTTTGAGGAGCATGAGCAGACAGGTGATGATGTTGACAGCAACCCACATATGCAACCACGTTTGACAGAGGTATATGATGAGCAATCGATAGACCCCATGGGGGTCATTTAAGGAGATGAGTTATCTGTGGCGATTCAACATGAGCAACGTATGGCAGGGCATGAGTCAGAGGATGATATGCACAGTGTGCGTGATGGGCCATTTGTTGAGAGTCAGCTAGTGGCACATGTTGAGCCCATGATGGAGGAGGATAAGCAGCCATCCTTGAGACCAGCCATTGGCGGGGAGAAAATGGATGCGCAGGCAGCCAGCGGGGTTGTCAACACTTGTCAACAAGAGGTGTTAGAGCCTGACAGGGCAGTTTTGCAGGAGGTTGGTAAACTGGAGGAGCGAGGAGTTTCCTGTTGGACAAGGGAGTTAATGGTGCATCCATATTTAGACCTACCCATTAATGAGGTGCAGATAGATGCAATGGTAGCCAACGGAACTGCAGTATTTCCAGGTAACAACCCTATCCACGAGTACATAGTCAGGGCTTGCAACATAGGTTATCCACTTTGGACTATTAAAAAGAGAGACGCAGGATTTCTTAGATAGATCTGTTTGGTTGTCCAGGTAAAGTCACGTGATTTAAGCACAGTGCAACATAGGGAACTTATCCGATATATAGGTGCCTATGCATCCAATCTTTCCCACAAGTCAGATTAGTAGGAGATCATGAGTTGGTATCCTATTGATGGTGTGATATTATTAGTCAGGGGCATAGTACAGCAAGGGCACTTAGACATGAGGAGTACTACATGCTCCAGTTGGCAATGAGTTGCAAGTCGACAGCTCTCCAACATTCCATCCCAGCATCAACACAGTGGGCTTGGAATTGGTTTGTGTCAAGGGTTAGATTGGACAGAAGTGATGAGTTGGTATTCGATTTTGGAGCAAGAGATAGAGCACAATTGGAGGCATGGGATAGGGGTGATGATGATTGGCCATGGTGGCATTGGGATCCAAGAGGATCTATTGATGGTAGGACGAGACAGAGTTTAGCCTGGGATCCAGGCACTAAGGGATCCGTTCATGGTTGGGTGGCACAGAGGCACAGTAACATCCAGTGGTTTGTATGGGATCCAGGTATTGGTCCTCAGTTGCACGGGACCACCAGATTGGCTGACAGATATGAATTGCTTAATAGAAAAAAATCTTGGGGCGAGAGGATTTTTCATGTTCCTTTCTCTAGTTTCCCTTATGGTATGATCAGGATGGACTTGCAACGTTGGTGGCAGCTAGGTCACAAGAGTAGGTTTACTCCATTAGCGGGCCTAGGGGCTTATGGAGGGGATTTATGGGGTTTTAAGGAGTTTTTATGGAGTTTGACGGCATTCGCTTGGCACATTCCATCATCCGCAGAGCTTGCCTTTTGTTTTGTTGCATTCCAACAACTTTTGGAAATCAGGTTATTATTGAACTTAACTCACTTAATTATGCTTAATATGGCATTCTGGTAGGAATATTTGACGAAATACCTTAGTGTAATAGCTCGTTGAAGCTAGAACAAATAGATCTACAGGATGAGATGGTGGGAAATGACTTTCAATGGCCTAAGGAAAGATGGTGGCCGATTTACGATTTTCGCAGATTAAAAAGGTATTTTAATTAAATAAAAGGAGCAAAAAGGTATTAAGTGATTGAAATAATAATAAAATAAATGCTTCTAGAGGAATCCATGAGATCTCTAAAAGAGGAGGAGGAGACCATTTGAGGACATCTTGGATTGTTGACATTTTCTGTTGACAAGGTTTGGAGAACCTAGTTCCCAGCTTCTATAGCCCCAAGATGAAAACCCTCAGGTTTTCTATTGGGTGTTGGACGAAAACCCAACACTCTTGAGGAGATTTCACCCAGAAATCTCACAATGCTTCAACGGATTTTTGGAGAGATCAGGTTTGCAACAGTCTTCTCACTGGGTCGTCTACATCATTACCAGGGGTCATACATCATCTTGGTCAGAGATCTGTTTCCGGGTTTGCTTCAATTGCTTAGCAAGCCCAAGTTCCACTTCCTTCAAGTTGATGTACTCTTTCCAGTGGAATAATACATGGCTCAATGATATTATTGGCATCTATTTGTGTGTCAAATTGTTGGTTGTGTCTATATGCAATTATTTTGTTGTTCAAGTTCATTTCTCGTATCTATTGTTAATACATGGCTCAGTGATATTATTGGCGTCTATTTGTGTATCAAATTGTTGGTTGTCTATATGCAATTATTTTGTTGTTCAAGTTCATTTCTAGTATCTATTGTTAGAATTTTCTATTAGGGATATTAGAGACACCTCAAATTTAAACACACCTATCACCTTAACCTTGTCTTTCATCCACTACACTGAAATCATGTGTAGTTAAGACCTACCCTAATTTCCCACTCAATGTACCAAATAAAAATCAAAATAGATAATTTAATATATGATGAGAAATCATAAATGAAGATAGGAAGTCTTATGAATGATATTATGATAAAGCACATCTTATGTAATGACCAAAAATCATAATCGAGGAGGAAGAAGAACCATTGTATTGAAACAAGAAGATATAAGTCAGAACCAAAAGAGAACACATTTTTTCCTTTACACTTTCCTACATATCTGTAAGTATAGTCACACAATTATATTTTAGTAGCTTTATCAATGCTCCTCCACCTTAACTACATTTGCAAAGCACTCATTATATCAATAAACACATTTAATTTAAACATGATTCTTGCACAAAAAGATAACCCACCCTCTATCTTTGTTTCTACCTTTGTTATGGTGCCTTCTATCTCTGTCACAGAAAGGTGTTCAGTAGTTTCACTAGTGGTCCTTCAACTTTTTTAATTTGCATTACATCTAACTTTCAACAAAAGATAAAGAAACAAATGACTTAAATAAGAATGGGCATGAAACCATATAATTATGTAATAACAAACAAAATCTTCCCCATACATACCTCCTCCATCTTTGCCCATAAAGAAGTAATTTCCCCATGCATGTACCTCCTTCGCCTTTGCCCAATAAATTTCTGAGCTCCGCGTCAATGCTAAACCCACACTATGGGTTGTTAAAGTCTTCTTCAATTTCCCCACCCATTGAACCCAGAATAAAATGTGAATAAAAGAAAAATAGATCAAAAGTCATACAAGGAAAAAAAGTATCAAACCACAAATTAGCATGGCCATGCTCGCAAATACAAAGATATAACAACATCAACATTAAAAAAAAAACCCCGGATGCGGGTGTCTAATCCGAACAGCCGGAGGGTACAGCTAGCACGAGGAGGCCACATGGCCATCGCTAGCTGCCACGAGTCAACCGAACGCGGGAGGAGGTCTGGCAGGTTGGCGAGTTTAATACTGAAGCCTTCACGTCGGAGTTCATTCGCATTAATGCGAGTAGGCGGTGACTGTAAGGAGCATTCATGGCGCTCGGGGTTCAAGAGCAAGCCATGGAACTTAAGGAGGCAGACTGGTATGGGGAGCGACATTCGCAGCAAACGAAGTGTAGGAACACTCTCTGGCCTCTGGTGATTTTGGAGTTTAGGAATTGGCTTGGGGCTGCGGAAACTCTGGTTTTCTACATCCTCATGGCCAGAACCAGAGAGAGGCAACCATGCCGAAGAGGAAGGGGTCGTGGAGCACCAGGTCGCCCTCCTGCAGCTGCAGAAGCGCATCACCATTGTTGTTGTCAATACTGTTTCCGCAGAGCCGGAATTCCCCATCTGCAGGCATTTTCGTTCCTGGACTCTGATGCCCCGCCTGAGCAATTGCCAAGGCCGCTGGTGCTTCCGGCTTATGGCTCAGCCATCTTCAGGCTGGGCAATCTCAATGTCCACATTTCAATTCTCTTTATTAGCAGAGCAGAAGAGGAACACGATGACAGCAGAGTTCCTACTTCTGCAAATATGGAGAATTTGGCAGGGGAACAACCGGGGGAAGCAAAGGGAAAGGAGCCAATTCAAGCAAAAGCACAGGATGCGTCGACGTCTAAAGCTGGAGAGGACTCGGAAGAGGAGCTGGTGGGCTGGGGATACCCGATTGTGGAGATGGAGCCGGAAGAAACGGAACCAGCAGACTAATTTCTCCAGTCATTCACATGCCAGGTTCATTTTGATGATTTTGGGTCTCGGTCATATGGTCATGTCCTATAATTCTCTGTCTGGTTCGAGTCTTGAGCGTGGGTCTAGTAATCTTTATACAGGACATGCTCTGTTTGTCACTAAGTTTTTCAGTTGTGTCTGGGAGTTCGCCAATTCTCAATGTCACCCCTGCGTGGGTGTTCTGCATCAGTCTCGGCCCCTGCGTGGGCACTGTCAAAGTTAAACTCTGTTTTTGAGGTAGTTTTGGGGCAGCAAATGCTCAGAGCATGAATTTCTCAGCTGCTTACCACAGAGCCATAGTTGGCCATGGAAAACTTGTTTCTCTGCTTGTAATTTATTCATGTATATAATATAATACCCTAGAGTAGTTTTATGGAGAAAAAAAAAAAAAAACATTAAAAAAAAAAACAAAAACAAAATAAAACAACAATTGAAAAATATATGACTAAAAATAGAAAACTGGAACAAAAGTAATGAAAAGAACACATTAAAAAACAAATAAGAGGTAGACTCTGCACTGCAACTGCAAAAAGCATCCATGGCCAACCGAGGGCACCCTGCACATCAAAAAATAAATAAGTCTTGAATAGAGGCTAGAAAATATTATGAGAACTATTAAATACACATTAAATATTGTGAAAAAATGCAACAGAGATCAAAATATCTTATAAGAAATCTTAAATGGAGAATGAAAATCTTATGAATAATCTTATGAACTAAAAAGTACATCCTAAGCAAACAACAAAAATCATAATCCCTAAATAAGAAGGGAGAAGAACTATATTTTTTGCAATAAGAAAGATTAAATAGCAAATCATACATGGATTTCATACCAAAACAAAACCAACCTCTACCTTTGCCTCTGCACTCTACTACAATGTGTCTGTCACAAAAATATTTCAATAGTTTCATCAGTGATCCTCCACATTCCTTTACCTACATAGCATTACATTCAATAATTAAACAAATGACTAATATTGTAAGATGGCTCAAATTTAAACAAAAACACATATGGGACCATCCATACATACTGCCGCAACATAGGTTTTTATTGCAAAGCATACATGGGATTTACACCAAATAGGAACCAACAAAAAAACTCACAAAAAGAAAACAAGCAAAGAGAAACAATAGGTACGAACAATGATCTGCAACCCTAAAATGTATCAATGGCCAACCAAGCACACCCTGCACACCAAGAAAATATTATGAGTAATATTAAATAGACACAAAATGTTTTGAAACACATGAAACAAATATCACGTCATCTTATGAATAATCTTAATTAGAGACCAACAATATTATTATTCTTATGCACTAGAAATTACAACTTATGCAAACACTAAAATCGTTAACCCTAAATAGATAAATAGGGAGGAGAAATGTGGTATTTGAAATGAGAAGGATTTATTAACAAATCATACACAAATTCCACACCAAAAAAGAACACACCTCTACCTTTGTATCTTCCTTTGCACTTTACAACAATCTCTCTCTCATAAAGAAATTTTAGTAGTTTTGTTAGGTAGGCATCCGATCAAAAGGTACTTTATTCATTTTTCAATTGGGTGCTTATGCTTGTTTGTATTTGGGATTTTGACATGGATTATGGCACGACCTAGAAGAAAGAGAGGTTTTAACCATGATCTTGCTCGCTTACCTTAAATGGGAGGTTTTCTTCAATCTTAGTCCAATGGGAACTTCCTTAATGGTCCAATGGGTATAGAAGGGGTTCTACTTGGGAAGCCTTGATTGAGAATGCCAAGTAGCCAATTCGACACCTTTAAGTCCAAGCAGCAAAGCTAGGGCTTCGTGTGAATTCCTAGGGAAGAGGAATTTGTGGGATTAGAGAGTCTAATGTTGAGGGTATAGTTGGTTGCCTCAAAATCAACACCCTTCATAGGAATTCACTTCAATTCTATGCATAAGTTTTCTTTCCCTAGTTGTTTGCCCTAGGTTAAACCCTAGTTTGGTTTTAGCTTCAACTTGGAGCTTCTTGAGGGTTTCATGTGCCCTGACCTTGTAGGAATACATTGTTGGAAACCCTTTTCTCTACACCATCACCTTTGGCCATCCCAACTATCATTTCGCCAATAAAGCCCTAGGTCTTCTATCACATATTTTAGATCTCTCTAGGGAAAGTATATAGCCTCCTCTTGGAGGCTTTATGCCTAAATTGTGTCTTTCCATTGAATAATTATTAGGTGACCTATTCATATACAAGACTCCTCCATAAAGAGTTGGGACTTTTGGCTGTGATGATAGTGGACCATCACCCCATTTTTCTCACTTGGTCTACTATTTATGTAACACACCCCAATACCCAATCTAATTCAATAAGGGTGGTTACCAAATCACCCGAATCTTGTGTTACAGTTACAAGAATAAGGTAAGCATTTTTTTTTGCCTGTAGGAAAGCACTAACAAGACCATTGTCGGAAGCAACTTCACATGTTGCATTGTCTTCCTGTAAAAATTAAATCCAAAGCGTGTGATGGTATTATCTTGTCCACGATCCAAAGAACCTTGCCTCAGATGCTCTGCGTGAAATGATATAACCTTAGCTCTTCCCTAGCTAGCAAATCCTTCAAGGAACATGGAGCAACTTAATGCAAGTGGAGTACTTCTCAACAAAAGAAGAATCTTGTGCTCTTTTTTGTCAATATCCTTTTTGGTTGGTCACCATCTCTTCCTTCGCTAAAGATTTTGTATTTCCAATGAAAGATCCAGTGCCCCAAAAGGTTCATCATCTTCCTACAAGGGTTCTTTTGCATGAGTAATTAGCCATTCCATTACCGACTCAAACTGATTTGCGTGTACATTCCTTAGGGCTTCTTTTACCCATCCCCTTTGAGAATCCCATTTCAACAATTATTGCAATGGTTGAATCATCAAGGGGTGGTATAACATCTTGCGTGGATGCATTACTACCTCCCGTGATTTTTGTCATCAACTCATGGATAGACATACTTCATTATGGGACAAATTGAAGTAATGAATTCCACCCTACTCTGGGAAACAGGGAAGATTCCTTTTCCCAAGAACTAACTAAGGTGAACCTTGCCCCAAGTAGAATTTCGAAGTAATTGGTGTTTGTGCATTTCACTGACACTTACATATTTTACAATTTACTAATTGAGAGCAATAAGCTCAATAGAGACATGATTTAATATAAAAGAAATCCAAGCATGGGAGGGAGTTAACCCCAAGCTTAATAAGGTCAATAAGGTTGACTACAATGGACAGAGAATGTAACAGAGGCATTAATTAAAACATTCTCAATAAACACAATACTCAACCATAAGTAGGCTATCCTATTGTAAATATGACTGATTTGATACAATAGCTAACATCTTAACTCCATTGTATTCTTGTATTTTTTAATGTCATACACGACACCAACTCAGCCTTATAACATCTGAAGCCCAGCCTGAGACCAACTTCAAGCGTAGAATTTGACATGCATGATCCCAAATGCATATCAGTGCAACACAGGAGGCTTGTATACTATCTAGCCATAGTATGTGTGGTTTACTCATTGGTGAGAGTGTATTGATATCATCATTATCCCTTATTCACTTGAATCATTAAAAAAGATGAGCCTATTCAAAGTGGGTTTTCCTTCCTTCACTTACCTTCAAGCCACCACTTAAAATTATCCTTTGATCATCATAGCTAACCTGAAATCCAAACTACTCAGCCAATTCAGTCATTGAAATCATATAGAGAGAGCCCTCTCTAAAGCTAGAAGGGCTAGATTCTAGCTTACAAGTGGTTTGTGGTTACCTCTGGATTTCCTTCCTACAGCCTAAAGAAATTACAAAGTGCTAACATATTGGCGTCGTTGTCGGGGGCTGAACGGTTTCATCTTCCTAGAGAAAAAAAAAAAAAATTGAAGTTTCAGATTTGGTTGTTGATGGTGAACGACATTTAGAGTTAGGAACGTTGAACCATTCACCTGGCGACTCCAATCAAGCAGAACTCAGATTTTCAAGTTCCACTGGTGTCTCCACATCTTCAAAATGAATTCAACTGCAAGGTATACTCCCATGAATTGAGATCACATCCCAGGATTTCCAAACCGCATGCGTTGCGTAGATTGGCAGACTTATCTACCAATGTTCAAAGATGATGACGGAGAGGATGTTGCTCTACATCTGGTTAAATTTCATATGCATGCATGCAAGTTGAAGGTTCAATTTCATGAAGATTGTCTCATGAAGATGTTCATGGCTACTCTGGAAGGAAAAGTGTGGTCTTTGTATGAAGGTTTGCCATCTAGTAGCTTGTATTCACTTAAGGATTTTCATTTAGTATTTTTTGAGAAAAACAAAGAATCTCATCCTTTTTTGTCATTTTTTGAGAATCATTGCGACCATGTTGAGAATTTCATTCAAAATCTAGAAAAATTTTATGGCGATGAAGAGCTCATGGATGAAGAGATTTTGGAAGCTTTGCACAAGAACCCTTTTCATCACAAAGAAGATATGGTAACTTCTCTCTTGCCCAAAAATGAAGTACTCAACTTTCTAATGCAGACAGTTATGAATTAGCTTTCAAGTTTGATGAAGATTTGCAGCATCCTTGTCAGACTTTTAATGATCAAAAGTATGAGAATTATTTTAAAGAGCGGAAGGACATAGTAAATGATGAGGACAGTTGCCATGATATTCAAGTGGATTCCCGGCAGGCAACAATTTTTTCCTTAGCTGAAGATGAAACTAATCAAGAATTTGATGTAAATTTTCATGTTCATTTTCTTGAGGTCAATGAAGAAATGCAAAAGGTGTATCCTCTTGAGCCCGATCAATGTTATTCAACAGACTGTTAATGATCAAGAAGAGGAGAGCAATGAAAAAGAAAAGTTTGATCTAGAGCGTGTTGAAAATGAAGACTTTATTCAGGAAAATATGCCTCTTGAAGTAAGAAACACAGAATATGTTGAAGACCAAGATCATATTTTTGTTGATATACATGAAAGGTTAACTGTTAACACTGCCATTATACATGATGCAACGGTTCCATCATATTCATTACAAAGGTCACAGAAAAATTTGCAGCCCTATGAGGACAAATATAAGTTGAAGTTGTAGGGAAGTAATGTTGCAGATCAAGATTTATCCAAACAGAATTGCAATCTACCAGAGGAGCTAGAATTCAGTGTGCATTCCTATGATGATGCTTTTGCAGCATTCTTGAAGTCAACTAGCGGGCCCATGTTTTTTAAATCTCATCATAGTTGAAATTGTTTGTGAGTTTTTATGGGAGTTGTCATTCATTAGTTTTCCTTTTTTGATTGGGAGCAAGCACATGCATAGAATTCAACCAATGGATAAGGTGCTTGCATGGTTGCATTGGTTGTTTGAATCAAGTAGCTTGTGGATTAGTTGAGCAAGCAATATAGCAGGTGTGGGAAGCTATCATCAGAGTTTGAAGCCCAAGGAGAAGGCCCTGAGATTCTAGTGATCTGCTGCCATATGTAAGTTCAGTCAGTCAGTCAATAGTTATTTTTTTCAGTCTGTAAATCATATTCTCAGTCATATTTTAAGTGTATCAATTGACTCCATTGCCCAATGGTTAGGCACATGGTCTACATTTTTGTTCTTGGCACCTCACAGGGAGGCTGCCATCCCCAATGGAGCCAATGTTAGGGTCAGTAAGTTTGCATTTGTCAAATGTCTCCAAATGACTCAATGGTTAGTTTGAATAAAGTCGAACTTAATGTCATAGATGTTGTCATAAGTTCGAGTGTCACTATCCAAAATGTCACCATGGGTGTGGTCATCAAGAGGTCTGGTCAAAAACATGAAGTTGTCATGAGTTATTAGGAAAAATTGTCAAAGTCTAGAATAATCGAGTCATGAGTTAGGTGTCAATAGTGGGAGTTAGGTGTCAATAGCATGATCCAGCATATTGAGAGGGAGATGCAGTATAGATGCAACAGTGACAATGGCAATGTCATGGGCAGCAGTACAGATTGCAGTAGTGCAGTGGATGAAGGGCAACGGGCCGAGCATCAGCAATGTAGAGGACCAATGTCATGGAGCAGTGTGATACTTCTGCTGGGAAGTATTGTTATAGTACATTCCTCACCAAGAGGAAGCGTTGAATTTTGGGTAGCATCAGATGTGCTCTAGCTCTGAAATTTTGTGGAGGGGCTAGAACACATGAGATCTCCAAGACCCAGAAATCGTTTGGAGAAATTCCACCTGGAGTGCATGTTATTCAAATAATTAATTATTTGTAATGGTGCCTAAGTTAAAACTTATGAAATTAAAATAATTAAAGTGAATTAATGTAAATATGGGTGAGAAGCTTAGAGATTAGGTCGCGGGTGTTGATTTCTCAATAGGAAAAGTATAAAGGAAGGCTTGGGGTTGGTTGGAGAACACACACAGTGAGAGCGGCACTTGAGCGAGATCGAAATTCTAGGGCGTGGTTTGCTGAGAATTTCGGAGTAAGCTTCTAGTGCAGAGAGGGGCAGTTCGGCAATGGGACTTTCATCCAAGGCTGAGAATACATAACAAATAGGCAGTGCAGCACCAAGGAGAGACAATGCAGCTCCAGGAGGGTGACGCAGAAGCAAGAGGGGTTGACGCAGTCACGTAGAGGCAACAATGGGGTTTTTGTGAGGCAGATCGGGCATCAGTTCAACAAATCGATTTCTGAGTCGGGAAGGCTCACTGGGAGGGTGACGCAGCTCCTAGAGGAGGTGACGCAGTTCCAACACAGAGCTGGGAGCAACCATCACTGCACAGCACTGGGGACAGCGCAGTCACCTGTGGGGTTTGTTCATCGAGTTGCTGGATTCGCCAAAATATCCGTCTCCAGATAGAGGTACTTTTGCCGAGTTTATTCTTTGTTGGGTGAGCTAGATTTGGCACCCTAGTTGTATTCGGTAGTCTTCTTAATAATAAAACCCACATTTCTGTTGCACTAATTTTCCTGCATTGAGTTTTTCCGGGGACGTTTAGTCCCAAAATAAGTGTGTCCTGTGTGATTGTCTCATTTATTTTTTAGTACTTGATCTGTATATTGGTGTAGGCTGTAGTGTATTTGCATTAATATTTTTTGAATATTTCTGAAAATAACTTTTTAAAATGAAGAACACAAGTAGGTAATGCAAATCAATTCACTGCAATAGGATTTCTAGTTTATTAGATTCAGAAATTTTCACATGGCATCAGAGCAATTGTAGATCAAGGATGATTGAAGCCATCAACGAAATGACAGAGGGAAATCTGTGCGTGAAGACAGTTGTCCTGATAGACAGCACAATTTCAAGCCAAGATAACAGAGGGGTGACGCAGTCACCAAGGTTGGCTCACGTAGAGCCTGTGCTAGCCTGATTGAGTGACGTTGTTGCTGCAAAGGGCAGCACAGGGGTTAGTGGTCCAGGGTGAAGACTATTGAGTCTCGTTTTTCCGGTTGTCGTGGCTAGCGGTGCAGCGCAGATTTCATTTAGAGTTGCTGGTGGGGTGTTGATTCTGTTGGTGCAGAATAGTATCTAGTGGGGCAGAAGCAGAGGGAATCAGTTCCTCAAAAGATTTCTTGCCAAGAAATCTAGATCCTAGTTTTGCTGGGGCAACAGCAAAAGAGGGAGAAGAGAAACAGTTCGACATTCATTTGAGCATAGATGGTCGTTAACGGACTGAGGGATCAGGATAGGTTGGATGGAGCATCCAACTTCGTCATCTGGAAGGCCAGGATCCTGGCAGTTTTGGATTTAAATCACATCAAGGATTATGCCTTGAGGATGGTTGTTGTTCTGGTTGATGCTGATCATCTCAAGAAGTACGAGGAGGCTCAGGCAAAAGCAAAGTGCATGATCTTGGATGGGGTAAAAGATCATGTGATCCCACGTATTGCTGAGAAAGACACAACAAGGGAAATGTGGGAGCCCTTGACCACATTGTACAAGGGAACTTCCGTTCAGTGGAAGATGTTGCTTGAGAGTCAGTTGAGACAGTTTCAGATGCAGAAGGGAGAAGAAATCGATCCCTTCCTTCTCAAGTTGCAAAGGATCCCTGACCAGCTAACTTCCGCAGGGGCTACACCAAATGCTGAATTTATGGTCAGGACAACCCTCAATGTAGTCAGTTCTGGGAAACCTTTGTCCAAAGCATCTTGGGTAGGGCTTCTCTTTCGAGTTGGGAGGAGATCTGGGCAGCGCTTCGATAGGAAGAGATCAAATGATGGACCAAGGCGAGAAGCAACAAAGGGATCAGAATCAATAAGGAGGAAGAGGAGGATGTAGTTCTCGCATCAGCGGGAGAGCAAGGGCAGCAGAAACGAAAGGACCTATCCAAAGTCAGATGCTTCAAATGTGGAGAAATGGGTCATTTCGCCACGCAATGCCCTCGGAAGAAGGGCAAAGAAGAGAAGTCTGACTCTAAGGTTGCTCCAACGCAAGCTGACAAAGAGGACGATGATGATTGTGCGATGAATGCTCATGCACCTTTAGAGAAGAGGTGGGGTGATATTGAGTTGTAGTCGGGAGGAATACATGACGGGCAAAATCCTTGAGGTGCCCAAACTCTTGGATCACATACGGCTATGGGAGCCCTTAAAGACAGTAGCAGAATGATGGGAGTCAGTCAGTGTGAATGATGATGGAGCAACAGTGGCAGAGCTAGAGTGCCAAAGTCTAAAGCAGCGCAGTGGAGTGTTGCAGCAATGTGGAAGGCACAGCGTAGATACAACAGCAGCGTAGTAGCATCAAAGGGTCAGCACAGATTAGCAACAGAGGTAGCTTCAGTGCCGAGGGGCATCTAGACTGACCAACATGTCAACTTTTGGGTTGGATTTTCAGTTGCTTACTTCTCAACAACTAAGTTGCAGTGTAGCAGCTAGCAGTGTCATTGTTATGGGCAGCATGATGAAGAATATTGAGAGAGAGTTGCAGTACAGATGCAGTAGTGACAGTGGCAATGTCATGAGCAACAGTACAGATTGCAGTAGCATAGTGGATGAAGGACAGCGAGCCGAGCATCAGCAACGGAGAGGACCAATGTCGTCAATCAGTGTGATAATTCTACTAGGAAGTATTGCTAGAGCACATTCCTCGCTAAGAGGGAGTGTTGAATTTTGGGTGACATCAGATGTGCTCTAACTCTGAAATTTTGTGGAGGGGCTAGAACGCATGAGATCTCCAAGACCCAGAAATCGTTTGGAGAAATTCCACCCGGAGTGCATGTTATTCAAATAATTAATTATTTTTAATGGTGCCTAAGTTAAAACTTAGGAAATTAAAATAATTAAAGTGAATTAATGTAAATATGGGTGAGAAGTTTCTAAGTGACAAGGATCAAGTCTAATTTAATCTTAGCCATTGATTGGAGATTATATCACAATCGTTGATTTCTCAACGAGAAAAGTATGAAGGAAGGCTTGGGGTCAGTTAGAGAACACACACAGTAAGAGCAACACTTGAGCTAGATCGAAATTTTGGGGTGTGGTTTGCTGAGAATTAAGGAGTAAGCTTCTAGTGCGAAGAGGGGCAGTTCGGCAATAGGACTTTCTTCCAAGGCTGAGAATGCATAATAGAGAGGCAATGCAGCACCAGAGAGAGACAACGCAGCTCCAGGAGGGTGACGCAAAAGCTAGAGGGGCTAACAAAATCACGCAGAGGCAGTGCTGGGGTTTCTGTGAGGCAAAACAGGCATTAGTTCAACAGATCGATTTCCGAGCTGGGAAGGCTCACTGGGAGGGTGACGCAACTCCTAGAGGAGGTGACACAGTTCCATCACAGAGCTAGGAGCAGCCACCGCTGCACAGCGCTGGGGACAAAGCAATCACCTGTGGGGTTTGTTCATCCAGTTGCTGGATTCGTCAAAATATTTGTCTCCAGATAGAGGTACTTCTGATGGGTTTATTCTCTATTGGGTGAGCCAGATTTGGAACCCTAGTTGTATTCAGAAATCTTCTTAATAATAAAACCCTCATATCTTCTGCACTGATTTTCCCTCTTTGGGTTTTTCCGGGGACGTTTAGTCCAAAAATAAGTGTGTCCTTTGTGTGATTGTCTCATTTATTTTTCAGTACTTGATTTGTATATTGTTGTAGGTTGCAGGGTATTTGCTTTAATATTTTCTAAATATTTGCCTTAATGTTTTTAATTTTTTGTTGTTGTAAGATATGGCTATCATGATTCACTAAGGATAGGATGCATCATGGCATCATAGAAGCATTAAAATCAAGAGCTCATGCTCATAGAGAAAAATAGTTGAAATAGAAGTCTATTATAGTCACCCTTGGAAGGATATAGCTCTTGGTAACCTCATTAGAAGCATAAGTGGTACTTATGGGAAAAGAAAAAGTCATCTCCTACAAAAGCTCATCATAAAGTAGTCAATAGGAAACATTTGGTGGATGAGGATATTCAAGATCCTCTATTGGAATCTTCATCAAAAGGTTCACCAATCAAAAGGAAGCAAGTGTTTCATTAAGAATTCCATCTTGTGGGAATTCTTGGGATGATGGCATGATGACAAAAGAAAGGTGAAGAAAATCAAGGGATTGAAGTTTTTTGAATCAAGGAAGCTATTGAAAGAAGTCTAGATGACCTAAAGGAAAATGAGGTATGTATGCTTGTATTTGATATTGTAGAGTCGCGTCATATGGTTGCAGGTAACATGGATAAATGCTCTATCTCGAGAGCATGACCAAAAGAAAGGATCTCCTCCTTTGAAAAGATGCAGGAAAGCATGGGTCACACATTGTCTAGATAAAATCAACATAATATGTCCTCATATGAAATATAAGGTGGTTGACAGTGATTGGAGGAACTCTGATTAAAAGTTCCTGGGAAGAGAAATGCGTGAAGAAAGAAGGAAAGAGATCGTGGAATATGCAACCATGAAGAAGGAAATCAACATCCGAGAACTGGAAGATTTGACTAGGATATCTCCATGAAGGATATGATGACTCTGATGAAGTCTGAAAAAGAAAGAGACCCTTGACAGTATATATCTTTTGGAGATGTGTCAATGTGTATGTAGGATGTTGATGTGAACAAGAAGATGTCATGATGAAAGACCATCACAAAGGTAATTTTGATTTAATGTCCATTCCATATTTTTGAATGATATTTGGATGGGCTTATGCAGGGCTACCAAGGCAAGAGCTATGAATATCTTCCACCACTGATGTCCATGTAGTAAGATGAAAGATCCTTAAGGAAACATGGCATGAAGAAGGCAGCATGGCATGAAGGAAGGCCAGATATGAACTGATGGATCACTTTCCGATGAAAGGTATAATGACATGACTAACTCATGGATAAAAGTGATATATGGTCTATGCCCTACGAAAAGTCCCGAAACATGAAGACTCCTGAATTAAAAAAAGAAGTTCATGACATCGTGAGGAGTTGTTCGTCAAGCAGTTGGTTGTCCCATCATCTCCACCTAAAGAGTTGTTGTAGGTCCCTAATTAACAGGGATCCTAGAAACAAGTTTCTAACTCAGTAGAAACTTGGAAGAAAATTCTTAAACCAAGAGGGAGCTTAGGTACATTCCTTCTATAGGAATGAGTACATTCCTTTGTTGGAATAGGTATGTCCTCCCTAAGTTGAGAGGGAGAGATAGACACGTCATTCTTGTCTTCACTTGGGAAGACAGAATGGAGGATTGGGTAAACATTTGGCCCCCGATACTCTTTGAGGATGAGTTAGGTCATCCAAGATAAGGGTAGTCATAGAGGACTAATATTCTTTGAGGACTGGGAATCCAAGATAAGAATAGTCCTGGTGGAACATACTCTAAGAGAACCCGGGTGGGGTATGTTCCGAGAGAGACGATGAGGGTGTCTATACATCATTGGTCTCACCAACATTGAGCTCAGATCTTGTGGAGAGATAGAGTTGTTAGTAAAAGCCTTGCTATATGACTATTGGTTGATATGATGCTATACAAATGGGTTACCAATCCAACTCTTCTTATGAGAATTCTTCAGATTCAGAATGTACAAGTACTTGGTGTGGATTATGAATACCTCCCTAGTTAAGAGGGAGTATTGAAAAATGTAACTAGGTTCGGTCTTCGTAATGAAATGTAATTATGATTTTATGTAATGGATGTAAAGAAGAAAAATAAAATTATTTTTGTAATGCTTGAATTATGGGTTTCATGGTCAAGGAATTTTATTTTTAGTTAAGGCTCCCATTGTGAGCCTTTAGGATGAGTCATTCAATGTCATGTATGGAAGACCCTTATTGGGCATGTTACCTATGTAAATTAGTCATTAAGAAATCCTCCAAGACCAAGCTCAAGCACCTCCTTCAAATCGGCCTAAAAATATCTCTAGAAAGGCATGTCAGCCTTGGCTCTAGGAGATGTTGAATTAATTGATGGGCAGATCACTATAAATAAGGCAGCTCGACTTTCATTTGAACATCACATTTTCGGTCAAGGCAATCTGAGTGAGAAAAGGTGTGAAGAAGTTCGATCAAGGGGTCTATAGAAGCCTTATATCCAAGTGAAGGAGAGAGATCTATCAAGATCGAAGGGAAAAATAGAAGAAATTGAGGTCTGTTTTGGGAAAAGTTTGTCACATGTGCGAGGAAGGGTTAGGGCATACACATATTGCAAATAAGTTGAATTGCAGAACTTCGAGAGTTCGATTTAAGGCAAGAAACTTATATATACTTCATGCCAAGTTAACATAGAGATCCTCTCTAGTTAAGCGAAGAAATAAAAGAAAAAATTTACCCTAAATATGTCACACATGCGAGAAGAATAGTCCACTGCAGAAGGCTGAAAAGTTTAGATCTATGTTGGAGGAGTGAAGGCTAAACATTGAAAAAGAAATTGCAGCTAAATCATCAAAGGATTAACTTTCACTTGAAGTAAGTTGACTTGGCCTTGGAGAGGTTTTTTAGTCAATGGTCTTGGTCTTGGTATTCGTCAATTGAAGTCTCTATAAGAAGAAGAATTCGTTTGGGTTTTGGTTAAGCGAAGAAATAAAGGACAAAATTTACCCTAAATATGTCACACATGCGAGAAGAATAGTCCGCTGCAGAAGGCTGAAAAGTTTAGATCTGTGTTGGAGGAGTGAAGGCTAAACATTGAAAAAGAAATTGCAGCTAAATCATCAAAGGATTAACTTTCACTTGAAGTAAGTTGACTTGGTCATGGAGAGGTTGTTGAGTCAAGGGTCTTGGACTTGGTATTCGTCAATTGAAGTCTCTATAAGATGAAGAATTCGTTTGGGTTTTCCTCTCAAGTTGGAGAGGTTTTGGCCCTAGTTGATCACCTACATTTTGTGTCTCTTGTCTCTTTATTGTTTATGCATTGGTCGTTATTTGATGAAAAAGAACTCAATAATAATCTAAGTAAAGAGAAGATCCTAATCTAAAGAACTATAAAGCACTCACAAGCAGTTATCATTAGAAGAGAAATCACCTAATCTTGATGCTCTAGATTTCTCAACATTGTGCACCTCTTACACATTTTAATGACTCATCATAAAAATATTATTATTACACCTCTTTAATGCATAAGTTACACTTCTCTCCTAAATGCGTAAGTTACACTCCTCTCCTTTATGGCGTAAGTTACACTCCTGTTTTGGCGTATGTTACTCCTCCTCAAGGCATAGGAGTTATACTCCTTCATGATTTCAACCTCCTTGCCCTTCCTATATATTTGTGCCTCTCATCCTCACTTGAAACAATTGTGCTTGTGGAAGGAGAATTCGAACTTGAGAAAGAGAGAGTTTGAGGGTCTAGAGGAAGATTGAGAGAGAGAGAAAGAGAGTCTTGAAGAGCAAGAGCAGATCTTGGAGAGCCAAAGTGATTTAGTGTTTGCATCAACTACTACTATCAAAGATATTCAGATTTTGGGTGAACTTCTTCATTCTGTCATTGTACTTTGTATCTCTGTTGAACAATTGATTTCTAATAGACGAAGAATCTGGTTGGGTTTTCCCCTTGTGGGAAATTGGGTGAACTTCTTCATTCTCTCATTGTACTTTGTATCTTTGTTGAACAATTGATTTCTAATAGAAAAAAAATCTGGTTGGTTCTTCCCCTTGTGGGTTTTGCCCTAGTCATTGACCTAACTTCTCTGTGTCTCATTAGTTCTTCGTTGTCTTCCATTGTAAAGAACGCAATGTTTAAATTGTTCTCCAAGACATTGGGTGTGGTGGTCATACACACTCATTGTGACATGAGTAAACTGTAAAGGACTGGACCAAAACAGGAATACATGCTAAACCAAGTTCTAGAATTGGGACGGGACAGGAGAGGGATGCTTAGAGCTACTCGAAAACTTCCAATGCATCACCAATTGGGCAAGAGTCACACATTTTCTCAATGCATCATTAGTTCCACCTCTTGTAGCGGGGAAATCAATGCTCTTGCTTGTCAGGGAACATCTCCCTTCTACATCTACCATGTGAGGAGTAGGTTATGCCACTTGGAATTATTTCTTGGGGCATTATCGCCTAGCTCACTGTCTTAATGACATTTGTAGAAATTCTAAAAAACAGCCACCTCATTTTAAATGAGGTCGTGAATTTATCACACATAACCTCTTGGGCAATGTTTTCATGACAATATCCGAAATTGTTTAAATTAAAATAAAGTTTTCTCAATTCCCATTTAGAGGAATCATGATAAATTGTAACACCACAATGCCCTTATGTTTTGGGATAATAAGGATAATGATGTGCTGGATGCACTTCTAACAGGTGCATATTCTGCCGCTATAAAGGGAATGCTCTACTATGTTATCTAGAGCAGGTTGCTTAATATCCTCCTTCCATGTTAACAAAACTATGTATGTAGGATGTGCACACACAGACACACAAATATATTTATATGTGTAAGTGGAATACTTTATACCAGAGAAATATCAGAAATAGTTGACAAAAGTGGATAGTGTGAGAGTGAAAAATATGGTATCCATGTAGTTGAACGTAGAAGACTAAGGAAGCTATTAGGCACTGCTTTGGATGAAGGGAAATGCCTATTGTTATGCTATTTATATTGGCATGGCATTTGGGATTTTCTTTGATAGTTGAGATGGAAATAATCTTAAATTTTAATAGGTTGCTGCTTGCATATGATGTTTAAAGAAGATTTTAGCAACTTATTGGATATGTCATCTTTACTAAAAATAAGTTAAGTGAACCATCATTGTGTGTACAAATCACAAGATGATATAATCTATGGCTAAAACAAAAGAGCCGTTGCCAGCAATAGCCTAGGTTGCACACTTAATCATATAGCTTGACATATCTTTACCCCAAGCAGATTTTTAATGGTCTGATGTAGAGGTTGTGTAGGGTTAATGTCAATTCTGTTAATAATCGAGTCTTGCCATTATCTTGCTAATACAACAGCCAGGAATTTCAGACCATATGATTAGTTGTCCTCAACGAAATCTATAGCAGTTGTTGCACACTCATAGCTGGGTTTACATTCCCTGCCCTTAAACTTTGCAATCCATGCCAGCATTTGACCTTGTCGTTACATGACTGAGGTCATTACATTTTTTTGGAAAAAAAGGGGGCTGGTGAAGTCCATAGCTTAGACAATATACTCAATGCTTATTGAGTACCCGATTTCTCAACGTGGTTTCAGAGGTTTGAAACAACCACTTACAAATGTGGAGTATGTAAATGATTCAACAATAAATTTCCAGAGCAATTTGGTCACCGATCAGATTTCTATGAGGTTTTCCATCTCTCAAGAAGGTAGTTATGTTCTAAAGATCAATTCCATACTAGAGAATCCACAAGGTTATTATAATGGAGGTCAGGGACGCCATTCTTTCCAAGTCCTAAAAGAATAAGAGAAATTGCACATGCACCCACACCATGATTGCCTGCACTATTTCCACCATCTGACTTGTTAGAGGTGCTGCCTCAGTAGTGAAAAAGACTTGATTTAGTTTTTGGATTGTCGTGAAATATAATTTTTTTCTGGAATATTTTAATATGGGGCTCAAACACTTAGTTACATGTTTCTCCTTGATTTCAACTGATATATTATCTACATATAAAATTGAACAGGGAATCAATCATTATCACTCTGAACATTTCAGAGAGAGAAAAAAAAAATGCATAGATCAATAAGCCAATCGAGAGTAGCACTGATTCATCCACCGACAAAGTCTTGAGTTCTTTGCAGATATCCTTGAAACTGTAACAAAACCAGTATGGAGTCATCCACCTAAATGTTCTTGGGCTTTTTGCAGATATCCTTGAGAATAGAACTAGCAACTCAAAATGTCTTGTGGTGATCTTGCCTAACTATATTAAAATAGAACCAGCAACAATTCAATTGGAGAAGAAAAACTCCAAAGTAAGATGTTTCTAGAATGCAATAACAACGCAGCCCTGAACAGGAGTCTGGCTCAACTGATCGTTTAGCATAATTGAAATAACTTGCCTTATTTCTTCAAGTTAGGGTCCATTAAGGCCTTACCTAAGATCTGTGAACGTAGCAATATCAATTTGCCTTATTACCTCTATTTGGATGTGTCTTGCCTCTGGTAAAGAAGTAAACACACAAAACATTTAAAGTTGGAAAAAGTAATCCCATAGATTACATTTCAAACCAAAAAACTAATGGTCTAAAATCATTTTTTCTTCAGGATACCAGTCGCTTGGCGAGAAAGAGAGCATACCTCAGTGGATGATGAGGTTATGAACGATATCAATGCTTTGGATGCCTTACGAGGATGTGGTTTGATAAAATTCTTCAAAATGCCAAATATGAAAGCAAACACACGCCTGCTTGAGATGCTCATTCACTATTGGAGCATCGAGGATAATTCGTTTATGATTGACCAGATGCCAGTCAGGATAGAAGTGGAACACATTTATTTCATCACAGGCCTTTCCCGAAGGGGAGAGGTAGTACATTTGAGGGGCAGGACATGAGGCAGTTCCTCGATCGAGTACTACATACATATATATTGCTCGAGACATACAGAGAAGATTGGAAGTCAAATTCCAATTAAACATGTGGAGAGTCTATCACTGAGGATAATCTTGTTCACTATAGCTAGAGTGAACGGATCAGCTTCTCTGCACCAGGCATCACGGCCAGCCATGAGCTTGGCGGTAGATTGTCTGACCACCGTATTTGATTGGTGTACTCCTCTTCTGGCCAGCCTGAAAATCCAGCTTACTTCCATCAAGAGAGGGCAGACCAAAAACTTCGGATATGGGACTATTTTGTGTTCTTTCTTTTTTGAGAGGGTCCCTGCACTTCGACCTAGAGTACCAGTTTCAATCAGCACCCCACGAGATCCATGAATGGGCAGGTGGGCTGACTTGATGAAACATCTAGGAGGTGGGGACGTCCCACAGACTGCATTTGACGATGACTTCTTCTCCTGGTGGGAGCAGCAGATCATTGCCATAGATGACTACCCTTATGCTGGGTTGGATTTCTGAGGGGATCCCGATCTAGTATTACCATCGATCGCAGCATGGGGCGACATAGGTAAGTGTTTTTATTTTTTATGATTTTTTTGTGATTTTTTCGAATTAATGAATTTTGAAAAATATTTTTGAGAGGATTCAAATGATTAATATGATGATCATGTTCTAGATATTGGGCCGATACGACCAGATGAGTTCCCACGACACAGACGTCGCGGCCAAGGGGCCGAAGAGGTAGCTGCAAACACAGAGCGATTGCTATACACAGTTCAACGACACTTGGTGAGACTCACTCACGGAGTACCGATGGCGGTCGTAGAGGATCTTCTTGTAGATATGCAGCGTCATGTGGTTGGCATGCCACGTGACTAGGTTCACACTCTTAAGCATGTGGCCAATGCAATAGTTACGTACTTAGCCGCTCATCCTGAGCCGGGGCATTAGATGTACTGGACATGATTATGGGCATTTGAGCCCCAATTTTTGTATATTATTTTGTACACACTTATGTACACTTGAGATGTTTTATGATATATATATATACAGTTTGACTTTTTGATGCTTGATTTTATTGTGATGAATGATTGATGTGCCAGTATAATGCTTTATTAGCGATACAATCAGCTAACCAATTATGAGATCTTGGAATGTGCAAATAATTAATGTAAGTAAATGATCTTTGCAACAACCTCACCCTTAAATACTGGCGATATAAACATGGATCCCTTACCCGATAAATGTTATTCAATTGTGACACTATCAATTGTGAATCAAGATAGACTCCCAACGAATCAATTTCATAAGAAATGGCTTCGGATAGTAAATTAATGACGACAATATACTCAGCCATATTATTTGAAGCGGGACCAGTGCATACTCCCCTTGACACCATCAATTGACCAGTTGGATAGTAGAGTAGACAAGCTGCGGAAGCGAGGTTCCGAGTGTGCCAACTAGCACCATTGGCGAATCCAAAATAGACAAGTCATCCATCAACTCCTGCCACAGCAAACCAAAAGTGTTGATATCAAAAACTCTCAATGAGATATGTACAAATATACAAAATGTACAAAGAAGCCATTGCCTAGTTACTACTTAAGCAAAGTACTTCTTGAGGTAGAGCCCATTTCGGGGCTCCGCCAACTTGTTTCCTTCAAAATCGATTAACTCATACGCCCCTTTTTCTAAATCTCGTTTGACAATGAAGGGACCATACCACATAGGCTTGAGCTTTCCTGCCCCCAAGGTGTCCTTATCTTGGTCGTAGACCAAGACGAGGTTGCCTTCAGAAAAGACTTGAGGACGGACAAATTTATCATACTACGTTTTAACCCTTTTCTTATGAGCCTCGTTGATTGTGGCGGCATCTCAACGCTGCTCATCGAGATGTTCCAAATGAAGGAGGCACTCTTCGAGACTAGAAGTCTCTGGAAGGATCTCAATAGCTAACTTAAGAGATGGAATTTCACATTTGATAGGAAAGATAGATTCCATCCCATAAACTAACTGAAAAGGTGTAAAACCAGTAACAATCTTTACGGAGGTTCGGTATGCCCAAAGAGCCGGATACAACATAAGATTCCAATTGGACCGATTTTTGTCAATTGTCCTTTGTAAGAACGTCTTAAGAGTTTTGTTTACTGCCTCGACCTGTCCATTGGCCTGAGGATAATAAGGAGACGAAAGTTCCTGATGGAAACCCAATTTCAGAGCCAATTCAGACATTAGTTGATTCTGGAAAAGACTGCCATGATCAGTGACAATCTCTCTTGGGATACTGAATCTTGAGATAATCTGATTAAAAAGGAACAATGTTGTCATTTCACTATCGTTTTTATAAGTGGGCATGGCCTCGGCCCACTTCGTAAAGTAGTCTACAACCACGATAATGTACTTGTGATTCGTCGCTGAAGGCGGATTACAAGTTGTAAAATCAATACCCCACTTAGTAAAAGGACCGACAGTGACAATGGGAAAAAGAGGAGCTGGATGTGCGCGCATCTTCCGAGTATAGATTTGACAGGGGTGACAGTGTTTGACTGCTTCAACACAATATTTGAAGAGCGAAGGCCAAAAATAGTCGGCACGTAAGATACGTTGGGCTGTAGCAAGCCCTGAAAGATGACCACCACAAGCTCCACTGTGGCAGTCATTGAGCACTGACTCTGCTTCCTCTAGGGTTAAACAGCGCTGAAGGATTGAATCAACCCCTCGACAGTATAATGTATCACCTATGATAACATAGTTCTTGGCCAGGTGATGTAATTTCCAGCGTTCATCCTTAGAGAAAGTAGAGGGAAACTTCGAAGTCTGGAGATAGACAATGATATCTCCATACCAAGGGTCAAGTGAAGAGATGAGGAATAAATGTTCATCGGGAAAACTTTCCTCATAAATAGTATCCTCTCCACAAGGCAACTCGGAAATTAGCTCGACGAAAACCATGGATTTCTTAGACTTGGCGGACAAGAACTTGAGATCAAATTCTTGTAAAATGACTATCCATCAATTATATTTTCCCCAAATCACTCGCCTACTGAGGACAAATTGAAATGGATTGACTGCCGCTAAGACAAAAGTTTTGCATAGCAAGATATAATGCAGTAGCCGCTGGACAACATGGACAGCTGCCAAAGCCAACTTCTCAACCGGAGAATAGCGAAGTTTAGGACCTATCAAGCCTCAGCTCAAATAATAAATCACATGCTCCATGAGAGCATCGTCTTCCTGAATGAGAACCATACCAATGGTTGATTCTGCTGCAGTGAGATATAAAAGGAAGTCCCTACCATAATATGGTGGACTCAAAAGCAGGGTAGAGACTAATGCCTTTTTCAAAGCATCGAACGACCGTTGCACAAAGTCGTCCCATACAAATGGAACTCCTTTACATAGCAAATGCATAAATCCTTTAGTGATCTCGGCATAGTTAACTATAAACCTTCTTAAGAAATTAGCTTTCCCTTGAAGACTTTGAAGTTGTCGAATTGGAGATGGGGGAGGCAACTGAATTATTGCCTCAACCTTGAGGGATCAACTCGAATCCCTTCGTTTAACACGATGAACCCTAATAACCGACCAGATGTAACCGTGAAAACGCACTTATTTGGATTCAACCGGACCTTATAAAAACGACATCGCTCAAAAACCAATCGAAGGTGACTAGGATGATAAGTTCCCTTTTGAGAACGAGCAGCTAGATCGTCCAAGTATGCTTCGATGATATGTTTAATGTCGTGGAAATCATATGACATGGCCCGCTGGAAAGTAGCTCCAACATTTTTAAGACCAAAATGTATCTTTCTATATGCAAAGGTACCCTAGGGACATATAAAAGTTTTGTTATGTTGATCTTCAGGAAGGATAGAGATTTGATTATAACCGGAAAAAACCGTCCATGAAGGAAAAAATCTCATTACCCGCACACTCGTCAATAATCTGATCAATAAATGGTGTGGGGTAATTATCTTTGGGACAAGCTTTATTTAGGTCCCTAAAGTCAATGCAGACTCAGATTTTTCCTTACTTTTTATCCACAGGGATTGGATTAGAAACCCAATCGGTAAGAGGAATAGGGTATATAAAACCCGCCTTGAGCAGCTTCTCTACTTCAGCTTTAATGGCTGCTGCTTTCCTAGGATTAACCGGCCAAAGCCTTTGACGAACTGGTTTGGCGTTTTCATACGTCTTGATCTCATGTTGAACTATAGATGGATCAATGCCAGACATTTCTTCATAAGACCAAGCGAATACATCTCGAAATTCCTTGAAAAGGTTGGTGTAAACTTGAATTTCTTCAGGGGAACATTCGACTCCAATGAAGAGATTCTCGATCATGTTAGGGTTCGTAGAGATGTTTATAGATATCATTTTTGAAATCACCGACATATTACCTTCGGCACGAAAGTGTGTTGGAGCCAAAGGATTTGATACCGTACAAACATCACTAGTAAAGAGCTCGGAGAACCTAGATTCTACTTCCTGCAATGGAGGAAGAAAATATGAACGATACTGTAAGTCTTCCCAAGGTCGATCCACACCCATCATTACTTCTAGGTTTGCTTCTTCAAAAGGTAAAACCATATCTAAGCAGTCCAAGGTGGAGGTAGAATCAAGGGTCCAGGCCAAGGCCACATCACCATCTAGCTCCTCCTCAGAAAAAGGAGTAGAGTGGTTTGCAGAGTTAACGATAGACTGGTATCTAAGCTCAGCTTCAGACATAGGGAATGCCATTCCATTCACTTGTCCTTCAGCTAATGTGGTTGTAGGTGAAGGTAAGGTCCAAGAGTCTGAAGAATAATGAGTTCGGAAGAACTCTTTTCGAGGAGACTCCTTAGGTGATGAAACGAAATTGATTCTAGCGATAGGAGAGGGAAGATCAAAGGTACCCAACAATGAAGAATACATCCCAATTCCTAGATTCTCAGTAGGCGGACGAGGGTTATCCACTAAAGGAACAGTAGAGTCATAAGTTGCTTGAGGATCGACTGGACAATAACCCAATTGATCAACCTTAAGGATTTTCCCTTCATGAGGAAATCAAATGACATGAAACAAAGTCGAAACAACGACGTCCATTTCGTATTCCCAGTTCCTTCCTAAGAGGAGATTGTAGTCTAGGTTAGCATCAATGACTTCTACTTCAATATCAACGACATTCCCCCCAACACATATGGGAAGGGTCGGGATAATCCCATGTGGCTTATGAGAATGTCCATCAAATGTAGTCAGGAGGGTAGGTGAAGGAACAACCGAAGGTGATCCAATAGCCTTCCAGCATGACATCGACATGACGCACGTGGAAGCTCCTTCATCAATAACGGTACGAAAAATGTTAATTTTCTGGTATGTAGACTTTATTTGGAAATCCATATGATGAGGGAGTCGCTTTTTGACATTTAACATGTCGAAAGTGAGCACTAAAGAGTTAGTTGGGTCAACTGCCCCAATCGCCGAAAGTAAAGCGCGTCGTTGAGATGGACACGACTGGAGAACCTCTAAAGTAGACATGGTGCATGGACTCTGAGCCAGATCCTCAACAATGGATTTTGGGCGGCCCTAGCATTAGGATTAATAGTCACGTGTTTAGCGGAACCTTTCAGTATTCGTTGTATAGTCTCGACAGGGGGTCGCTCAATATGAAGGTCGGTATTTCCGGGAGCAGTTTTGTCTTTAGAAGTTTATGCTTCGCTATAATCATGTGACCGAGTGGCCACATGGACATTGGAACCCATCATGAAAACATTTGATGACTTTTCCCCTTCCTAGTTGCTCCCTGCCGAGGTACCAGGGTTTGAACTCGCGCCATCAAGAAGTTGATGCCCTTGGGGAAAAGGGTTGGTTAACATAGCTTGAGATCTAGAAGTCCCTTGTTTCCCTAACAAGCACTGAGTGTCTTGAATCTTGGGGCAGAGATGAGTTAAATGGTCTCCACTGCATGACTTGCATGGAAACTTGACTTTCTTTTTAGACTCATTTCTACCACCACCAACATTATTGTCAGATTTATTTGCATCAGTCTTCTCATCTTGACTCTTTTTCTTACCTTGTCCTTTCTTCTTCCCATTGGAATTTTGATTTCCTTTGGGGTTGGCAGATTGGACGACATTAAATGAAGAGGGTTGGGAAGATGAAGGGTTAGACGATGTAACCTAGTTGTTAGAAGCAGATTGTAAAGACAACTGTTGCAATTGACTCAACAGGTTCACTGCATTTTTGTCTACTGATCCAATGATACCATCCGTGTGTGGTCCTGGCTTCGACTTGGCTATATCAACCTTAGTCCTGGGAGCATCCGGCAAGATTTTTTATAGAATCCCAGACTGAGAATAAATCAACTCTAATTGTTGAGCTCTAAAAATAGCTTTCTCCTCAGAATAAACTCCGGATAGGGAGACATCCTTAGAGATTTCAGATTGTAAAGATTTCAAAAACCATTCGAGATGGTATTCCGGGGGAATTTCGGCTTTAATAAGCCTCTTTCTCCATCTCCATTCCTGAATGTGGTCAGAAATGTGAATTTCCGTGTCTAGACGGAAATTGGCCACAAGTTCAGTTCCGGCATCATAACGGACAGGCAACTGGAAATGATTTAAGAAAATATTAGCTAAGTCGGCGAAAGATGTAAAGCTTCCCCCTGGAAACTCTATATACCACTTGGCCGCATTACCAGTCAAGGTGCGTTGAAAAAGTCTCAACCTAATCGAGTCATCAATAAGGGAGTTTGATGAGCACCACAAATGGAATGTGGTTACGTGGTCGCTCGGGTCTTCGCCGCCCTTCCCCTCAAACTTTGGAATGTTCGAAGGGAGTTTGGTTGGGACCGGAGGCTAGGCTGGATTGTATTTGATTGGATCGTTTGTTAATTTCGTGAGATCTGGCAAGTTCAATGTTGCCAAAAAGGGAAGCCTAGGAGGACCTTGGGGATTCCACCCAAACTGGGCGGAGTTCCCAAAGTTATGAAAAGATGGGCCTAGATTTTGGAAGGCACCAGGCTGCCCGAGGTAACCCAGAGAACCAGCTAAACCAAAAGGTATACCTTGTGATCCAGCAAAACTTGGAGTTTGACCAACTCCGGCCGAAAAACCTCCATAACCGGCAAAGCTCCCTCCTAAAGGATTATAAGGAGTCGATAACCCGTGATAAGGATTCCAAGCAAAAGCTAAGGGAGGAATACTTCAAAATGAACTGTGGAGTACGACCTATTCCCTTGTTGGCCGAAAAACGGATTCCCAGTTCCCATGCCACTAACCATAGGGTTAGTCCAACCTTGAAAGGCATTACTGCTTTGTCTTGTAGCGGAAAAAGGCATAGATCCTATCATCGGGTTGGAATGTGGTATATGACCAATTCTAAAAGGAAATCCCTGAAATGAAGCCGATCCACCCATCATGGATGTGGAGGAACTAAATGGAACTGACGGAATACCCTATGAATGGGTGCCAAATGGGAAGAATCCAGTATTAAAAGCATTGGCTTGGGAATTTCCACCTGTAGAAGGAATGGAGGTAGACCCAACTAAAGATGTGCTAGTAAAAGACCCAAATAAAGATGCAGAGGGGATGGAGATAGTTCCTCCCCCTTGTACTGATGTTGGAGTCTGCATAGTTGTAGCACTTGTGGTAGAAGCCATGCTTCCAGTAGTAGCCATCGATGGTAAGTGCGTAATGTGACCTGGACTTGACGATCTATGCATTGGAGACCCAACGTATTGTAATACTTCTGGATAACTAGAAGGTAAGGGAGAATTCGGAGCCGCTAATGACTCTTGAAATTCTTCTACTTCTATGCTATCTTTCGATTGAAAGAGAACTCGAGAAAGAACTTGAGTGTTCCTCTCTTATTCCGTGGAAGTACCAGGCCCGTTTTGAACACTAATGTCCTTGTGAGGAGGATCAAACCCCAATGCGTCAGCTACCATGGGATGAAACCCACCGACAGTATTACCTCTGCGCGTTCTAGGAGAAGGCTTTAAACTTGGTGGTGAAAGACCATGAAGTCTTCGAGACCGTCTGGGTGATCGGTCAGCCACGTTGAATTTTTTATTAAGTTCTAGCTAAAGACTCAAGAAAAAATGAAAGCTAGGCCAACTAAGAGCACAGAGCACACACTAAAATGTCCCTGAAAGATTATTATCAGCCAATCAAACAAATTTCGAGTATTTCCGCTCTAGGTGATGAGGACTGGACACCAAAATAGAAGAAAGTGAAGTAAGGGGCCTTCTGAAGATAGTCTGGGATAATGACGGCCCAGTCCTACCAGCGAAGGTAACAGAGGAAGTTACGCTCACCTCCTAACAACAGCTTGCACCGGTGCAAGCCCCCAAGCTTTGCAAGGGTGCCCTCCAGTAGTACTGTTGAGAGTGATACAACGTCGACCTCAGGTGCCACGGGATTCTCCTCGCAGCCACTTATGTAGATCCCTAGGAGTAGCAACTAAGGTTACCAACTCGTATCAGAAGCTAGGCGGAACAGTCTTGAGGTTAGATCCGACAAGTAGGAGAGGGGGTATCTCTCTTCCTTATCTTCAAAAACCCTCGTGCTTAACTCCTAGATCTGGAGCTTTCCTGGTCTCCCTAATGCTATTGGATTTTCACTCACTATTCAGACTCCTATGTTTGACAATTTAAATGGCCTTGGAGAGTTTTCTCTCCACTCGCCTAATCCAAGGCCCTAAAATATCCTAAAACTTGTTGGTGTGTCTAACTTGACAATTATGAAAAGTTCTAGTATATTTTAATTAGCGCTTGTTTTTAAATGGGCTGTTCTTAAGTCAAGGGATAAGCGGAAATGAAACTTGTGGTGTTTTGATGCAAAAGAAATTAATAAAAACCAAACTATATGCAAATGCACTCGTTTTGTTCTTCGATGAAAGAAATTTCTACTAGGTTCAGAGGAACTTCAAAGAAAGCAACACATTTTTCTTTTCTTTTCTTTTACTCAAGCTTCACACTCACAAAAGTTAACAAAACTATGAATGTCCTAAAAAGATGTGCAAATTTATCCTAATGTAATGAGTAAATGTTGATCCAAGACTTAAGACTACTCTAAGTCAAGAAACGAAAGTAGCTTGTTTATCAATATGATTTGCCACTTAAAATGTTTAGATGGAATATGAGTTGCTAATGCTCATTTTCGTCTCTACACTAAAAGCAAGTTTCAAGGCAAACAAAAATGCACTTTCATTCACTAAAAGAAACTAAATCAAAACAAAGTTCAAGAAAGAAAAACCAAGTTTTTCAAGAAGTGTTCTTGAAAAGCAAAAACAAAAACGTTTTTTCAAAAGTGCTCTCAACAAGACTGAAACTTTACGATTGAAAAATCGGCAACAAAACACTTTGCAAGCTGACAACACAAAATGGATAAAAACTCAACAAAAAAATGTGTTTCGAGATGCTCTTAACAATCAAAAGCAGCAATAAGAGCTTGGCAACAAAGACCAAAAGATCAAAAAGACAATTTTCAAGAAAGTGTCAATCAACAACTTTTGGAAAGCAAGAAAAGTAGATGGTCACAAAAATGTAGTTTCGACAAGAAAACAAAAAGGTCAGCAAAACAAGATTTGACACAAAGATTGAGATCAATCTTCCTACCTTGAGGAATCAGAGTAGCGAAGATTCCCATCAAGAAATCTTGCGTGCTTAAACAAAAACGATGATGCTTGCAAAAACAAATAAGACCAACACTTTCCATAATCAAAGAGAATTTGAAATCAGATACTTGCTGTAAAACTAAAGACTGGCACATAAAAGTAACTGTTCAGGACTGAATCAAACCAGCAGACAGACCTTTAGAAACAAAAATATTTGAAAAATCTTGAAAATTACAAGATATACACGACTGTGTTAGTGCACAGCTGCGTGTATACGTGACTCAGCCTAAGGAAACATGCGTATACGTAGGTTTACTTAAGGAAACATGCGTATATACGCTTCTGTAAACTAGAAAAACAATGTATATAAAAGATTTCAAGAAAAAACAAAAAACAGTCTGAAGAAACTGATCAAACTTACAATTCAAGTTCCTACAGGAACAAACTACACAGTAACAGCAAGCAAACAGACAGCTGAGCCCTGATTGGCTTGAATAAACCCAAACTAGGAACAACAATACTATTGTCCCCAGCGGAGTCGCCAATTCTGTTAAGGGATAAATTCCCCTAGGGTCTTGGGTTGATACCCTAGTAGATCAGAGGTTATTTACAGATAGAAACACACATTCCATACAACCATGATGCTAATATAAACAAACTATATGAAAAAGGGCTACACCTGAGGGTCCTTCATTTGAGAAGATCCAGTTAGGGTCCAAACCCTCTTGGAGTTCCTTTTAGTCCTTCAACCTGCAAAACAAACAATTCTAGAAAGTACAACAGTATATTGACCAAGCATCATAAAGAAATCATCTTCATAACATAAGGAAAGGTAGTTAGTTATACAATTAAAAACAACCATTCACATATGAATTATAACATTGACATCATGAACATGAAGAATATTTATATCAGGAACAAGACAAGTGTTTCTTTTATTATAAATAACTAAAGTACAGAAAGGAATGATTTCACCTGATTCGTCCTTTCGCAGGCTCCAAGCGGAACCGTCCTTCGGATTCGTCCAGTCTCAAGCCTTCAACAAACTCCTTCCATGACTTACTCCATGATCTCTCAAGTAGAAAGACATCATCACACAAGGAAACAAGGGTTTCCTGTAAATGGGGGAAGTGCTGGAAGCACAAGGATCTTCAGACCTGGTCAGGGAAAATCTCAGCAGAGTGATCTTTCTCTCTATTTTCTCCTCCCTTAGGCCTTCCCATTGAAGCCTTTTTATACTTCTCCCAAAGTAGTTTTTTAGTTGGGAATTCGTTGGTAACAGTTAGGCCATGGGCACTAATAGGTAATCAATAGGTAAAACCCGCGATCTCCGCCCAAAATTAAGGAGTTTTAATTTTTTTAAGTGTTTTAAGACATATACGCGGGTTGGGTATACACAGACCCGCGTACACACGCATTTAGCTCAGGGCAATGTCGCGTATCGGGAATAAAACACTGTTTTTTGAATATTTGGACCACGTCTGGAAGGAGGGGCTTCCCTAGGCCATGAGTGCAGCATCACAAACATCAAAAGTGAGGTTTGGAGCTATAACATAATGCAGGAGTAAATTTCGAGAAACATCTCAGAAGGAGTGTTGGAGAGGTAAATCCCCTCTGCGGACAGAGGCGATCCCACTAGCCCGAAATGGGTCTAGCAACAATCAAAAAATGCTATCATGCAGGTTCCTAATTGCAAATTAAGGGTGGATTACGAGAACCTACTTGGATTCCAACGCTAGTGTTGTAGAAGAGTTGACACTCCCGTTCCTTTGCTCCCACCGGTCACGATCCTCACGATCTCCGTGAATGGACACCTGCACATGCAAAGAACGGCACGAATACAAGCACAAAATCCAATAGATGAAATTATATATCGGTCAGAAAAGATATAATTCAATCATCATCATAATGAACATCAAGAATGGAACCATAATGATAGTCATCTACTATTGATAATCAATAAAGGAGTATACAACCGAAGTTCTAACGTCAAATCCTCCTTTGGCTGGGTGATCAGCTACATATGTCTTGCAAAGCTTGTTGGGATCAGGAACAAGCCTCTCTCTCTCTTTGCAAATAAGACTCAACAACAATCTCTTAGACTTCTGACAGTATCATTCTCCCTATGCTCAAAACTAGCTTGTCAAATGCACCAGAACAAGCTTTTATAGATGGAGGAGGAGGAAGAGATACAATGAATCCAGACCTTCATGGGATAAGAATTATCCTCGAAAAGCTATTGTGGATAGAGATATGATGAATCTCGACATCCATGAGATTGGCATTATCCATGAAAAGCCACATGAGTCGAAAGGAAAAAACTCTCGGGCGTGCGTTTGTTAACAAAATTTTCCAAACTAGGTTGGCGCGGGTAAGACTCTGAGAAAGACTGCCAATGGACGCGCCCTCTTCGGAGAATTTCCCTCATTGGCGCGGGTGATGCACTGTGGATCCACGCTAATGGAAAAAGGGGACTTTTTAGGGATATTCTGCAGGAGATGTCTTCAAGGCATATGAAGTCCATACTTAGGGGAACATAATGCAAGTGTTTTCAAGTTATGTCACTGCTCATAGGTCCCGGAATGAGTCCTCCAAAGTGCGGGAAAGGGGTAACAGGGACGGTGACCAATGGTGACAAATTACTATGTAACAGATGCCCCCTAAAGCATGAGGCTTGAGAGAGAGAGGGGTGAAATGCTTTACAAGAACACATGCAGTTGCCGCCGCAGAATCTGCATAGAGAGATACAACTGATAGCTCAAGTACATGATATATGTGGTAGGGGTGCAGCCATCCATAACAGAGTACATAATAATCTAGATCCATGGTATGGGCGCAGCCATCCGGTGAGGATCGATGAATAGACTCAGGCATGGTCGCAGCCATCTAGTGAATGAGTCATGTGACAATAATCCACAAAATCGCAGCCTGGATTCCAACAGACAAAATCCATGGTCTTGCGCTCCATCTCGACCCGAACAAAAGTACAAGTTCAAGCATGTGAATATATGAGTTGAAGTCGAACATGCATGAACATCGTCTAACTACCAGTCAATAATGAAAACTGTTAACAGACGCGAGAGGTACCACCAATAATGACAATGGCCCTCAAGGTACTATAGGTACAATCTACGGTGTGTGAATCAGTGAGATGGCATCGAACACCCGTAGAATCATTCGATCGGAGGCCAATGATGAAAACCTCATGTCAAACACGAAGAACCTGCCATTGAGGCATGTAGGCTCCAAGGCACCGGAAGGGAGTCTCTAGATCAGCCTACTGGATAATAAGCTGAAGTCGACAAGAAGTGACCTTGATCGAAGGTGGGCCATAGTGTTTCCCACATCATCGACACGAGACAGAGGAAGAATGTTGTGGTGGATCAGAATTATGCGAGTTATCAGAGGGACGTTGTTATTCTGCAGAGGTCAAATTCTCTTGAACATATCGGCGGCACGACAGTGGACTTGGTGGTATTTGACATCAATGGATCAAAGGTCATGGTGACGAGGCAATGAGCAAATGAGAGGTCAAACAGGATCACCCAAATCCACGAAGGCAAGTGAAAAGGGAGATGAGATGTCCCCACCCAGACACGAATGCAAATAAATTTCCATGTTCAAGAGCGACATACTGCCAACACGACAATAATTATGGTTCCATTTTCCCCACCATTTCTGTTGAGTACGGGGATAGCATATGCTTGTGAGTCGTCATTTCGACGGAATCCAATGTCATCAGGTTTTAACGATTCTGACAGAGGAAGAACTCGACGTCTTTTCATGTTTAGAGAGTTTGAAAAGACAGCAGAAATGAAAACTCCAAGGGTGTCCTTTTTCGTAAAGTTTTGTCTCTCGAGCCTGAAAAAGTATAAAACAATGCTCGAAAGAACCGCCCGACCATTATGATCGAGGAGTAATTTTCATGAGTAGTGATTTCGACCTGAAAAAGTAAAAAAAAAGATCGAAGCCACGTCGCTTCATCACCGTTAACGAACCTGAAATGACAAGGGTCCGACGATCTTTTAATTTTTACACGGTCGGAAAAGGGTTTAAAGACGACCGCCTCTTATTCACGTTTAACGAGTCAAGAGGGGTAACTCGGTGATCTTTTCACATTTAAACGGTCGGAAAAGAGCTGAAAGTAGACCTCCATTTTTATTCTCTTTAACGAGTCAAAAAAAGGAAAAATACTCGGCTATCTTTTCATCTTTTAGGAGTCAGAAAAGAGCTTAAAAGGAGACTCGTCCTGGAGGAACGAGTGGTATAAAGGGTAGCAACGGGTTCCGGAAATGGTGGAATTGCTCAAAACATATAATGGTCAAGAGGCTGGCTAATAAGACCACTCATCGCTGCGGTTCCTCAGGAAAGGAAAAACAACCAAGTGAGAGCATATGATCGGCCAAAGAGATGGTGGCGATGGAATGAAAACAACCAAGGCTCATCTAGCAGAATTTAGCATACAAAGATAGCAATCACGAGATGTAAATCGAGTATGGGTTCATTTTTACACAACCTTGAACCATAGAGAACTTTGCTTGGATTCGGTTTCATGTTTACACAAGCTTGAAATGAAAAACTATGCTTGTTATTAGTTCGCATGCCCCCAGCATAATAACGCAAATCGAGGTACATGCGCCCCCAAGCTTCATTACATTCAACAAAGTGGATGGAATGAAGGTTCACTCTCGAGATCTAGGAAAGACTCGACTTGTATTTTACGAGATCTTAATCAAAGACTCGATTTGGAAAGGAGGAGATGTTTCATTTTTTAATGAGGTTGACCTAGGAAAAGAACTATCCTCATAACCCTTATTTCATTTTTTAATGAGCTTGACACAAGATCAAGAACTATGCTCAGCCAGACCTAGTTTCATTTTTTAAGGAGCTTGACATAGGAAAACAAACTATGCTCCGCCTGACCTTCATTAGAATGAACAGGAAGTCGGGGCTTCCAAGAGTGCCACTTTGGGTGGAAGGGTAATATCTTGGAAGTCAGGACCCAATGCCTCCAGGACACTATGCACGATGGCGGCATCACTGGATCCAGGCACGGGATAAGTGGCCACGTAATTGATCTGTGGGCCAGATGCAATTGGTGGATGAAAACGAGGAGGGGATGATGACTGCGCAGGAGGCACCTGGGGACAAACGAACGATAATTGATCTATAGTCACTATCCTTCCATCGTGTGGAAAACAAACCACACGGAAAAGTGAAGAGACCAGGGCCCCCATGGCATAAACATAGTCACGACCAAGGAGAAGACTGAAATCTAAATCACCTTGGGTAACCGATACGTCTATATAGACAGTTTTGCCTCCCAAAGTAATAGGGTACTTTGGAAGGATCCCTAATGGTTGACTAGTTCCTCTGTGAAAAGCCGTCAGATTCGGTGCGACTGGCACAAGCTGCAGGGAACCCAAAGATTGCCAAGTAGTGGCAGGCATAAGACTAACAGATGCACCCTCATCCAAAACAATGCCAGGTATCGCCTTATTATAGGCGTGTACCGTGACCTAGAAAGGCACATGGGATGGAAGGCGGGAGGTAGTCAAACGACTCCAGTCGAAGGAAACGACTGAACTACTTGGTGGGGGAATCGTATGATTTCCCCCCTGCTCTAAAGGGACCGAAGCAGGACTCTCGGGAGCAGCTGGGATAGGAGGATCATTTCCAGATGCAGGAGAATCTGAGGAGATGAGAAGAACATGGGAATGATGCTCTTCCGAAACAGAGTGGTCGACGGGTGGTGAACTCGAGTCGACACTCTTTCCGACCAATGGTTGGTCTGGAATAGGCTGGGCACAGCCTGGTTCGGGAAGAGGAGCCTGGACAAGAGAAGAATCTAAGTCAATCTCTTTGTCAACAGGGGGACGATCTGCGGCTACAGAAAGATGTTGATAGCCAACGGGTAGTTGGGGTGAAGGAGCTGTGAGACTTTCCAAGACAACAGAGGCTTTATCCATGAGCGGACAAAGGTGAAGGGGATGATTGCCTTCACAAAGTCTACAAGGGATTCGAATCTTCGCTTTTCCCTTACCATTTCCAGCTAATAGAGTAGCATCGCCGTGATCTCCAGAGGACGATGAGGGGCGGGCCGGATCGTGAGACCATACTTCTAAGACCTTGGGAATGCCAGGAAAATCGCAAAGAAGGTGGTCATCCTTGCACAATCTACAAGGAAACTTGACCTTCCGCGGAGGAGCAGAAGGTGGCCCAACTTGAGGTGGATTTGAAAGAGTAGCGGCACTTTTATCCTCTCCCTTAGGAGACTTCTCCTTCTTCGTCTTTTTCTTCTTCTTCTTAGCCTGCTGGTTACTCGAATCGAGACTTTCACCAGGCGAAGTAGAAGATGAGGACGTAGAAGTAGGCGAAGAAGGGGAGAGGTCCACCTTAGAATCAACATGATGTTGTTCAGGTGGAGGGACTGATTGACCAGAAGTTGAGACGGCAGGGACCAAAGAGGTTGGGAACAACCAAACAGGCAACCCAATAGTTAACCTTGGGAGGGGCAACGTTGCCATGTAAGGAGCACCAACATTCCCAAAAGGAGCGAAATGACCAGGGTTTCTGTCAGAGGGGATCCCTGGGTTGGTGAACCCCGGAAAAGTTGCCATCGAAAAAGAAGCCTACTCAAGCTAACGCAAACAAGATCTAATTGGGTAAATGTGAATCGTGGCAGAATAAATTTTAAGACAAAGGAACTGAACTTGACCTTTTCATGTTTTAAGAGTCGAGAAAAGGACAAAAAGATGACTCTAGTCTCCTTCGAATATTTAGTGAGCCCGAAGTGACAAATGCTCATGTGAACCTTTTCTTTTAGGGAGTCCGAAAAGGGTCAAAAGTGACTACTCTGGAGAACTAGGCAAAAGGTTTACCAAACAATCTGTAAAACTGCATATACACCTTGGCAATCAGATGAAAACCAAGGACTTCTCGTACGGCAGTCAATCTTCCTGAATGTTGTGTTCAGTGCATTACAGCTTGTAAGGCGGTAGACACGGCTTCCTGTGGATAAAGGATGATAACCTAGTGGGGTCTCCACATATACTCGATGGTACGTGGGAGCACAAATCCGTGCTAGACCACTATCGAGTCACAAAAGGAGGAATCACCCAACCATAATATGAAACAACAGTGACTAGGTTTAACGATGCCGGAACACGTCTCTAGCCTAGACCTCTAGATGTATGCGTTAAGTTCCAATGCGTTTTTAGATTCATTCAGTTCATTTTACAGTTGATCTTTGATTAGGTTTCAGTTTCCAGGTCCTACCGTATGTAATCTCTCACAATTTCCTAAATGCAAGCTATATGCCAAAATATATCATTCCATTTGATGAACACTAACTACAGAAGAGTTGAGATCTTTCAATCAAACAAAATGATCATGAAACAATCGAAAATGACTCTAATGCAGCTAATGGCAATAAACGAAACTTTTCTTTAAAGTCGCTAATCACTAATAACAATGAAAAGCTCTAATTTCCATTAACTAATGCAACGCAAAAGAGATTGTTCGTTTTCTTTTCAATGGCAAAGTGCACTAAACAAATTTTGAGAGATAATAACAAAGAGGAAAAGAAACAAATTTCACTCGATGAAAACACAATCAAGTCCCTGAAACACCAACACAATCCTTCAAAACCAAGCAAAGATCTCAAAGACCTCAATGGGCCATGTAATCTAAGCCCAAAACAAAGCCAAGCAAAATCCAAGCGAAAAGAAGAAAAACGTTCGAATAACGCAATAAAAAGTTTAACAACCACTAAATGAGTGCAATGGAGTAATCAAAAAGTCGACTGGGCTGATAGAAGACCAAAAACTCAACACACAAAGCCACTAGATGTCCTAGGGCTAAAATGTGAAATTGATAGAAAATGGCAAACACCCTGTTAACACCCAGGTTGTTCCCTTTGACTCTAAGGGAATACGGCCGGGGTAACCACTAACCAATCTTTGGACCACAGTTTCTAGCCAAACTATAATCAGAGAGGGCTCTCTCTTTATGATTTGTCTCTGTTTTGATAGTGTTTTTAGGCTAGCTATAAATTCAGGTTTGTTTAAGGTTTTGGTTGGATGGTAATTTCAGTCAAGGTGCTTATGCATTCTTCAAAGTGTTCTAGTCCATTGGGCTATGGAGTCAATGGTCCTTTAGTTATTTTGAGGTGCTGAGTGATTTGCTGTAGTGATGCTGTAGAGCAAGGTTAGTGTCTGAGAAATAACTTTCATAAAGTGATTTCGTGGGTTGTGTCCAGTTTATGCAAGGGAATTAAGAATCTTACAATAAACTTTTGGAGTAAGACAGTGAGAATATTGACCCAGGAGCATTTAAGAATTTCTAGGTGATATTCATACATAAAGAATTAATAGCTACATGAGCAATTAAGAATTCATGTGCATAGTAATCCTGAAGACAAACATTTACAGTAGTAAAAATTGAGTACAAGGTGTAGTGAAACAAGTCTTGCACTATTCTTTCTTTTTACTGCTAGCTTAGTATAAGATGAGTATGATTTGATAAACATAAGAAAGAAAAGAACAAATATTAAGGAAAAAACTTGTTATTTAAGCGGACAGCACAGGGGTTCTGCATCAGCACATGGAGCATCATCCAGACATCAAGTATTTCAAGAAATCACTAAGCTCATCCAGCCCTTTGTATTAGATAATTCAGAAACTGTATAATACATTTGCCTCATAGAGAAAATTACCAACCCCTTATGAGTTACTCAGGGGAGTATATATACAAAATTTACATCAAAAATATCAGCGAATGAGTTAATATCTCATTTATGATATGCTAATCTCTGGAATGCAGTAGCTGAAGGAGTGAATGCTGCAGTAATTCCTTAATGCCTCAGCTGTCAAAATAGTCAGAAGATATTCGGACTTTATGGATGTTTAGAGTCGGCTAGAGATGTGCTGTCTGAAACTTGGATAGTTGTTGTTGTCTGTGTGATGAGTTACTTTTTAGCTGCTTTAACTGCTGACACTTGTCATGTTGCTTGTCTTGTAGTGACCTGGAGCTGGCAGTGGCCGAATGACTGAAGCTATCGTGGCAAAATCTGAAGCATGAATTGCCACCAATCCTCCTTAGGCATTTGATGTCTGTGCATCTTTATCAATGTTTCCTCGGCCTCTGTATGTCTATAAAGATTGGGAGGGGTTTCAAACAGGTGATTCAGTTCATTCTCAATGAAGAGCAGGCCTTCAAGTTTGTCATACAAGCTCTGTCCTGTGGGAGGCCCTATTTGTTCAGATGAACTGCCAGATACAATAATCTGATTTTCAATAGTGGTTGCCATTCTGTTGGCCATTTCATCTGGAGAGATCATTTTTCCTGCACCACTTAGTAAGCTGGGCAGGCCTTTTGCTTGCAGCACTCCCATTTCAACTTTGTATTCCTCCACATCTGCTTGCATCTCATAGTACTTCCTCTCCACTGTTTGTATGTAGTTCCTGAGAGTTAGTACCTTCTTGGCAGAGAGGACAGCTTCTGTTCTGTTGGGAATGCCTATAGCTGCCAATTCCTCCCTTTCTTGCCTGTTCAGGAAGTCTATCATTCTATTTGCCTGCTCTGCTCTGTTCCCTAGCATTGTCTTGGCCTTCTGAATTTCTACTTGAGCTTGGCCCATTAAATCCATCTGCTCATGCATTATTTTTATTGACCTCCATTGCTGTCTAATGGATTGGCCAATTTTGGCCCATAGGATTCTCTTTATGTCGGCCATAGCAGTCTCCAAATTCAACTCTTTCTCTAAGGCCTTTATCTTTTCCTTTTCGGCCTTTATTTCTCTGCCCTGTTCTGCCACAGTCACTTTGGACTTGTCATACTTGGCATCCAGTTCTGCCAACTTCTCCTTGGCCTTCTTTATTTCATCTGCCTGGATCTCCATTGCTTTGACGGCCTTGGTCAATTCCTCTACACTTGGGCTGGCATCTGGAGCTGCTGCTGTTCCTGCTGCTTCTGTTGTGGGGGCCACTGCTGTCCCTGACGTTGCTGTTGTTGTCGAAGTAGTTGGAGGAGCTTGGGAAGTGGATTCTGCCTGTTTATCTTGTAGTGCTCCTTCCAGCTCTTTCTCCAATTATCTGATCCTCTGGTCTTGCTGCATTAGGAGGTCCAGTTGGTCCTCAGCCTGTTTCTGCTTTTGAAGTTCTGCTGTTTGAGTGTGCGCTGTGGGCTGTAGCTTCAATCTTTTCTTCAAGGCATTGAGGTCGTCATCCTTCTTCTTCATGAGGGATTTCACACCCATTGGATCTCTAGGATCATGTCCTAGATCAATGATGATCTCCTCAAGAGACTTTATTCTATTATCTTTAGCCTGAGAGGACATTCTCTCAAAATCCAACTGGGTGTTGGTGTTTTATAGGGACTCTTTCAGCTCATGGGCCATGGTGGCCTTCTCTACCAAGGTGGCATAGACCATCTCCCCAGCTTGCTTATGGAGTTCAATCTGGTCCATGGGATGTATATCTCTGGCGAGGACCTCCACCCTTGTCTTTACAAAATCTGCGGCTGTCTTTGGCTGCGGCCCTTTGGGCTTAAAGTGGCTGAGGATTATCTTTTCCTGCTGAATGTCATATACCGACATTAGCCTTTCTTGCTGGGCTGGTGTTGCATCTATGAATTGCTTGTAGACCTCAGCCCTCTGCAGCTCATTTTGAGCCTTTATTTGTTTGAAATAAGCCTTGGTGCTCTTGGGCTTCTTGCTTTGTTGGGAAGAAGAGGACACCTCCAAACCGAGCTGTAAAGTTTGCTCCTACTGAAAGGAGCTTGTTCCTGTATGATGACTGCCCTCCCTGTCTTTTCTTGCACTGTCCAAGACATCTTCAGTAATGTCTTCTACCTCTAGGGAGTCTGCACTTTGCCTTTTGGCTTCTGGCTGGTGGGAGGATCCACTGAGAGGAGTGGACTCTTCTCTATCTCTTTTTGTACCCCTTTCTTCATGTGCTGGGGTCTGCAAAATAGGGGTAGTTACTGGCTCTGTTGGTGGGGGTGGAATTTGCAGTGTTGGAGCTGTTGGCAGCCCAGTTTGTGGTAGGATAGTTTGCCCTTGCTGCGGTTCACCTGAAGGGGCAGACTTTTCCTTTACTGCTTCCTCCTCTGCACCCATTATGCCTTTGCCTTTGTCTGTCACCGGTGCTGATGTAGATGGTGCCTGTGGTGCAGTCCTTGTGGCCGAGGTCCCTTCTCCCACTGAATAAGGCGGTCTGAAAGGTACCTGCTGCACATAGTCTAGGTCAATAGTCTTTTCAAGCTCCCTCCTATTCTTTAACATTGTCTCCTCCTTAGTTAGATTTTCAACTAAAGTATCCATCTGCCATTCTTGCAGGTTGGCATATTTTTCAATGTGTGGGTACTGGCAATGCTCAATGCCTATAAGCCTATACTTGTTTCTCCTAGTAGTGATGAAACCTTCAGGGTCATAATGGACCCACCGAAAACTATAGGACAGCTTGTATTTATCCTTAAGGACTAGGTCTGCCTCTTCCCACCCTTCTTTCTTGTTCATGATGAAGGGGCCCAACTGGTGTTTGAACTTGTGGTGGGCCTTCTTTTTGGCGCTGTGGAAATGGATGAGGTCGGACTGAATCAACTGCCTGTAATACTCCAAGGCAAATAACCTCATAGGTACATATTTTGGGAGCCTGTATGGACAGAGCTCACAGCCATAGATCCTAATGACGGTATGGTTCTCATATAGGTACCAGTCACCTATTTTATATTTTTTGGAAAGCTGCAGAGCTTTCTTTATCTCATTTGATATTCTGGGAGGGGGTGACCTCATCAACAGGCAAGAGATTGGGTATACAAATTGGTCAACAAATTCACAGTAGGTATAGGGTGAATTTGTGACTTTGTGATAGACAGAGGTCCAGAAGATGACAGATCTTCTTTCCCCTTTGTGATCCAGCCTTCTGATGTAGCATGGGAAGGCTTCAGAATGATAGTACATGAACAGGTGGTAAATATAGGCCGAGTACTTGAAGACCCCCTGTCGGTCCACTCTGCTCAACTGATCATGAATCTTGTTAGCTATGAACTTAGCAAAGTTATATTTGCGGGCAGGGGGTTGGCGTGGGCTGTAAGCAGATAGCAATACCAGCATTGTTCTATCCACATACTCATTGTTTTCGTATCCCAACACATAGGCAATCATGTCCAGTAAAAGCCTGCCTACATCATTGAAATGGACATCCAGGTAGGGAGGTGAACCTGTAGGCTGGCACTCAGGTCTCATGAATGTCATGGTGACCTTTTGAATCTCCTCACTGGTCATCTTTTCACCAGTCTCCAGCAAATAATTCATGGAAAACGGGATCAGCAACTCTGTCTGATCAAAATGTAACATTTTGTTGATGGACTCAGCATTAATGTAAAAAAGGATCCTCCCAGATGGAGTGCTAATAGCTCTGTGCTGCACATCATAGTTTTTAGCACATAGGTGAATGATTTCAGGGAAGACATTTACAGCTGGGAGACAATAGTATGGTACGTTTGACTCCCATATCCCATGTGTACCATGACCATCCTTATAGTCCTCTCTCAATTGACAGAAGGTCTGTAAGAAGTCCCTGCTACCCTCAAAGTCTTCTATAAGATAGTCCTTGTCAGCAAATGCCAAGGCCTCTAGCTCTTTATTTGGTGGATTTAATGGAGCAATACTGAGGGATGAGGATGCAGAGGTTGTCATGATATAATCTGAGTTTGAATAGGTAATGGCAATGGTTTGGGAAGTTTCTTTAAGAGTTTCAGTGATAGGTCAAATGTAGACACAGTCTGAGGAGTTTTTCTCAGTGAAAAATGCAGGCTGGTTTCTGCAGTTTGCTGCAAATTCACAGGGATGTGAACTGCTAATGGTAAGTTACAGAGAGTATGAGGTTTCCTTTGGCAGGGATTGAAGCTGGCCTGTACTTGGCAAAAGGGAACAATGCTGAGCACCTCGGGGAGAATTTCACAGTTTTTGTCCCGCGAATTGACTGCTTTAATGCGGAATTTGTGGCTATGGGGGTCAACATGTCAACTTAGCTTGTTTTAGGTAGTAGGTGCAGAGTTTATGTGGACTTCTACAGGTGTTTTAATGGCAATTTTACAGAGAAAAGGAATGCATGGGTGAAAAGTAAGCTTTACGGTGAATACCTGGACAAACTAGCTTGAAAGCCTGCGGGCTGGACCGTGAAGGCTTAAGGCAGCTGAATTCTTGACTTGTAGCGGTCTGAAACTTGAATTTGATGGCTGGAAACGAATTTTCGTGGCAGCTGGTTGACAACGGCTACGTCGTTTGTGCGTGAAAATGACCGCAAATGGCTAATTTGGTGGTTTATAACGACAAATTTGGACAAAACGTGCAATTGGCGCTTTTCCGCCAATGACGTCAGCATGACGTCATGGTGGGGCCCGGGTACGGAGGTGACATGGCTGCTAAGGTGTCGGCCAGGGTGTCAGGACACGGTGACGGGTGGATAAGGTGGCAGGGTTACGTGGAGGGCCACACGGCGCAGGGGCGGGGGAGGGCGCTACGTCAGGATGACGCAAGCATGACGCAAGGGGGAGGCGGTAACGGGATGGTGGTAAGCGGGTTCCCCGCACCGCCTTTGCTAATAAGTGGTATTGGGGAGGGGGGCTCCGAACAACCCCAGCATTTGACACGCGTCTAGGGTACAGCGCCCAAAACCACTTTCCCTGGACGCTAAAGGTCGCCAGGTCGAGGGGTGGAAATGACCGCCCACCGTTAGATCTGGGCGGCATAGATCGGACGGCTAGCGGGTCCTCCGACGGATCGTGCGGGTTGGGGGGGCCCGCTGGTTTATTTAAATATTTAATTAAATATTTTTGGCAAAAAACTTTAGGATTGATGGTTTTCGTGAGTTTTTTGGGGTTTTTTGGGTTAATTTGTGAAAAAGGGGTTTATGGAGGGTTTTAGCAGCGGTGAGATTAGGGTTTATGGAGAGGTTATTACTCCTAACCAGGGGTTAGAGTAATCCCTTGACAAGGTTTGAGCATAGTCCCAGGTGGACTAAAGTCTCCCTTAGGCAAACCTATTTAGCTATAATGCTAAAAGGAGGATATTTATAGAATGCTTGGGGGTTTATACACCATGGTGTTAATAATACTAGGGAAAGGGTGACATAGGGGAATTACATAATAGAGTTAGAGTTAATATGGGGGAAAATGTGAATGAGGGGGGAAATCACTAAGTTTATTTGAAACTTACTTAGTTTAGGGAGTAGATCAAAATAAAAAGAATTTTAGACAAGAAATGTGGCTTCTAAAAAGATTAAGAGCCACCATGAAACCATAATTTCTTCCATGAATCTCAACTGATGAGGGAGTGTTAGTAATGAAAATGAAAAAAGGGGAAGAAGGGAGGTTAGACATGATTCTTTGCTTGCTGCAACTTGATGAAGAATAACACCTTCTCAATTCATTTCTTTTGCTTTGGTAAACAAAGTTAGCACACATGCAACTTATAAGAAATGACCTTTCTGCGACCCCTACTGCCTACCCATCTATTTGCCTAGCATTTTTTATTTCTTCTTGGAGGGTGCATTTAGGCTTGCAAACCCTTAGTTGCCTTTTCTTTTCTTTGGCTTTTTCTTTTGTTTTTTCTATCTACTTCTACCATTATTTCTTCCAAGGTCCCAGATCAAGCTGTTGGGAGCCTTTCTTCTCTACCTAAACTACTTGTCTGCCAAGATTAAACAGTTTGGATAGACTTCTTTCTCTATTCTACAACTGAAAATTTAAAACATGACATGATCCAGATTAGACTGTTGGACCATCCATCAAAATTTGAGTCCATACCAAGCTATAAGCACAGATTGTATTCTTTGGAAATATGTGATCTTTGAATCATCAAAGCAGAGCATATTTGGACCTTTTCAGTGCCAATCATGAAATATGAAACCTATTGGTATAGGTAGCTAACAGTGGCTCCACGTGGGGATGGTGTTTCATTTGAAAGACCAAGAACAGCAGGTCAGATTGCCTTGCTCCTTGACTACTCTTGCCAATCTTGAAGTTTGCTGCTTTGAAATGCCAAAATTGTGTGCTTCTCTTCTTGGTAGACCTCTGATTCTATTCACCTTGTGCTGGCAGTTTTAAGAAAACTTTGAGAAATTGCATCTTTACATGTTGACAGAAAATAATATATACATCTGGATATGTACAAGGGAAAACTCAGGCTACACTTATGGGTGATATTCAAAATAGTGCTTAAGCATCCTGCCATTCACAGGACCTTCATCCAAATCAGTTTCATTAAGACTCTTAAGGAAATAAGTGTTGTTTCCTTGTACTGCTTGGATAGAAAATGGTCCTCTCCAAAGGGAATCAAATTTTCCATGTTTTCCCTTATCCTCTCTTCTTGAATCCCACTTGAGGACTTTGTCACCAATGTTGAAATCTTCTGCCTTAGTTCTTCTATCAAAGGCCTTCTTTAATTTTTCTTGTAGAACTTGAACTCTGCTGAAAACTTGGTCTCTAGTTTGCTGTAAACATATGATTTGATTGATTCTTCTTTGCATATCATTTGGTTCAGCTTGGCTTTCTTGAAGAAGTTTCATAACAGGCACTCCTAGTGATGAAGGAAATTTGGCCTCTAATCCATAAACCAACTCATATGGGCTGGTCCCAATTGATCTTTTGGTTGTTAGTCTATCTGCCCATAGGGCATTCACAAGCTTCTTATGCCAATTCTTTTTGTTCTCTTCTAGTGCTTTCTTTATGATGTTTACCAGGCTTTTGTTTGATGACTCAGCAAGGCCATTACCTTGTGGATAGTATGTAGTAGAATGGCCCAAGGTGATGTGAAATTTATGGCAGAAGTTCACCATTTTCTTGGATCTGAAAGTAGCAGCATTGTCTGTTATTATTTTGTCAGGACAGCCAAATCTAGCCAATATGTTGTTCTCCAAGAACTGAATGATAGTGGAATCATTTGCTTGTCTGCATGGGACAGCTTCAATCCACTTGGTGAAGTAGTCTGTGGCTGTTAAGATCCATCTATGTTGGCCTGAAGATGAGGGATGAATTTCCCCAATGAAATCCAAGCCCCATTGTTGAAAAGGTCTCTCCGTTGCAATAGGCCTTAAGGGAAGTGGCAGCAACTGCCTCTTTCCCTCAAACACTTGACATTTATGACATGAGGTGGTGAATTTCTTGACATCAGAGAACATGGTGGGCCAGTAGTACCCAACCCTTAGTATTTTATCCACAGTGGACTTCTAGTACAAGTGTCCACCACAGTCACCTGCATGAAATTCCTTTATGATATTGTCAGTTTCATTCTCAATTAGGCAGTTTAGCAATATTCCTTCATGGTTTTTCCACAATAAATTTCCATCCATAACACAGAATTTAGAAGCTTTCATTTTTAGAAACCTACATTTAGTTCTGGACAATCCTGGGGGAGCACACAGGTTTTGCAATACATAACATATATCAGAGTACCAAGGGGATTGTTCAAAGGCTACATTGATCTTTGGAGTCGCCAGCTCCGGTTCACTGTCCAGCTGGTTGATGTCTAAGGCTTGGAAATTTGCTTGTGTCATTAATTTGGCTAAGCCTTGCCCTTTTATTAGTTTTGTAGGTTTTATCTCAATATCAAATTCCAAGATGTTGGCAATCCACTTTCCTCTTCTGCCCTCTAAATTTTCTTGGGTGAGAATGTCTTTGACAATAGGACTTGGCACATATGCTATAACATGGGAATAAAGGATATAAATCCTAAAGTCTTTAATGGCTTTGACCAAAGCATAAGCTTACTTTTCCATGATTTGATACTTTAAAGGTGCATCTCTAAGAGCTTTGCTAAAGAAAGCAATTGGCTTCTCATTTCCTTGGTCATCTTTTTGTAATAAAACAGCAGCAATAGTATGCTGGGAGGCAAAAGAGAAAATGATAAATTCTCTGTCAAACTAAGGATTGGTCAACACTGGGGTTTGGGTAAGGGCCAGTTTTATACCTTCAAAGGCTTGATTGGCTTCAACAGTCCATTTGACTTTTGAATCCTTCTTTAGCATGTTATTTAATAATCTGATTAGTTCTGCTAAGTTTGGGATAAACCTTCTCAAGAAATTGATTTTTCCCAAGAATCCTTGCAACTCTTTGACATTTCTTCGGTGGGGCATTTGTAGGATAGTCTGTATCCTATCTGGGTCAATTCTAATGCCATCTTTAGAAATGATGTGGCCCAATAGCTTACCTTCCTCTAAACCAAACAGGGATTTCTTGGGATTCAAGGAAATTCCATATTTTCTGCATTTTAGGAAGATCTGTCTCAAATGTTTTATATGTTCTTGGTCTGATTTTGAGAAAGGTGTAAGGTCATCTAGGTAAATGACTAAAAAGTCATGAATCTCCTTGGCAAAAGCAATATCCATGGCTCTTTGAAAAGTTGCCCCTGCATTTTTTAATCCAAAAGGCATCTTTAGATATTTGAAAGTTCCCCATGGGGTAGTGAATGTCGTTTTGTCTTGATCATCAGGGTGTACCAGGATTTGATTGAAGCCTGAAAATCCATCTAGTAATGAGATCCTTGAGGCCCCTACCACTCTTTGGAGGATGTGATCCATCTTGGGTAAGGGATAGTTGTCTTTGAGGGATACTTGGTTCAGATTCCTTAAGTCCACACACAGCCTAATTTCACCAGTCTTCTTTCTTGTAGGGACTAAGTTGGAGATCCATTCAGAGAATCTGATTGGTGCTATGATGCCTGCTTTGAACATTTTCTGTACTTCTTGTTCCATTGCCGGGAGAAGCATAGGATTGATTCTCCTCAATTTTTGTTTAAAGGGCTTTTGATCAGGTTTAAGAGGGATTGTATGCTAGATAACAGAGGTGTCATAGGACTTTAGGTCCTCATAACTCCATGCAAAGACATCCTGGAACTCTTTAAAGAGGTCAATGTATTTAGGCTTTTGGTCAGGAGGTAAAGAAGCAGACAATTTAATTATTTTGGGTTTGTCAATTGTACCTATGTTGCATTCTTCAATGGCTGCATTTAAGGGCTGCATTTTTGGTTTTCTGGGGATATCATTTGAGTCAAAGATGTCTTCTAGTGGAGTTAGGCCTGTTGGTAGAAAATTGTCTTTCAGCTCTATGATTTCAGTTTTAGCATTGGCCACTTCCTCACAATTGATTGATTGAATTTGCTGAATGTCGTCCTTGTTGAAAATAGTTGGATTTAGCATTTGTTTTGCTGTTCTAGGTGATATTGGGTGAGTAATCTGTTGAAACTGTATTTTTGATGGACTTGCTGTATCAAGTATTTGTGATTGACTTGTTGTATCAGTGTCAATATTTAATCCTGCAAATTCTTGCTGCAGAGTTAAAAAATGGTTTATTTGCTTGTCATCCTCAAATACTTGCCAATCATTAACATTGTTTGGAATGGAGGGTCTGTGTTTTATCTCAGCTGTAAAACAATGATGGGGCTCAAAAGGCAGCTTGCAGATACTTGCAAAGGTGGCTAAACTATGAGCATGTAGATTGTGGGTTCTAGGAATTTTAGTGATTTGGAATTCAGAGAAAAAGTTTAGTACCTCAGCAACAGTAGACCTATAAGTCCTTAGTCTTTTGTCATTGGTGACAAAGTTTCCCTTTACTTGTTGAATAACTAAATCTGAATCACCCATGATTGAAACCCTGGCAGCTTGTAAGAACTTTACTAACTTGAGGCCTAGTAAAAGAGCTTCATATTCTGCCATGTTATTAGTACATCTGAAGTTCAATCTATAGGCTCTGTCTTCTGCATGACTATTTTCTTTATTGTGTACCCAAACTCCAGCTCCTGCCCCTAACTTGTTGACTGAGCCATCAAATTCAAGGAACCATAGAATATCCTGTTGGGAAGGAGATTTAATGATCTGTTCATGGGCTGGCAATGTGAGTAGAAGTTGTGGTTTTTCATCTAGCTTGTCTTCTAGGACAGTTTCATCATTTGATTGGGTATGCTTGATATTTAGAACAGTAGCAGTATCTAGTGTTTGATTGACTGTTGTTTCATGGGTGGTAATTCTTTCATTTGAGTCTTCCTCCTGTATGAGTATCTTGGTTTCAACCTCACCTTTTGAGGGAGTTGTGCTGTCATTGAAGAGAATGTATGAGTCTATGTCTGAATGGACAGCATATATGGGAAAGTTTTGAGGCTTTTCTTCACTGCTGACCATATATTTCATGAGTGTTTCTCTGTACAGTCTTTTTGGTTGCCCAAAAACAGAGATGGTGGCATATGACATGTCTAATTGTAGGGAACCTTGGAGTTTAGCTCCCCATGATCTTGATAACAGCATCCCATACTTAGGTGGGATATCAGCAACTAGCACATCCATTAGGATTGTTTTGTTTGGGTATTGAACCAGAGACACACATAAGTCTTTTATGAGACCTAAACACTTGACTTGGCTGGAGTCAAAGGAAAACAGGTCCTTGTATGGTCTTGTTATGTCTAGATTCAATCTCTCCATGACTGCTTTTGGCATGAGATTGTGGGAGGCACCTGAGTCAAACATTGCATTATGTAATATTTTATCATGAATATGTAAGCTGACATAGAAAGGTAACACCCCTGTGACTACTGTTTTTCCATCCACTTCTAGGCCGAACAGTAATTCTGGGGTGTCATCCAGCACATTGACATCATCTTTGTTGCTAGTGAGTTGAAGGGACTTCTTGATCTGTAGTTTATAGATGTCATGCTTGGCTAGTTCTGAGAGAGGGATTGCTACTTTTAGTTTGCCAATTTCAGTTTCTAGGTCAAAGGGTTTTTCAGATTGGGTCTTGGGGTTATGGATAACAGTCCTTTCCTTGTTCATTAAATCTTCTTCTTCATTTTTATCTTGACTTTGGGACTTGCCTCTTTTACTCATCTCTTGGGGAGTAATCTTTAAATTAGGTTGAGAAGGTGAAGTGGCCACAGGCTGTTGATTATCCTTTATCTTTTCAGGCTGGTTTACATTCACAGTTCTGCTCCTCAGCTTGTATTGTTTATGGACTTCATAAACAGCAGTGTCATAGCCTTGTTTAAAGTCAAAGGATTCACCAGATTTAGTTTGGAACAGTTTGATTTCATCATCCTCATGATCTTCTTGTGTTAAGAAAACTTGACTTTCACCATCTAGACCCATTAAATTAATCTCGGGATCTTCATTGGGCTCTGTTGATGTGGAAGTTTCTGCATAATTTTCTTGGAAAGGGGGTCTTATGTCTTGGTCAGTACTGGGCTTGCCAATGCCTGGGTTTTGAGTTCTCCTAAAATTTGGATTCCTAGGAGGATTGTTTTGTGGTGCTTCCCATGATGATTTTCTCTCAACCGATTCCACTCTATCACCCAATCTTTTGATTCCATTGAGTATTGCATCCAGTTTTTGATCAAAGGCAGAGGGTTCCTCTTTGAAAACAGTCCTTTTTTCCAACCTTGCTCTATTTCTTTTGGCAATCAGGTTGGCTTCCACTGTAACAGCAACCCTTTGGGCTTCTGCAAGGGATTGAGGATCTCTTTCCTTCAACTAATAGGCCATGTCAGGGTCAAAACCAACAGGGAATTTGTACAAAGCTAAATCAGGAGGGGGTCTTAAATTTTGTGGGATTGCGTTATATACATCGTTGAATCTTGCACAATACTCCAAAACAGTCTCTTGGGGACCTCTTTTGATAGTGTCATATTCCCCAAGTATGTGTAGAGGATCCTTTTTCTTCTCCCATCTGCTAGTAAAGGCTTGATAAAGCTCATCAGGAGTTGTGATGGAATTTGCATTTAGGGATCTAAACCAAGTTCTTACATCCCCCGTTAGGCTTTGCACAAACATCCTCATTCTCACACTGTCATCATCTATTTCATAGGTCTCAAAATGGTCTTGCATCCTTTTGGCATGCTGGACAGCTGTCAGAGGGCCATTGGAGTCAAAATATGAGATTTTGGTTTGGTAATCTTGGGGTAGAGCTGCAGCATTAGCTGGTATCTGCAAGGGTGCATATCTGTTAGCCATATTTACAGGGTTTAGAGGATTAACAGGGGTAGTTGGGATAATAGGAATAGTGGGTACCACAGGGGTAATAGGTAAGAGTGAACCTAGAGTGTTGGTCAAGGGGATATGTGCAGTGGATGAAGATGTGAGAGGAGGACTTTGAGATGTGGATGGTGAACTAGGGGAACTAGGGGTAGACCGGAAAAGGACCTTGCATGGAGTAGAGATAAGGCTGGGATGATCTGAATCTGAGGTTAGATTAGCAGGCTGCTCCTGCCTTTGCTGCCTCCTAATGTTTCTAGGGATGGTATTTGGATTATCAACAATGATGGGTGGATTAGGGTCAGGATTTGCCCTGGTATGCCGTGGATTTTTCTTGGGAGCCAGCTTCTAACTGTTTTTTAGGATTTTATAGGAAGTTTTTATATCTTTAAGGACTGGATAAAGGTTTTGGAATGGCTATATATATTTCAAAGCTGAGATAAAGATTCACTGAAAAGGATCTTCCCTAAAGCTGTCAATGTAACACAGAAACAACTTTGAAGGCCTCCTGACTGATTTCAGGCTTGATCTGTAGCTTTGAGAGATGTATAGAAATTGGAAAATCCTAAGAAGTCCCCAGCAGAGTCGCCATTTATGTTAACACCCAGGTTGTTCCCTTTGAATCTAAGGGAATACGGTCGGGGTAACCACTAACCAATCTTTGGACCACAGTTTCTAGCCAAACTGTAATCAGAGAGGGCTCTCTCTTTATGATTTGTCTCTGTTTTGATAGTGTTTTTAGGCTAGCTATAAATTCAGGTTTGTTTAAGGTTTTGGTTGGATGGTAATTTCAGTCAAGGTGCTTATGCATTCTCCAAAGTGTTCTAGTCCATTGGGCTATGGAGTCAATAGTCCTTTAGTTATTTTGAGGTGCTAAGTGATTTGCTGTAGTGATGCTGCAGAGCAAGGTTAGTGTCTGAGAAATAACTTTCATAAATTGATTTCGTGGGTTGTGTCCAGTTTATGCAAGGCAATTAAGAATCTTACAATAAACTTTTGGAGTAAGACAGTGAGAATATTGACCCAGGAGCATTTAAGAATTTCTAGGTGATATTCATACATAAAGAATTAATAGCTACATGAGCAATTAAGAATTCATGTGCATAGTAATCCTGAAGACAAACATTTACAGTAGTAAAAATTGAGTACAAGGTGTAGTGAAACAAGTCCTGCACTATTCTTTCTTTTTACTGCTAGCTTAGTATAAGATGAGTATGATTTGATAAACATAAGAAAGACAAGAACAAAGATTAAGGAAAAAACTTGTTATTTAATCGGACAGCATAGGGGTTCTGCATCAGCACATGGGGCATCATCCAGACATCAAGTATTTCAGGAAATCACTAAGCTCATCCAGCCCTTTGTATTAGATAATTCAGAAACTGTATAATACATTTACCTCATAGAGAAAATTACCAACCCCTTATGAGTTACTCAGGGGAGTATATATACAAAATTTACATAAAAAATATCAGCGAATGAGTTAATATCTCATTTATGATATGCTAATCTCTGGAATGCAGTAGCTGAAGGAGTGAATGCTGCAGTAATTCCTTAATGCCTCAGTTGTCAAAATAGTCAGAAGATATTCAGACTTTATGGCTGTTTAGAGTCGGCTAGAGATGTGCTGTCTGAAACTTGGATAGCTGTCGTTGTCTGTGTGATGAGTCACTTTTTAGCTGCTTTAACTGCTGACACTTGTCATGTTGCTTGTCTTGTAGTGACCTGGAGCTGGCAGTGGCCGAATGACTGAAGCTATCGTGGCAAAATCTGAAGCATGAATTGCCACCAATCCTCCTTAGGCATTTGATGTCTGCGCATCTTTATCAATGTTTCCTCGGCCTCTGTATGTCTATAAAGATTGGGAGGGGTTTCAAACAGGTGATTCACTTCATTCTCAATGAAGAACAGGCCTTCAAGTTTGTCATACAAGCTCTGTCCTGTGGGAGGCCCTATTTGTTCAGATGAACTGCCAGATGTAATAATCTGATTTTCAATAGTGGTTGCCATTCTGTTGGCCATTTGAACTGGAGAGATCAGTTTTCCTGCACCACTTATTAAGCTGAGCAGGCCTTTTGCTTGCAGCACTCCGATTTTAACTTTGTATTCCTCCACATCTGCTTGCATCTCATAGTACTTCCTCTCCACTATTTGTATGTAGTTCCTGAGGGTTAGTACCTTCTTGGCAGAGAGGACAACTTCTGTTCTGTTGGGAATGCCTATAGCTGCCAATTCCTCCCTTTCTTGCCTGTTCAGGAAGTCTATCATTCTATTTGCCTGCTCTGCTCTGTTCCCTAGCATTGTCTTGGCCTTCTGAATTTCTGCTTGAGCTTGGCCCATTAAATCCATCTGCTCATGCATTATTTTTATTGACCTCCATTGCTGTCTAATGGATTGGCCAATTTTGGCCCATAGGATTCTCTTTATGTCGGCCATAGCAGTCTCCAGATTCAACTCTTTCTCTAAGGCCTTTATCTTTTCCTTTTGGGCCTTTATTTCTCTGCCTTGTTCTGCCACAGTCACTTTGGACTTGTCATACTTGGCATCCAGTTCTGCCAACTTCTCCTTGGCCTTCTTTATTTCATCTGCCTGGATCTCCATTGCTTTGACGGCCTTGGTCAATTCCTCTACACTTGGGCTGGCATCTGGAGCTGCTGTTGTTCCTACTGCTTCTGTTGTGGGGGCCACTGCTGTCCCTGACGTTGCTGCTATTGTCGAAGTAGTTGGAGGAGCTTGGGACGTGGATTCTGCCTGTTTATCTTGTAGTGCTCCTTCCAGCTCTTTCTCCAATTCTCTGATCCTCTGGTCTTGCTGCATTAGGAGGTCCAGTTGGTCCTCAGCCTGTTTCTGCTTTTGAAGTTCTGCTGTTTGAGGGTGCTCTGTGGGCTGTAGCTTCAATCTTTTCTTCAAGGCATTGAGGTCGTCATCCTTCTTCTTCATGAGGGCTTTCACACCCGTTGGATCACTAGGATCATGTCCTAGATCAATGATGATCTCCTCAAGAGACTTTATTCTATTATCTTTAGCCTGAGAGGACATTCTCTCAAAATCCAACTGGGTGTTGGTGTTTTTTAGGGACTCTTTCAGCTCATGGGCCATGGTGGCCTTCTCTACCAAGGTGGCATAGACCATCTCCCCAGCTTGCTTATGGAGTTCAATCTGGTCCATGGGATGTATATCTCTGGCTAGGACCTCCACCCTTGTCTTTACAAAATCTGCGGTTGTCTTTGGCTGTGGCCCTTTGGGCTTAAAGTGGCTGAGGATTATCTTTTCCTGCTGAATGTCATATACCGACATTAGCCTTTCATGCTGGGATGGTGTTGCATCTATGAATTGCTTGTAGACCTCAGCCCTCAGCAGCTCATTTTGAGCCTTTATTTGTTTGAAAGAAGCCTTGGTGCTCTTGGGCTTCTTGCTTTGTTGGGAAGAAGAGGACACCTCCAAACCGAGCTGTAAAGTTTGCTCCTGCTGAAAGGAGCTTGTACCTGTATGCTGACTACCCTCCTTGTCTTTTCTTGCACTGTCCAAGACATCTTCAGTAATGTCTTCTACCTCTGGGGAGTTTGCTCTTTGCCTTTTGGCTTCTGGCTGGTGGGAGGATCCACTGAGAGGAGTGGACTCTTCTCTATCTCTTTTTGTACCCCTTTCTTCATGTGCTGGGGTCTGCAAAATTGGGGCAGTTACTGGCTCTGTTGGTGGGGGTGGAATTTGCAGTGCTGGAGCTGCTGGCAGCCCAGTTTGTGGTAGGACAGTTTGCCCTTGCTGCTGTTCACCTGAAGGGGCAGACTTTTCCTTTACTGCTTCCTCCTCTGCACCCATTATGCCTTTGCCTTTGTCTGTCACCGGTGCTGATGTAGATGGTGCCTGTGGTGCAGTCCTTGTGGCCGAGGTCCCTTCTCCCACTGAATAAGGCGGTCTGAAAGGTACCTGCTGCACATAGTCTAGGTCAATAGTCTTTTCAAGCTCCCTCCTATTCTTTAACATTGTCTCCTCCTCAGTTAGATTTTCAACTAAAGTATCCATCTGCCATTCTCGCAGGTTGGTATATTTTTCAATGTGTGGGTACTGGCAATGCTTAATGCCTATAAGCCTATACTTGTTTCTCCTAGTAGTGATGAAACCTTCAGGGTCATAATGGACCCACCGAAAACTATAGGACAACTTGTATTTATCCTTAAGGACTAGGTCTGCCTCTTCCCACCCTTCTTTCTTGTTCATGATGAAGGGGCCCAACTGGTGTTTGAACTTGAGGTGGGCCTTCTTTTTGGCGCTGTGGAAATGGGTGAGGTCAGACTGAATCAACTGCCTGTAATACTCCAAGGCAAATAACCTCATAGGTACATATTTTGGGAGCCTATATGGACAGAGCTCACAGCCATAGATCCTAATGATGGTATGGTTCTCATATAGGTACCAATCACCTATTTTATATTTTTTGGAAAGCTGCAGAGCTTTCTTTATCTCATTTGATATTCTGGGAGGGGGTGACCTCATCAACAGGCAAGAGACTGGGTATACAAGTTGGTCAACAAATTCACAGTAGGTATAGGGTGAATTTGTGACTTTGTGATAGACAGAGGTCCAGAAGATGACAGATCTTCTTTCCCCTTTGTGATCCAGCCTTCTGATGTAGCATGGGAAGGCTTCAGAATGATAGTACATGAACAGGTGGTAAATATAGGCCGAGTACTTGAAGACCCCCTGTCTGTCCACTCTGCTCAACTGATCATGAATCTTGTTAGCTATGAACTTAGCAAAGTTATATTTGCGGGCAGGGGGTTGGCGTGGGCTGTAAGCAGATAGCAATACCAGCATTGTTTTATCCACATACTCACTGTTTTTGTATCCCAACACATAGGCAATCATGTCCAGTAAAAGCCTGCCTACATCATTGAAATGGACATCCAGGTAGGGAGGTGGCCCTGTAGGCTGGCACTCAGGTCTCATGAATGTCTTGGTGACCTTTTGAATCTCCTCACTGGTCATCTTTTCACCAGTCTCCAGCAAATAATTCATGGAAAACGGGATCAACAACTCTGTCTGATCAAAATGTAACATTTTGTTGATGGACTCAGCATTAATGTAAAAAAGGATCCTCCCAGATGGAGTGCTAATAGCTCTGTGCTGCACATCATAGTTTTCAGCACATAGGTGAATGATTTCAGGGAAGACATTTACAGCTGGGAGACAATAGTATGGTAGGTTTGACTCCCATATCCCATGTGTACCATGACCATCCTTATAGTCCTCTCTCAATTGACAGAAGGTCTGCAAGAAGTCCCTGCTACCCTCAAAGTCTTCTATAAGATAGTCCTTGTCAGCAAATGCCAAGGCCTCCAGCTCTTTATTTGGTGGATTTAATGGAGCAATACTGAGGGATGAGGATGCAGAGGCTGCCATGATATAATCTGAGTTTGAATAGGTAATGGCAATGGTTTGGGAAGTTTCTTTAAGAGTTTTAGTGATAGGTCAAATGTAGACACAGTCTGAGGAGTTTTTCTCAGTGAAAAATGCAGGCTGGTTTCTGCAGTTTGCTGCAAATTCACAGGGATGTGAACTGCTAATGGTAAGTTGCAGAGAGTATGAGGTTTCCTTTGGCAGAGATTGAAGCTGGCCTGTACTTGGCAAAAGGGAACAATGCTGAGCACCTCGGGGAGAATTTCACAGTTTCTGGCCCGCGAATTGACTGCTTTAATGCTGAATTTGTGGCTATGGGGGTCAACAGGTCAGCTTAGCTTGTTTTAGGTAGTAGGTGCAGAGTTTATGTGGACTTCTACAGGTGTTTTAATGGCAATTTTACAGAGAAAAGGAATGCATGGGTGAAAAGTAAGCTTTACGGTGAATACCTGGACAAACTAGCTTGAAAGCCTGCGGGCTGGACCGTGAAGGCTTAAGGCAGCTGAATTCTTGACTTGTAGCGGTCTGAAACTTGAATTTGATGGCTGGAAACAAATTTTCGCGGCAGCTGGTTGACAACGGCTACGTCGTTTGTGCGTGAAAATGACCGCAAACGGCTAATTTGGTGGTTTATAACGACAAATTTGGACAAAACGTGCAATTGGCGCTTTTCCGCCGATGACGTCAGCATGACGTCATGGTGGGGCCCGGGTACGGAGGTGACGTGGCTGCTGAGGTGTCGGCCAGGGTGTCAGGACACGGTGGCGGGTGGATAAGGTGGCAGGGTTACGTGGAGGGCCACACGGCGCAGGGGCGGGGGAGGGCGCTACGTCAGGATGACGCAAGCATGACGCAAGGGGGAGGCGGTAACGGGATGGTGGTAAGCGGGTTCCCCGCACCGCCTTTGCTGATAAGTGGTATTGGGGAGGGGGTCTCCGAACAACCCCAGCGTTTGACACGCGTCCAGGGTACGGCGCCCAAAACCACTTTTCCCGGACGCTAAAGGTCGGCAGGTCGGGGGGTGAAAATGACCGCCCACCATTAGATCTAGGCGGCATAGATCAGACGGCTGGCGGGTCCTCCGACGGATCGTGCAGGTTGGGGGGGCCCGCTGGTTTATTTAAATATTTAATTAAATATTTTTGGCGGAAAACTTTAGGATTGATGGTTTTCGTGAGTTTTTTGGTGTTTTTTGGGTTAATTTGTGAAAAAGGGGTTTATGGAGGGTTTTAGCAGCGGTGAGATTAGGGTTTATGGAGAGGTTATTACTCCTAACCAGGGGTTAGAGTAATCCCTTGACAGGGTTTGAGCATAGTCCCAGGTGGACTAAAGTCTCCCTTACGCAAACGTATTTAGCTATAATGCTGAAAGGAGGATATTTATAGAATGCTTGGGGGTTTATACACCATGGTGTTAATAATACTAGGGAAATGGTGACATAGGGGAATTACATAATAGAGTTAGAGTTAATATGGGGGAAAATGTGAATGAGGGGGAAAATCACTAAGTTTATTTGAAACTTACTTAGTTTAGGGAGTAGATCAAAATAAAAAGAATTTTAGACAAGAAATGTGGCTTCTAAAAAGATTAAGAGCCACCATGAAACCATAATTTCTTCCATGAATCTCAACTGATGAGGGAGTGTTAGTAATGAAAATGAAAAAAGGGGAAGAAGGGAGGTTAGACATGCTTCTTTGCTTGCTGCAACTTGATGAAGAATAACACCTTCTCAATTCATTGCTTTTGCTTTAGTAAACAAAGTTAGCACACATGCAACTTATAAGAAATGACCTTTCTGCGACCCCTACTGCCTACCCATCTATTTGCCTAGCATTTTTTATTTCTTCTTGGAGGGTGCATTTAGGCTTGCAAACCCTTACTTGCCTTTTATTTTCTTTGGCTTTTTCTTTTGTTTTTTCTATCTACTTCTACCCTTATTTCTTCCAAGGTCCCAGATTAAGTTGTTGGGAGCCTTTCTTCTCTACCTAAACTACTTGTCTGCCAAGATTAAACAGTTTGGACAGAATTCTTTCTCTATTCTACAACTGAAAATTTAAAACATAACATGATCCAGATTAGACTGTTGGACCATCCATCAAAATTTGAGTCCATACCAAGCTATAAGCACAAATTGTATTCTCTTGGAAATATGTGATCTTTGAATCATCAAAGCAGAGCATATTTGGACCTTTTCAGTGCCAATCATGAAATATGAAACCTATTGGTATAGGTAGCTAACACACCCAAAGTATGCAAATGTAATCTATGCACACTTTTCATTCATATCCTGAAAATGAGAATTCTAATTATGCAAGTGTGATCTATGCAAGAGAATTCTCAAACACACGATGATTCTAATGTAATCTAAGAACCAATCAAGTGAAAATCAAGAAAAATGGGTGAGAGTTCCAAAGATCATAAACTAAAAACACTCAAAGGTGATTAACACTCATACACAATTTAGCCCCGCCACCCCGGCGACAAACCTCCAAGTAATGATCAAAGGAAATCAAATTAATAATTTGCCAAAAAAACTCAAAACCAGTCAAGCAAGACTCTGACACACTCAAGTGATTGAAAAAGGTGTAGCTAGACACAAAACCCAAGCTTGGAAGGCTGCAAACAAGCAAACTAGAAACGTTCATAGGCCTGGCGTGACTGTTAGGTGGAAAATTGCGCTAATTAAGCATTGGCGCGGGCTGTACACTGGCAACTGGCGCCAATTGGCGCGATTGTCATGAAAAAAAAGAGCACCAATCAAGTTTTCTAGCTTAAAAAATAAAAACAAGCAGTCCAAGGCTTGGTCGACGGTATCCAGACAGACTAGGCAGCAAGAGGCAGCAAAGAATCCAAACCAGAAAGCTATCTAAGAAATCAAAACAAGAGAAAACCAAAGAGACAAGACAAACTCCAAGTTGTTTAGTTCATAAACCAAACCGGAGATTGACTGAAGTGGCGTTGATCTACTTCGCTAATGCAAAGCAATAGTGTTTCGAAGGCTATCTGGCCGTACTTCAGGCTCCGTCTAAAGTTTATAAATCAAACAACAAGCTAACTCCCTATTGGAGTCACCAAATTGTTGGAGAGGTAAATCCCTCTACGGACAGAGGTGATCCCACTAGCTCGAAATGGGTCTAGAAACAATCAAACAATGCTATCATGCAGGTTCCTAATTGCAAATTAAAGGTGGATTACGAGAACCTACTTGGATTCCAATGCTAGTGTTGTAGAAGAGTTGACACTCCCGTTCCTTTGCTCCGGCCGGTCATGATCCTCATGATCTCCATGAATGGACACCTACACATGCAAAGAATGACACGAATACAAGCATAAAATCCAATAGATGCAATTATATATCGGTCAGAAAAGATATAATTCAATCATCATCATAATGAACAACAAGAATGGAACCATAATGATAGTAATCTATTATTGATAATCAACAAAGGAGTATACAACCGAAGTTCTGATGTCAAATCCTCCTTTGGCTGGGTGATCAGCTACATATGTCTTGCAAAGCTTGTCGGGATCAGGAACAAGCCTCTCTCTCTCTTTGCAAATAAGACTCAACAACAATCTCTTAGACTTCTGACAGTATCATTCTCCCTATGCTCAAAACTAGCTTGTCAAATGCACCAGAACAAGCTTTTATAGATGGAGGAGGAGGAAGAGATACAATGAATCCAGAAATTCATGGAATAATCATTATCCTCGAAAAGTTATTGTGGATAGAGATACGGTAAATCTCGACATCCATGAGATTGGCATTATCCCTGAAAAGCCACATGAGTCGAAAGGAAAAAACTCTCGGGCATGCGTTTGTTAACAAACTTTTCCAAACTTGGTTGGCACGGGTAAGACTCTGAGACAGAGTGCCAATGGGCGCGCCCTCTTCGGAGAATTTCCCTCATTGGCGCGGGTGATGCACTGTGGATCCGCGCTAATGGAAAAAGGGGACTTTTTAGGGATATTCTGCAGGAGATGTCTTCAAGGCATATGAAGTCCATACTTAGGGGAACATAATGCAAGTGTTTTCAAGTTATGTCACTGCTCGCAGGTCCCGGAATGAGTCCTCCAAAGTGCGAGAAAGGGGTAACAGGGACAGTGACCAATGGTGACAAATTACTGTGTAACAAGGAGCAAACTTCATTGAGTCCCAAAATATGGAGAAAGAAAGAACCACAAATAGAAAGATGTGCTATAGCCTTGTATGCAGAAGGACAAGAGAATCAATGGTACATTGACAGTGGATGCTCGAAACACATGATAGGTGATAAAGATAAACTTCAGTCGTACAATGCCTTAGAAAAAAGAAAAGAAGGTCTCATTTGGAAATGACACTCCTGCTGTCATAAAAGGTAAAGGTTTTGTTCTCTTAAAAGAAAAAGGTTAAAGCTGGGAATGTTATGTATGTTGATGGTCTAAAGCATAACCTTTTGAGTGTTAGTCAAATGTGTGATCAAGGAAATGAAGTATTATTTCGATCAAATGGATGTGTTGTTCGTGAGATTGATACAGGAGAAACCATGATCAAAGGCATAAGAACTCCAAACAACTTATACATACTCAAGGGAGGACAACAACAATGCTATCTAATAAAAAATGATGAACACTGGCTATGGCACAAAAGATTGGGGCATCTAAGCTTCCCACAAATAAGGAAAGCATGCAAATTCTAGGCTGTTTGTGATCTTCCTGATATCAACATTCCAAAAAATATAATATGCAAGTCGTGTCAATTTGATAAGCAAACCAGAGCACATTTTCGGAGAAGGAAGGATCAGCTAGTAAGCCTCTTGAACTTGTTCATACTGATTTATGTGGTCCATCAAGGAAAAAGTCACCTCATGGAGAAGAATAATTTATATTGTTCATTGACGATTTTTCCATAATGTGTTGGATAGGACTCCTAAAGCATAAAGATGAAGCATTTGAAAAGTTAAAAGCCTTCAAAGCTTTGGTTGAAAATGAATCATATCTCAAAATCAAATGTCTCGGATCTGATCGAGGAGGGGAATTTACCTCGGATGAATTCTTCGACTTTTGTGAAGAACATGGAATAAAAAGAGAATTCTCCACCGCAAGGACTCCTCAACAAAATGGAGTGGTAGAAAGGATGAACATAACTATTCAACAAATGGCTTGTGCCATGCTAGATGAGTCTGGAACTCCTGCAACCTTCTGGGGTGAAGCTGCATTTGCTGCCGTCACTATCCTCAACAAAGCAAATGTTCGGGTAAACAACACTCAAACTCCACATGAACTTTGGTATGGTAAGACTTCTACTGTAAAATACTTCAAAGTTTTTGAAAGCAAATGTTACATCAAAAGGACCGATGAAAAACTTGGCAAGTTTGAACCCAGAGCAGATGAAGGCATTCTCCTTGGTTACTCTTCCCGAAGTAAGGGATATAAGTGTTATAATAAAAGACTTGGGAAAATTATTGAAAGTATTGATGTTGTGGTTGATGAAGCAGGCAAAAATCCAAAGCAGTTAAAAATCAAAGATTATGGAGAAGAGGAGGATTATCCTTCCACATCAAATCAGACTAATTCTGAAGAAGAAGAAACCAATGAAGCACTAGAAGAATAGATGACGACAAAAGAAAAGACTCCATCCAGATATGTTCGGAAAAATTATCCAAAAACTCAAATTTTGGGACAGAAAGAGGTAGGTGTGCAGACAAGAAGAACTATTACGGAAGCTTCAAGCTATCTAGCATTGCTTTCCTCCATTGAACCTCAAAATGTAAATGAAGCATGTAAAGATGAATGTTGGGTCAAGGCCATGAATGAAGAACTTGAGCAAATTGAAAAGAATAATACTTGGGAATTAGTTCCTAGATCTCATGATAAGAATATCATAAGAACCAAATGGATATTCAAAAACAAGCTGAATGAAATGGTGAAGTTATTAGAAACAAGGCCAGACTTGTTTGTAAAGGATATTCTCAACAAGAAGGTATAGATTTTGAAGAAACTTTTGCATCTGTTGCTAGACTTGAATCCATAAGAATGTTCCTTTCTCTTTCTAGCTTTCAGAAATTCAAAGTATAGCAAATGGATGTAAAATCTGCCTTTCTCAATGGAGACTTAGAAGAAGAAGTATATATTGAGCAACCAGACGGATTCATCCTTGGAAATGATCCAAAACTTATATGCAGACTCAAAAAAGCTCTCTATGGTCTAAAACAAGCTCCAAGAGCTTGGTATTACCGTCTTAAATATACCTCCATCAACAAGCGTTTTCAAAAGGATCAGCTGATAGCAATCTATATACAAAGATTGATAATGATAAATTGCTAATACTTGTAGTATATGTTGATGATATCATTTTTGGTAGCAATGAAGAAGCCATGAGTCAAAACTTTGCTTTGGTAATGCAGCAAGAATTTGAAATGTCCTTGCTTGGTGAGCTCACATATTTTCTTGGCCTACAAGTTCAACAAAATAAAGATGGTATTTTTCTATCACAAACCAAGTATCTCAAGCAGATCTTGAAAAGATATGGCATGGAAGAATCCAAACCAGTATGTACCCCCATGGTAACAGGATGCAGTCTCAGCTCAAATGATGAATCAACAACAGTACATCAACCAACCTATAGATCCATGATTGGCAGTTTGCTTTATCTAACAGGTACCCGACCAGACATCATGCATGCAGTGGGAATAGTTGGAAGATTCCAAGCAAATCCAAAGGAATCACACCTTCAGGCAGTCAAAAGGATCTTCAAGGAACTCATAATTTTGGTTTATTGTATCCTAGGGATACAGATCTTATGCTTCATGCATATACAGATGCAGATTTGGTAGGTAACATGGATGACAGAAAAAACACTAGTGGTGGTGGATTCTATATGGGTTCCAGATTAGTGTCTTGGCTCAACAAGAAACAAATTTCAATTGCATTATCTACAGCTGAAGCAGAATATGTGGCTGCTGCATCTTGCTACACACAACTCCTTTGGATGATGCAAACATTACAAGACGTTCATATCACATGTACTCCAGCCATCTCCATTCTATGTGATAATACAAGTGCAATCAGTATTTCAAAGAATCCAGTCATGCATTCCAAGACCAAGCACATACCCATCAAATATCACTTTCTATGTGAACAAGTGCTTGAACAAAAGGTCAAATTGGAGTATGTTCCCTCCAAAGAACAGATTGCTGATATATTCACCAAACCACTGCCTAGAGAGACATTTGAATATCTCAGATAGAAGCTGGGAGTAGTTGATGCATCATATTGTTGTTAAAATTTATCTATTTCTGAGAAAAGTGGTTGTACACGAGTTTCATGAATCGTATCCGCGTACATATGCAGGTTGTTGTGGATATAGTCACATATATGTTAGTTTGAAGAAAAACAATGTATGAAAGGAGTCTGATATGGGTCTGACATAGATCATCTGGCATAGGTTCAGGGGGAGCATATACTTATAGTAATGCATTGTTGGCATTATCTTAGAAGATCTTGGTACAAATTCACAGTTGTTTTTTATTCTGATGGAACAGGTTCAGGGGAGATCATGATTGCTGGTCCGGATGGTGATTGATAGATGTTGCTGATGATAGTTGCTGATAACTATCATAGTCTTGTTTTAGATATTTGGTCTCTATGTCATGTATATATTTTATTGTCAAGGTCATGAAATGACCTATCTTGTTTCCCCACTGTGCATGGGATGGATGATGTAATGTTCTTGTTTTGACATGTATAAACATTTGGTATGAACCCACTTGGTTGGGTGGATGAGTCAAAATTGATATATCCCCACTTGGTTGGGAGATGGATGTATGTATGAGTCATTGGTGATAGGAAGGTCATTTATGATGTATGTATAAAGTGACTTGGGGTTGCTATCAAGTCCAAAGGGGGAGATTGTTGGCATTATGATACAGATTTGGCACTATGACATAGGTGTTGTCCTTGATGGCAACTCACACAGATGACAGATCATAGTTCAGGATCACAGAATGAAGAAAGAGAGGTATATGTAGGTTCCGCATTGTCCAAGTCGCATGTACATGTGGGTTCACAGAACAAAAGGTGCGTACAATGTACACACGCACTTTCACGCAAAGAAAGGCGCATACATGTTGGAAAACTTAGTTTTGGTCCGTGGTATTTGGTCCATGGTATTTTGATCCACGGTATTGGTCAAAGGTATCCTGTCCGAAGTGTTGACCCCAGGAATTTGGTCCAAGGTACTGTTTCAAAGTGGTTTTCGACCATGGTATTGAGTAAGGCCTAAGACTATAAAAGGAGGATAAGATCATTAGGCAAAGGCACTCATGAATTGAATATCTCATGAAGAGCAAGATCTAGAATATAGGTTATTGGGTTATGGTGCACAGCTGGATCTGAATCAAGGATGAACCTGAGCACTTGATGAAGGATAAGTTCTATTGATGGGTTAAGATCTTAAGGCTTGAAGAGAAGTATCTTTGTGTGGTTTTGATCTTTTATCTGAATAACTGGCACATGTTGTAATATGTAAATATGATGATCTGGGTATACCTGATCTCTGGAATTGTTGTAAAGTTTAAGTCATCATTTACAAATCTGTACGCAGGTTCACTTTAGCAAAGGCGCGTATACACGTTGGTTCTACATATCCAAACAGCGTATACGCAGGTTCGCCTTGGGAAAACAACATATGTACATAGGTTCGACACATTGAAGTAGCGTATACCTAATAAAATATGCTTTAGCTACTTTTGATTGTTGTTGCAGTGTTCTGAGTTCTAGCTTGGGTTCTGGTTACTGTTACTATATTCTGGTTACAACATTCTGAGAAGTGATTCAGTTTTGGTTGGTGCAAAGGAGATTGATTGATGCAGATATATTTGATGTTTGATTGATGATGTTGATGGATCCAGTCTGAAAATTTATGAAACGTGGTCCCTGGAAGAAAAGAGAAGGTTGTAGCCTTCTGAAGGTTAGCACCTACGTAGTAGTAAACACATCAACTAGTATAAGAGCTAGGGGGTTGTAGCTCTCTTCCAGGAGAAGCTGGAGAACGAGAGAAGGTTGTAGCCTTCTACAGGTTGAAGCCTGCGTACTGGTATAATACTGCACCAGTACAAAAAAATTGTAAAAAGAAGTTTCTTATTAAAAGAAGATAGAGATGATTGCAATAGGTGGTTTTCACCCACATTGGGTTTCCACCTTATATCTTGTGTTCTTGTGTGTGATTGTCTGCTCTGTTTTTACTGCACCTGGTTACTGTTTATATGGTTTTGATGCACAGATTAAAGATCAACATATGATGAATTAACTAAATTATAAGTTTGCAGGGTATACGCTAGTTGCCTTAAATACAGTTGCGTATATACACAAGTTTCATTAACTGAAGTAGCGTATATGAATCAGATTGTGAAATGAAATATTATTGACTTCATAATACTGATTCACCCCCCCTCTCAGTATTATTTCCAACACTAATAACAAGATGGCTCGGACCATATGTGGTGGAAAGATGCCATGACAATGGTTTAGTGCAAATCAGGACCATAGATGAAGAAGCCATTCCATTACTAGTTAATGGACATAGATTGAAATTATACAAGAGGCCTTCATCTAGACAAGAGTTCATTGACAACATCAATAAGACAGTGATGATGGTGGAGCAAGTTTCAGCTCCTCCCTCATCAGGTCACTAAAAAAGAAAAAATAGAATAAGGATTCAGGTGAAAACCTCCATGAGGTGCTTGAGTCCCATCTTTGGGTTGAAAACCTCCATGAGGCGGCTCAAGGATGAGAAAAATGGAAAGAAAAAGAAGATCCCTGGGTGAAAACCTTCCTTGAGGAGCCCAAGGAAAATATCTAGGGTGAAAACATCTTTGAGGCAGCCTAGGCGTTTTTGAAAAAATATAATAATAAAAGAAAAAAATGAAAAAAAATGTAATTGTTTTGCAGGTGGATGAATCAGGGAGCAAAGAGAAGATCAAAAGGGAACCCTACCTCACATGTACTCATCACCTCCACTCTTTACCATGCACCCCTCCATCAGTTCCATTGTTTTTCACTTCATTGCTTCAATTCAGGTGAAGATTGTGTTTTCTACAGAATCACCTTATCCATGATCATCATCCCTGCATCCACACACACTCCTACTCCCTCTGTCCATTCATTGCAGCATCCTCACAGACATCTGATGCTACCAGAAATCAACACTCCCTCTTAGCGAGGAATGTGCTCTAGCAATGCAACCTGCTGAAGCATCACTCTATTCTGTAACATCTCCTTCTGCATTGTTGATGTCTGCCATCCTGTCCACCAACTACTGTGCAAATTATGCATCTGTACTGCTACTGAGCCTACCACTGTCAACATTGCATCTGTACTGCAACTCCCTCTCAATTCTACATTCGTGCTGCTGCTGACACTTCCACTGCCAATACTGCATCTGCATTACAATCTCCTCCAATTGTTGGTGCTAATGCATCAACAATGGAAAAGCATCCCAAATTATTGAACAAGTGTTAAGTATGATGCATCTCGTTGTTGGAGTTCTGACTGATGCTAGTCTCTACGCTGACCCTTTGAAGCCTCTGCATTGCTGTTGACTCTGCTCTATGCCAATTGCATTGTTGTTAACTCTAACTCTGTGTTGCTCAATCTCTGGAGCTCCTAGCCACTGCAATTGTCACTCCAACACTCCTTTATACCAACTGACACTGGTCCATCCTTCTACTTCTAATTTGGGCTCTCGTAGCAAGGTGTTGACCAGAGAGGTGGGCTCCTCAAGGATCCTGCCCAACTGTAGTACTTTTGAACTAGATTTCTAGATCTCCCCCCCTCCCTCCTGAAGATGCCTAGGCTGCCATGGTGAACTCTTCCTCCTCAATCTTCATATCATGCTTCTCATCTTTTTCCTTCTTCCTTAGAGGACATTGCGTTGTGTAGTCATCGAATTCACCACACCTTAAGCATTTTATCTTTGAAACATCTTTATCTTTGAACTCTTGTTGCCCCTTGGATGCAAGGGTTGCATTCTCTTCCTCCTCCTTTTGCTTCGACCCACTGTTGTTACTTCCGTCAAGTTTACACTTGACCAAGTCTCTCCTCAGCTCCTCTTGCTTAAGAGCTTCCCACATTCCATCCCAGTCTGGCAAAGTCGCCCTACCTAGGATGCTCTTGAGAAAAATTTTCCACTCCTCAGAAACTGAATTCAGAGCCAGTCTTACCATCTCAGAACCTTGAGGTGTTGACCCCACAGCCGCCATCTCATCTCAGGTCTCCTGATGCTTAGTGAGGAACGGATCAATGCATTCCTCCTTCACTCCTTCGAGGATCATTCTCTTGGTCTTCACCATTTCTCCCTTGTACTTCTTGAGCAGATTTGGATCTGCGGCTCAGCTACGACATTGTTGACGTAGATCTTGAGAAAATAATCATATAGAAGGCACGAAATCCTTGCCTTCTAGATCACGTAGTTGGATGCCCCATCCAACCTATCCTGGTCTCTCAATTCATTGGATGCCATCTCTGTCAATCGAAAAATTCGAATGACCTCTCTCCTGTTGTTGCTCAATAAATGAGAATTTGAATTCCCTGGCTAGGAATTCTCTGAGGAAGAAATTCCCTCAAGTGTCTCTTCTTCCCTGTGACATCTTTTTGCCCGACAGCTGCCTACAGAAAACTACGTCACAACAAAAACCCCTCTTCGTTGAAGCTTTTGCTATGCTTCTCCCTCTGACGCTAACAAATCTCGATCTGGAAATCCTGCCTCTCTGTTGATTCACTCAAAGAGGTATTTACCATAAAGATATTGCCCTCCTGGCATGAACTGCGCAATCCCTTTGGGAATTTGAATTACTACTTCTGCAAGAATTTCAAACTCCCTTCTTCCGTTAGCGTTGGGATCTTTCGATAATGCTCTCTTGTTTCACTTGCAACTATCATACCATGTGAGAATTTGGAAGCCCAAATTTCTGCTGCAACAACTGATTATGTTTCTTCTATTTGTTAATTACTAAACAAAATTATTTATTGTTTCCTACAGTAAACACCGAAACTAATACACTGCAGCCTTCACCATTTAAATAAAATGCGGAAACACGAAATTGAACAAGAAAGAAATACAACACATATACACAGTTATTTTTGGACAAATGTCCCCAGGAAAACCCAGTGTGGGAAAATTGGTGCAACAACTAAGGGTTTTATCATTATGCAATAGCAATTATGAGTACAATTCGTTGGATGCCCAATTGGCTATCCTATATAGAGAGAAACTGGACAAAACAAGTAGTGAGATGCTCTCACACTGTCTCTGGAAGAATCTGACTCTGATCTCACTATAATAGAGGCTTTACGTCCCTCTATGTCATCTTTTGCACAAAATTGCGTCAACCCCATGCAGTCTCTAGGTCACCTATTCTAGGGACTGCGTTGCTCCTCCTTCTAGCCCTCTGCTGACTAGAAACTTCGATTTCTATCCTTTCGGTCTCACACCCCATCTCCCAGCTTCTAAAACTCGATTTCCTCAGTAGGAATTTGATTTCCATCTAGGCTTTGTGTTGCCACTATGTGGGCCACGTCAACCTCTCTGTGGATGTCGTTCTGTCCTCTCTGCTTTGTACTCTCTGGCCCAATAAATATCCCCACTAGATACTATCCTTTCCCCTCATTTTAAAAGGTCACTTTGAATTTCTCTCCGGTAACTACTCTGCTTAAGAAATTCTATCTTCTGATCTCCACTTGATGTATCTTCTGAATGCCCATCAAGCCTCCTCTTATAATCCTTCTATTGAGATCCAACGGGCCATAGTAGATTCTAATCAATGACTCGGATAATTTTTGGCTTGATCCTCGTCTTCTTCTAGAAGTTTCACCCACAGTTAGATTAATACCCTTTAATTATTTTAATTTCCTAAGTTTATACTTAGGCACCCATAGAAATAATTAATTATTTTAATAAAATTATCTCCGAGTGCAATTCCCCAAAACGATTTTTGGGTATTGTAGAATGCATGTGTCTAAGTCTCCCTACAAATTTTGAGACTTAGAGCATATCTGATGCTACCATAAATCAACTGGCTATACCACCTCATCACCCACACCATGTACCATTTCCCAGAATTCATACCCTGGCTAATGGCTACATTCATGAAGGAGAAAAATTGTTGTATTTCTTCCACCAAGCAGAAAATTTTGGGGGTCACCCCTGAATTAATTCATGACGCCTTCCTTTATCCAAAAAACCCAAAGCAGAAAAATTTATAGAGACTACACTCTCATATGAAGACGTCGGGCTCTCAGTTGGAGAGAAACAATTCTTTCACCAATTAATTATGGCCACCAATGCCCAATTACCCGTTGGCTCGAAAACCCTTCCTATCGCTCTATTTTCAGAATCTATGCAACCTATCCTTTCTATTATCCTATGGCTATTCGGGGATGATGATACGGTAAACATCTACAAGGAGTCTTAGGGCTTTTACATAAAATGATGAAGTCAAATGTTACCCTTGATATACCCTCTTTCCTGGCCAAAGCCGTCAAATTCCAATGTGAACATTTTCACCTTGCTTCCTCCTTCAATTATTACTCTATATTTGTTTATTTTTTCTTCTATACTCATAGGGAAGAATTCGAGTACCTAGGCCTCAATGTCATGGACTCCCATAAACAAAGGAAATTTGTGGTGGACTGGGATAGTTCTTTGAAGAAAAAGCCTGATAATGAAGGGTTTACTCATTTTATCTCTACTTTCATGGCCACTGCTTACAAAATTATCAACGGAGTCTCCCCTCCTAGAATCTTACCCCAGTAGAAAAGGATCCTTCAGCTCAACAAAGATACTACGGTGGGTGATTGGTATTTGTTCGAAGATTATACTGAAATCTGAGTATATGGATCTAAATTTCCTCCCTATCAATAGCCCATATTTATTCCCATGAGAATTTTTGCTTTGGAATTCATCAGACAAAGCTTAAATACATACCAAATCCATTTTGTCCAAGCCAAAAAGAGTCTTATGTTTAAACTTCTCATGACAGTGGGCCCATTCATTGTGAACTCTAGGTAGGAGTTCCAACAAGTGGAAATTATGTTGAAGGAATTGAATTTTGAACTTGGAGAAGTATGGCATTATGATCCTCATGGAATTATTTCTAATAAGAGAAAGGACGTCAATGCTTCTACTTATGAGCATGAATTTAGGCCAGAATTAGAATGGAAGGCTAACTCTGATTCATGGCCTATCAACACAGAGATGGAGATTGAGACACTGAGCATTAAAGAAAAGACTCAGGAAAGAAGCATTGATGAGGTAAGGGATACTAAAATGGATGATGCATCCTCAACTAAGAAAGCAAAAATTCAAAAGCAGGCAGAAGAACAAATCGAGGTGAAATTGACTACAAAGAGGTTGAATCAACCTGGCTTCTAGGTATAGCTAGAGGACCCCAACAGCCTACCACTTCTAATTCTACTGAAGTGGAAATCTTGGGTTATGTGGGGGACACATCATTAGTAGGTCCTAAATGGGAGGAAGGGAAGCTAATAGAAGAAATAAACAAAAAAAAATTGGGATGAAATCTCATCACAGTTTTTATCCCACTTAGTACCATATTAGACCAGGCTCTTGAACACAATGGACCTAGAAAGAAGAAAAATGAAATTCTCCCTACATCATCCCTCAGTGTAGACCCTCCCCTTCGGACTAGAGTTCAAAACTGTGGACTTGTCTTTTGACATGACTAGTTTCCCTTTGCAAGACAATATTAACTTACATAAGCATGTAGGGGAGATGTTATATACAAATTTAACCAAGGGATCCTTGACTGTTAGCAAGGCTGAGAAGCTGTTAGAGAAATCAAAATGAAAACTACAAAGAATTGATTATCAAGATGGGAGTGGATCCTAATGACAAAGCCATTGTAAAGGCTATTATCAAGGACTCGCATTCAAAAATATAGTCACTAAGATAACAACTTAAAATGTTTGTTGCAGAGCATGTGCAGACCAGGGAATTAGCTCAAGTTGAAAATGAGAAGGAAATCATGTCCAAATAACTAATTCAGAGGAATGATGAGGAAATAACCCTAAAAGTGTGGGTGACAGAGCTAAAACAACAGATAGAGTCCCATCTTTGTGTCGTGGTTGTACTAAACAACCCGCAAAATCCCATTGAGCAGTTAACCAGAGCTCTCACAGAACTGCAGTTGTCAGAAAATGAGTGGAAGAAGGTTCGAATCGAATTGGAAAACATCAAACACACACTAGAAAATAAGGAAAAACAACTCCAATCCACTCAGCAAAATGTAGATCAAATAAACAACAAATATCAGGCAACGCGGCATGATATCAAAGTGTTGAAGATCAAATTGCAGGGTAATATGGCCTTGATTGAAGGCAAACAAATAATACAGGAAGAAATAATCTCAGAAATGAAAAAATTATGGGAACATCTAAAATTGGTTGCAAAGTAGATGGTTGCGGTAAAAACCATTGAGTTTTGTGTCCAGAAAGCCAAAGAGGAGAATGTTAAGAAGGCTAGTGTTGCTGAGAGAATTATCAAACTCCTAAATGAAAAATCAGTTGATGAATTAAGGGTGATAAACATCATTAACAGGACTGGTGTAATCATGGAAATGACCAAAGTGATTCAAAAGAAAGAAGCGAGGGATAGGGCTAAAGCATGTGTGGGTGAGTTGGAAAGGGTGGTTGCAACCTTCAACTCTAACTTTGAACATAGGGTTAGAGGAGGCTTACCCAGTTGTTGGGATTTTAAAGGGTAGCTTCTACCCTGAGAGAAATATGAACAATTATTATAGAGGCCAAAATAAAGGTGGATTACTCATGCAAGAAAACTATCACTCTCAAGGGAAGTACCACTGTAAACTATTTGCAAAGGGACTTCCAACTATTGTTGCTAGTAAAAAGCCATGTTCGTTGATAAGTCGAACTACACGAAGCTCACAAACGTAAGGATTACTAATAGTACCCTTATTCATATTCCCATACCAGACCCAGTTATATGTCAAAGGTGTGACCAGCTAGTCAACCCACTGTGGATCGGGGTAGTGAAATCGAGACTTACTTCAAAGGATCAAGCAAGTCGTATTTGAGGATCTGTCCTGATTTAAAAATCATAACATATCTTTGCCATTTTGGAAATTTGTATATGTTTTATTTTCAAGAAGGTATCAAGTTGTTATATAATGATTAGAGTAGTTAGGCCTACAACACGCTTGCACAACTAATTAGTTTAGCCAGTTGTTGCACTAGAAGATATTTTTGTAACTATTTTTGTCATGGCTCTCCCTATAAGAGGGAAGAGGGAACTCATTTGAAGGGTTAGATTTTCTATTCAAGGGACCACTATTTATGCAAAATTTGGCAAGTTTTTGAGACAAAAAAGCATGTATGTTGCTCTAAAAGTCTAATGAATAAGTTTGTGGTGATTCCAAGCATTGTTATGTGGAGTATGCGTTCTTCTCTACGTGTATCATTTTCATATGTGTTTCTTTCCTCTTAGAAATCATGTAATTGTAACAACTGGAAATAAATATTTTATGTCAGATTTATCTATGTCATGTTTTGGCAGATGGTACTGGCGAGCCTTGGTATTGCACCAAGAATGTTGCAACTCCCAAGGGCTCCTCAACTCAAATTATCAACCCGGGGTTCGTACAAACTTCGAGGTGACAGTGCTATATGCACAACAGATAGGATTCCACTCATTCCACCCTCAGTTATGACATTAGATCAAAAAGTGCTCAGAGACCCTTCCTCCTACTAAATTAGAATGAAAGCTTGTTGATAAAGGTACAATTGGAAATTGCTTCTAGCTATGAAAATAGAAATGTCATTGACTCAACTTGTAAATTCTAACTAATCAATTCATGAAAGGACAAAGGCTAATCTACTTGTAGAAAGAAAGTTATGTTATCTTGCAAAATTCATCAAATTACCTCATCTACTTGCAAAAAGGAAGCTAATTTATCTTTCATAATTCATCAAACTACCAATCAGAATTACATGTACCATCTACCTAGTTCACACTTTCTCATAAATCAGTAACCTACTTGCATGATAAAGAAAATAACTCTACTTTATTTTTACAACGAAGAAAAGGAAGGGTTGGAGTGGCCTAGGAGCTTTCCTTGATCATAAAATCACATATGGGGATCATTATGCATCTATGCTAAGTCAAAGTTGCAGTGGGGATCAAAATTGATGAAGGAAAATGTTGCTACAGGTTTGCTACAGGCGATTTCTACAGGAGGCCTGTAATGCTACAGGTAGGCCTATAATGCTATAGGAGGGCATCTGAGTGGTTTTTGAAGGTGAAAATGTTGTCTTGAGGGTATGGAGAGGTGGATGGAAGTTGAAGCAAATGGAAGGAGGTTGGTTTTAGCCCCTAGTCAAGCTCAGGACCTCTTGGAGGCTTGTCTTTCACTAGGATGAGTGCTCTCGGTGTACTAGGAAGAATGGCTTATAAAATAGGGTTTTGGGACAGAGTTTAGAAGTGGAAGGAGAAGATGAAGGATCTTAGGATGGAAGTGGTGGAGGTGTCCTTCCCTGCAGATCAGCCAATGCTGCAATCAATCACATGCATGCATCCATTTATCATTAACAAAATGAAATAACTTATGATGGAAAAGATGATTTGAATTTAAATAACATCTAATTCATGCAATACCACTGATCTAATCACTAAATTGACTTCTAAGATACCAAAATAAAATGAAAAATAGGACAACTGACACTAATCTATTTCCATGAAATAATAAACATAATCTTTTTGGGTTTTGGTTATGAATCCTTCCACTCATTCTCCCACAAGAGAGGTGATGTAGAGGCTACAACCACACGATTTTATAGATTAATCTCTATTGAAATGCAAGAAACTATGAACCGCTTGGAAGCAAGAAGAAACACAAGTACAAGAAGAGGGACCAAAGCTTCTGGGTTGGGCGCAAACTGAAGGGTCTCAGCCCTCTGAAACTAACTCAGATGCAACTTAAAATCCAACTTCTCATTATCAAAAAGTGCGGGTATAATACATCACATAAAAGTTGAAAATAACAATGTCAAGATTGAAGCTAAATAACTATACCTAGCTGAACAAAAACTTTGAATCCTAATGATCTCTTCTTCTAGTTTATTTATACAAAAGGGTAGTTGAAGCTGCTCCCTTGAAATTAGGAGTGGTTCCCTCCATGACCTCAAAAATGGTGGATCTTGTCTTGATCTTCACTTGGACTAGGAGTCACTCGGTTGCCAATGAACTCGAACTGGTGGGAGAGCATATGTGTAGAAATTCCCACTGTAGATCACCTGATAATGCAATAGACTAAAGCAAAATACTTGATCTACTTTTACAACCAATTTAGTGGAAGCTTAATCGAACATGAGAAACACTAATAAGAACACATAACAAAGAATAAGAAGGAATCAATTACACATAACAAAGAATATATAACCCAGGGAAAGCCTTAGCATAAAACCCCAACTCTGTATTATCATACAAGTGGAAATATAGCCAGTATTACAAAAATAATCAGCTCAAAAGCTATCCTGCTCTCACTGCAATACAGTCAAAGGCCTCTATCTATCCTCTGGTATGCCCTCTAGGTCTCCTATTTCTTTGCACAATTATGATTGGGGTCCAGTGCAACCACTTGTGTGAATTGGCCTCTTCACACACTCACTAACCTCTGATCCAACTACGTAGTCCTGGAGGAGATAAATCCTCATCCATGGATGAGCTTCCTTTATAGGAAAAATCCATCCAACTGATAGTACACTGTCCCTCCTCTGATCTCAACTGGGTCTCTGTCTGAACTAACATGAATGAGTTATTCATGAGAGAATATTTAGTTATCTGAAGTGCGACAGTTATATGCAAGCATGCATTAACTAACTGAACTCACATTAATTTAAACAAACTGTTTAAATCAATCTAACTGGACTTGACTCAGTTAACTGAGCCAACTAATTACAACTCAAATTAGAATTCATCCTTATCTCTTTAACTGATGGATAAATTCCTTAATTAATAGAGAAATTTTTGCATGTCCTCACATAGACTTCATGTTTGATTTTCCTTAACTAATTAACTCAAGATGAATTAATTAATTATTTTACAAACAGATGTTAAGTTCAAATTCGAATTTTACTTCACTATTTTAGTTGAAGGAATAATTAAAATAGGAATCCATCCTGAACTGCTAAGAATAGAAATGCTATTTTTAGCACTTCCATTTTTCATTCCCTGTTGCTCAATCCAGCACTGGTACCAAAACTGCTATTTATAGTAGTGTTATTTTTAGCATTTCTTGTTGCTATTTTCAACACTCCCTCTCAACAAGAAAGGCATTCAACTCGAACCTGATCCTGTACCTTTGGAATGTTTTGCATGCAACACTTCTCCCAATTTTGGTTGCTCCAGCAACTCTAGAAACGAAAAAACTCCTCACTAACCTCTTTGTTGGGCTAGAACTACTTTGATGCTGAAGCTCTACCTGCTGCTGACAAGTGCTCCCTCTCTGACCTCTGAGCTGCTGCAACACTCCATGCACCTTGCTCCGTTGCACACCTCTTTGTGCCATCCTGCACTGGTACAACACTCATGTGCCTCTCGCTTTGTTGCAGCCTGCTAGCTCTACACAGTTATGGGACTCCTGCACTGTAGCTCTCTTTGCCGCTCCATCCACATCTGTCTCTACCCAATCAGCCAGTACTGCTACTCCTCAACGGGGCTCCTGTAGCAAAGTCGAATTCAAAAGGTTGGGTACCTCAAGGATCTAGCCCCTATTTCAGCGTTTGTGAGATTATCACTCCACATCGCCCCACCTCCTACCTAGAGGTATGGTTGCATGTGATCCCTCTACCTGCCTGGCTCGAAGTTTCCCCCTACTAGAGGTATCTGCATGAGTGGATGCCTCCACTATGTCTCTTCTCGGCTTCCCCAGTTGTGGCTGCTCCACAACCTCCTCAAGCTTCTTCACCAATCGTGGCTTCTCCACAATCGTCTCAAACTTCTTCTGGCGCTGCTTGTTGAGAGGTAATGTACTCTCCCTCTCAACCACCAAGTCTCCATCAGTTTCCTTGCTCCTCAAGGCTTTGCATGCATCTTGAACCTCAAGAGCATACAGGTTCTTGACCCGTGAACCAATCTGCTTCACCTGTCTAGTGATGATGTGTCTAAGAAAAACCCTTCCCTTACTGAAGACTACATCATAGCCTCCATCTTCCAGCATCGCGATCGACACCAAGTTTCTCTTCAGTCCTGGTACATACTTGACATCGGTCAAGGTAAGGCGAGCTCCATGCTCCCTTTGAAAAATAACCATGCCTACACCTGAGACACTATACTTTTCATCATTACCCATCGCTATGAGTATCTGGAGATCTTTCTCCTCCAAAGTACTGAACAAACTCTTGTCGTCGGTCATGTGGAAAGAAGCTCCACTGTCAAGAAACCAACCACTTCCCACCATGGATGAAACCATGCATGCGAAGAGTGTGAAATCCAACTCGAACTATGAAGCAAGTGCCTCACCTTCTAATCTTCTGATCCTTCCTCGGATCCCTTCTTGGATTTCCTCTGTGGACAATTTGTAGCAAAATGGTCTACCTCATGACAAAAAAAGCATCACACTTTTGATTTGTCAAAATTCTTCCCACCATGGGAAGAACTTGAATTGGAAAGAGAATCCTTCTCCTTCGCCTTCTTCGCCTTACTCGCTAAGGCACAATTTTCTTCATCCTCCATTCATGAAGAACCATCTCTGGTGCTTCTTCTTATCTCCTCCTACATCAAATCCGACCAAAGTCGTTCCCAATTTGGCAGTTTCTCTCTTCCATTAACCAAGTCCTGGTAGCTATGCCAGCTCTTAGGAAGACTGAAGAGTGCAAGACTCACCATGTCATCATTAGCGGTCACGATCCCTACACTTCCAAGCTCATCCCTGCTTGTGGTGAACTTGTTCAGATACGAAGAGATCGTGTCGCCCTTTTCACACTTGATCTTTTGAAGCTTGTTTTTTAGTGCCAACTTCCTCTGATCATTGCTATTCTGATATAGATCTTTCAATGTTTTCCACATTGAAAATGGTGTCTCCTTCCCATGGAGACTCAAGACTATGTGATCTCGAACTCCCTCCAGAAGGATTCTCCTTGCTCTAGCCACACATTTCTTCCATTTAGCCAATTCAGCAGCACCAGTCAGCTTGGGGAATTCTTGATCAATGAAGTCCTTTAAACCGTTAACCTCTAGTACTGCTTCCATGAGATCCTTCCAGGCTATATAATTCGAACTGCCATCAAGGGAATATTTGAGTCTCAAACCATTGAAGCCATAGGTGAAATAGAGATGTGATGAGAACTCAATTTCTATATTCAGGAATCACAAACTTCAACTTCTCCCTTCTTGTATATCTTTCTTCCTTGATCACCTATGCTTTGATACCATGTAGAAATTCCCACTATAGATCACCTGATAATGCAATAGACTAAAGCAAAATACTTGATCTACTTCTACAACCAATTTAGCGGAATCTTAATCGAACATGAGCAACATCAATAAGAACACATATAACTAATAAGAAGGAATCAATCACACATAACACAAAAGATATAACCCGGGGAAAACCTCAGCCTAAAACCCCAACTCCGTATTATCATACAAGTGGAAATATAGCCAGTATTACAAAAAGAATCAGTTCAAAAGCTATCTTGCTCTCTCTGCAATACCTCTGCTACTCATAGACAGTCAAAGGCCTCTATCTAACCTCTAGTCTGCCCTCTAAGCCTCCTATTTCTTTGCGCAATTATAATTGGGGTCCAGTGCAGCCACTTGTGTGAATTGGCCTCTTCACACACTCACTAACCTCTGATCCAACTATGTAAGGCCACGCGCTCTACTTTTCCTTATACTTACATTAAAAGGTTTCAAGAACTTACATGAAAAAGGGAGATAAGGCTATGGTAAGATTAAAATTGCTATTATTAATAAATAATAAGAGTTACCGTAAATTATGCTCATGAAAGATAAATATGAATTAGAGAATGCATAAGAGGTGGTTGCACTTTATTATTGGTTGGCTAATAAAATATAAAAATAAAACTGTTTCTAAAAGAAAATGATTTTTAAATAAGATAAAGGTTATGTTAATGGAGATAGATATTAAATTAGATAATAATTATAGTTAATTTTGTAAGTGTTTTTCATATTTTATTATGTTTTATGTTTAATTCATTATATATGAAAGACTACAAGTGTGATTTTATTTTATTTTTATTTTAAGAATATATTTTAAATGGTAAGTTATGTTATTATTCTACTTATTTATTTATTTATTTAAATTGTTAAGATGGACTTTTTGATTTTCAAAAAAACAAAACAAAACAAAAAAATATTGCAACAATGTAGATACATGAAGCACACCAATCCTTCTCTAAACAAATTGAGGCACAAGTTAATTTTTATTTAGTTTTTTCATAAGTTGACACACAATAATCATAAGAAAAACTTAGAACAACTTTAGTCGTAGGTGGATTAAGCATGACAAAAGAATTAAACAAGGATGACCAAGTGTATGTGTGCCATTGGATAAGCAGAATATGTATAGTGACCATGGAATTTTAATTTCATATTGATGATTTAAAGAATTATTGTACAACTAGTAATATCTTAACAATGAATTTCACTAAAATTTCCTTGAGGAAGGAATAATACATGATGAGAGATTATGGCTCCAGATGATGAGGCTCATTTAAAATTTAATGATGTATTTAAAATGAGAATACCTCTAGTGTAAATGGTCAACTTAGTAGTTGGAAAAAGTGGAAATGATTATAAAAATGTAATCAATATCTTGATGAAAACATGACACTAATAAGATTGGTGAGATAACCTAGATCCTAAGGAGACTTTGAATAATCTTATTCAATAGTTGGTATCCATTGTTTATATAAGGAAACGTAATTGATTCATGATAAGAATGATTATATTGTATTATTGTTCTATATTTTATGTTTATTGAGATGATTCTCATATTCATGATGTTGGGATGAGGTTTCATGATATGATGGTATGAGGATAATGATGCACATATGGTTCTTATTTATTTAGTTGTTATGATAATGATGTTGTATGCTCATGATTAATATGATATGCATAGGGATTATGATGTTATGATATGAAGTATATTGACATGTGGTTCATTTATTATGTGATGGTATGTCTTTGATGTTGATATGTCGATGTTACAACTTATGAGGATATTATCATGTGAAGCATGTGGTAATTAAATGTAGATTTTATTACATTCATGAGCATGCAGTTCTTTACTATTCAAAATGTGGCTATTAATAATGATGTTATGTTATCATGATGACATGCAAGAGTTGGCATGTGGATTATTTTCTATAACTAATGCATTGGTTGCATTTTGAGATGTGGTGATTGATAGGAAATCCATGAATGGGCCAAAAGGGCTGGTTTATTTTATGATCTTGTGGGAGCCCATACCTACGAGGGAGAATAATATGTAACTCCATATGGGCTGCGGACAAAATAAATCAACACTACATATGTCATTGGTTCCTTATCTTGTATAGCTCTTGAGGGGCTATGGGGCCATCCTGAGGAGGCCAAGTGTCTGATATTGTAGGCTAGGTGCCTGGTATTGAATTGGGATGTCGAAGTCTGGTGGGGGTGTAAGAACTTCGATGCTTGGGGTTGTGCACCTTAGTAGGTGTAGAGGGAGCAGGCCAGCCTTGCGAGATGCCCAAGGAGATTCCCACTTTCAGACATAAGCCTCATCTGCCTTGGGGCAGATGAGGTTTGAGCCAGGCACGAACCTTGGGCTAGGATACAAACCAATGAGGCTTATGTCTGAAAGTGGGAAAAAGGATAGAGATTCCTTGAGATTTCTCAGGTGTGGTGAAAACTTTTGATGCCTGCTGATTATACTAGTTCAGCAGAGGGTGTAGAGCAAACATGAAGTAATAAATAACTAAATAAATAAAATGTTAAATGATTCAATTTAACTTCGAGACGAAGTTTCTTAAAGAGGGGGAGTATGTAATGTCCCCTAATAATAATAATAATAATAATAATAATAATAATAATAATAATAATAAATAACAATATACTATTAAAATATAAGCAAATAAATAATAAATAATAAATAATAAAGAAAAGATAATAATAGTAAATAGATAATAAATAATTAAGAAATATAATAATAAAAAATAAATAAAATAGTAAATAACAATACTATAGTTCTAAATAAGTATCTATAAAAGTAAACTATAAAATAGTAACAATAATTAAAGTTAACAAAAAGTAAAATAAAATAAGAAAAAGTTAACTAAGAGAACTATAAAAATAGTAAAAATAAGTAAAGTTATCAAAAAGTAAAAAGGAATAAAATAAGAAAGAAATAAATTAAGAGAAAATTTAACTCAAGTAAAACTTAAAAAAAAATAAAAATAAAAGTTGCATGTTGACACATGGAATGTGTGCGTGTGGTTCCCTTTCCAATGTTTGGTCTATTTAATAGACGATGAGGAAGATGATAGATCATTCCATCATTCATTCCCACATTCTTTGGGGAGAAAAATGTTGTGAGATAAAGGATTCCCTGGCTCAAGTACGTTGATTGATGGCTCGGGGGTGGCCAGCAGTAGAAATATTATGTGCAGCTGAGCCTACGGTTGGGTGGAGAGTCGTACTCAAAACTTTGTTGCAGTTACCGAGATTCAAATAACATTCAACTCCGAAATTACAAGTAAGGAATAACATCGCTACAGGTAAGTTGTCTTTGCTCCTATTTCTCAAAAATTCTATGCTAATTAGTTGAATAGAGGTGTTTTGATTGTAAATCACATAATTGATCTAATTAGTTGCATATTTTAATTTTGCAGTTGTTACACTCTTGGGGCTAAAAACCTACATTCCTCTCTATCTCTCTCCACTCCCTCTGCTCTCCTGCTTCATCTATTCCTTCTTGTAAGCCTAGCAGCACAGGTGTACTGATCTTAAGTCCTATCCACCTGATTTTCATCCTCTGCATGATCCTCTTGTACAATGTTGTTCTCTCCAAGGCATTCCTTAGCCTTTCAGGACAGTGATATTCTCTGATATGTAGACTATGGGGTAAGGCATGCCATCTCCTCTGGCAAAGCTTGCATACTTTTTGTTCCCAACATCCTAAATGTGTCTTCAAAGTGTAGAATGGATATCTCTTGGGTAGAAATGTGTTTGGGTGCTAGAGCAACATCATTGGAGATGAGCCCATGATTGCTAATGGAAGCTTTTGGGCTCACTAGCTCTGCCTTGATATACAATGGTGTATTTTCCTCCATTACCATTACCCTTTTCACTTCCTCATCTCTTGTCTCCTCATGGGTCATCCAGGATGCGAAAGCTATCAGCTATATATCTCCCAATCTTAAATTGGGATCCCAAAAGTTCATATTTGTCAAAGTGAGGTTGTGCATGTAAAATTCAACCAATTTTTCTCTGTCTTCCATGTTAGTTTGGCTGCGAAATTCAATGAACTTCCTGTAGCCCTGAAAATTCAGAGATCCATATTGTGTCAAAGTTTTGATTTGGAACTACAACCATTGTTCTTTGATAAAGAGGGCATAAGACTTTGATGGTTGTCTGCATTGCAGTGCTTCCATGGAGAGACTTGCCATGGTGTAATTTTATGTTTCTTTCTCCCGCAACCTCATGTTTTTTGCCTATACTTGCTCCTTCATTATAGACTCTCTCATTCTCAACTTACTTAATTCTTTTCTTATTTAAATGACATTTTATTCCATGAGGCCTACATCCTCTACCTTCTTATATTTAGCAATTTGCATCCACCTGTGGGTTCTACCTCTTTCTATCTCCAGCTCATAAAGGAGTGGGATTGAAAAATTTTCAGGGATAATCCTTCCTCCTTCAATGAATTTGTAGTAGGAGCTCAAGCTAGGTTGTGGGCTAGGTTCTTGGAGCTCTTGTAGGTCTTTTCCAACAATATTTGAGGTGGTGGCTTCCTCTTGGAGTCTTTCTTGTGCTCCTGTAGCTTCCCCTATCCTGCTTGTAGCATACTCTTCCCCTCCTATAGCAAACCCTGTCTCTCATGTAGCAAACACCGATCCTCTCGTAGATTCAATTTTTTCTCTTCCTCAAAGGCAGATTATGTCCTTGTCTTCCTGAAGGTGAATGACCTGGCGGTAGGCCTACTCACGGGTGTTATGGGTGACTTGGTTTTGGTTTTAGGAGTGACCTCCTTAATTTTTCCCTCACTAGTTCCTATTTCTTCCTTTTTTCTTGGTGACTCATCAATAATTATAGGAGCCATTGTAGGCGTTTGTGGTTTCCCTTGTCTAATTCTAATGCTCTTCCTGGTTCTGAAATACATTTGACTTGGTCTTGATTGCTTCCTCTTGGGCTTGACAGGAGTGCCCAATGTTTCTAAGCTTGCAGCTACTTCTTGTTCAATGCCTTATACTCCTTGGGTTGAGGAGTCCCCTCAGGGCCTATTCTTTCTTCTCCTCCTCTTCTCCTTTCATCTCTGCTTCTCCTTCCTCTGTCTTTGTTTCCTCTTTTTCCTCTATTTTTCTTTCTTCTTCTTCTGTTCTTGCTACCTCTTCCTCCTCTGTCTTTGCTCCTTCTTCTTCCTTTGTTTTTCCTTCTCTTCCTCCAACACTAGAGGTTGGAGTCTCTCCTGGTGTGAGGACTTGTGTTTCTATGAAAGTCTCCTTATCCATGTCCACAAATTTGTTCCATATGACAGGGATTCTCAAGTGGTTCAGAGCATCTACCACTATCAATTTTATGAGGCCATGGTGAGCTAAATGTTGGTGTTTTCCTTCCCTTACCTTCTGACTCATCTCCATGATTGACTGCAGAAGGAAATGAGGGACACTAAGTCTTTGAGAAAGGGGTAATTCTGCCTTAAATCTCAGCTCCTAGAGAAACCTGAAGTGATATGCATGAACCACACTTAATAACCCTTCACAAGATATATATTTAAGTACATCGTAAGCTACCTCTTCCCAAGGATAAGGCAAACTTTCTCTTCTCACTCCATTCTTTTCTTCTATAGGCTTCTCTTTTGAAAGGAAGAAGTTTTTCCTAGTTGTGACACTTGCTTGCTTGTATTCTTTGCTCCATCTAATTCCTAGAGGCAAGGTGGTCACTCTGCTGATGGTTTCAGGACTGAGAGAGATGGCCAAACCTCTAATAATAGTTGTGGCACTGTCTTCCTCTTGAGAGTGTAATGCCATGGAAAATTCATGGGAAATATCATCATCATACCCCTTTAGCAGCTCAAAGAAACCCAACCACTGGTGGTTTCTGAAGATGTCAACTACAGGAGGGTGTTGGTGAATTATCCTGGTGTCTGAGGGTTCCCTTCTATTAAATCCTCCCCCCATCTCTTCTCTATTACTCCTTGATGCTATGTAGGTGTGGAATTCAAGAAAATTCAAACAGTCTCAGTGGTGAAATAGTCGCACAAAAGTGGCAAAAAAATAGCACAGTGCTTGGTAATAGTGAGGAAGAATGGTGCTCGAATTGATATCAAACAAAATATTTTGTTTTTTCTTATTCATGGAAAACTTCAAAAAGGATCCCCTACTGATCAATTGACTGTTATAGGATCTTAAATTCAAGCAGACTGCTCATCAAATTGGGTGTAGAAACAAAGAAGGAGGGTATCACTTACTTCTTATCAGATCAATTTTGGGTGTGCACAAAGGTTTTGAGAAAGTATTGAGCCACTATGACTCCTTTTTCTCCTCCCAACTCCTCATGTAGCTCCTATCGACCCTCCTATAGCAATTTGCAAGCCTGCTTGTAGCTTTCTCATGTAGCACTTTGCAGGCACGGTTTGAACCTCCTCGGTGGCACTCTAGGTTGATCGATGCACTAGCTTGTCCGTCCATGACCTATTTTTGAAATGAGCGATGGTGCAAATGAAGTCGAGCCAACACATAATATCAGTATTTGGTTAAAATCTTGGAGCGCTATAGTGACTTCGCATTAACACGAGTTTCCTCTTTTGTATTGTTGTCCCCACTAATTGTAATTATTTATCCCTCCTCGTGATTATCACCCCACTCTTTGAGGTCACCACTTCATTTTGAGTTGAAATTTCCAAATTTCATCGGTGACTGAACTCACACTTAAGTTTACTAGTCAAGGGTGGCCAAGTTCATTGGCCACCTCCAACCTATTAAAACACATTTTCTCATTTAAAACACATTTTTGTCATTTTTATCTAGAGAGAGGAGGTTAGGGTTTCCATAATTGAGCCTACCTGTGGATGGAACTGCTATAGAGGTTTGCATGATGGATTTGGGCCATATATCATTATGATAAAGGGAGTTGACCTCTTTGACTTATTTCCTGTGCATGTCTTCATTCTTGATGCTACCTTGACTGTTTCTTTTGTTGTGTGTTTGTAGGTGCCTCTTCTGATATCCAAGTTGTTGCTGCTGGTGGAAAGCCTCCCTGAGAATGAGGTGTCTCTTGATAGTTACAAAAAAATCTTGATCATCCCTTCTGGTGGTGGAAAAGAACATAATATCACTGACTACTATGTGGCTACATAGGCTGCTACAGGAGGAGTTTCTTCTTGTAGTAGTCTTTCGTTCTCCCCTTGAAGTCTTAAATTTGCATGAGGTGGATGAGGGAGATGATGATAAGCTATGAGGATAGATTTAGAGTGATGGAGGAGTAGTACAGACATTGTAGAGATAGAAAATAATAGCTTCTCTATTTTTTCTTAAGGTAAGACATAATGGAGAATTTGAGCAAATTTTTTTGTGAAATTAGTTGCTGGATGATTGAAAAGTCCTAGGAGGACATTCTATATAATTTCTTAAAGTTAGAATGGTCTTTTGGATTGTTTTCCTCCTCAGATCTCCCTCCTATAGCTCCACAGGCTCCTCCTGTAGCATTACAGGACCTTCCTATAGCAATACAGGTCCTTCCTGTAGCATCACAAAGAGGAGGTGAAATTTGGATTTCTTGATGATGGGATGGTGGAGAGAGATAGTAATATGAATGGAGAGGATGGATATGAGGTGTATGGATAGAGGAATGGATGATAGCTTGTAGGTCTTACCCTATGGACATAAAATCCGCCACTGTGTACAATTCTGCAAAACAAAAGAAAGGTTAGAAAATATGATATAAGCTTCTTCCTTGTTCTCTTTTTTTTTTTTTTTTTTTCTCTTTTTCTTGAGACACACAAGCTACCTCAGAGGAGGTTTTCAACCCGCATGCTTGCCCTAGGTGCATGAAGGGAGGTTTTTCACCTAGGGATCTTTTTTTTTTTTGCTCCTGGGCTGTGTCAAAGAGGTTTTCAACCCTGGAGTTGGCCTCAAATGCCTCATAGAGGTTTTTACCTAGGCATTTTATTTATTTATATATATATATATTTTAATTTCCAGGAATGGTGGGGATTGGAAGCTATGAAACTCCTAATCACGTTCAATTCTTTGCTGATTGAACTGATAAATTCCTCCTTGGACAAAGGTCTTCTATATAAATTCAACCTATAACCATTTACAAGCAAGGGAATGCCTTCTTCAACAATGGTTCTAAAATAGGTAGATCCATTTTCATGACATTTTCCCACTAGGTATGGGCCCAACCATCTTGTTAGTAGCTTCCCTTTAAAATATTTGAACATAGAATCATATAACAGGGCCCAATCCCCTTCCTGAAAAGTATTTTCCTTGATATTCTTGTCATGCCATACGTTCCTTTGTAGATGTATTTCATTTTGTAATAGAGCTTGTATTATGAACTCATCTAATCCATTCAGTTCGAGCATCCTTTCTTATCGTGATGTGGTGACATCTAAGTCCAACTGAGCTGCCATTCTCAAAGTGTTATATTCAAACTCAATAGAAAGCAAAACTTTCTTTCCATAAACCAAATCATATGGAGTGAATCCAGTGGTGGTTTTCTAAGTGGTATTGTAGGCCCAAGTGGCCTGTACTAGTCTCTCTACCCAATATTTCATGTTTATGCCAACAACCTTGGTGAGGATGCTCTCTAGTGCTATGTTTGTGACCTTTACCATTTTCTTGAGGATGATGGGCAGTGGATGTCTATGCTTGATATGGTGTTGCCTCATGAGATCTTCAATCAAATTGGATGTGAATTGTGCTCCTTGATCAATGACTACCTCCCTTGGATACCCAAACTTGTAGAAGATGTTTTCTCTTAAAAATTATGCCACTTTCTGCTCAGTTGCTACTTTGACTACCTTTGTCTCAACCCACTTTGTCAAGTAACCAATGCACACAATGATGTACTTTTTATATCCTAATGGTGGATCAATTGGCCCAATGAAATCCATGCCCCACTTGTCAAATGGCTCTAAGGCCACTTGAGGTTGTAGGGGCATTTCATCCTTGGGTGTGGGTTTTCCCATCCTTTGGCACTGATCACATCTAGTGGTATATCTCCTTGCATCTTGATGTAACGTGGCCATATGTTAACCAACCTATAAAAATTTAAAGGTTGTCCTTTTTGCAGCAAAATGACGTCCACAAGGACCATCATGACAGGATGTCAAAGACCTCCTCCTCTCTTACACATCTCCTCAAGATTTGATCTAGTCCCAATCTAAAAAGATTGCCCCCAATCCAAGTGAAATGAGAGTTTTTCCTTACAATCTTGTTTTTCTCCCTGGATGATAGATTAGGAGGGAACCTCCCAGCAACCAAGTAGTTTTATATGTCAAAAAACCAAGGAGAAAGCACTGAGATGGCAAAGAGGTGCTCATCTGGCAATTTATCATCCACCATCTCTTCATTACCTGCAGGCAAGGTTAACCTGGACAAAAAAATCTGCAACGACATTTTCTTTTCATGGTTTCTCAATAATAGTCAAATCAAACTATTGTAACAATAACAACCACCTAATTATCCTAGCATTAACATCAAGCTTGTTCATCAAATATTTAATGGTTTCATGATTAGTATGAACAAAAGTTTGGTACCCAGTGATATAGTGCCTAAATTTGTTTAAAGAATGTACTACAACTAAGAGCTCTTTTTCAGTGACAATGTAATTCAGCTCAACTTTAGACAAATTCTTACTAATGAAGTAAATAGCATAAGGAAACTTATCCTCTACTTGTCCCAAGGCTCCCCCCACAACTTTATCTGATGCATCAGTATGGATATGAAAAGGAAATTCCCAGTTGGTGCCTATTAGGATTGGTGCAATGGTCAACTTTTCCTTCAACACTTCAGGGGCCTCTTGACAACTGCTGGTCCAACAGAAATCTGAATCTTTGGCTAGTAAACCAAACAAAGGTGAATCGACTTTACTAAAGTCCTGGATGAATCTCCTATAATACCTCACTAGTCCCAAGAAGCTCCTAACATCCCTTTTCTTCTATGGGATAGGGACCCTTTTGACGATGGTGTTGTCTAGGTAAATCCTCTCTGCAGATAGAGACAATCCCTCTAGCCCAATAAGTGGGTCTAGCAACCAAAGTGACAATTTATTAGACACTTCCCTAAGTTGAAATTGAAAAGAGAGATGAATAAGATGGCCTACCTCATTCTGATGCTATCTCGATCTCCTTTGTTGAAGACCTTGAATCACTCGCGCCATGGGCTCGTTCTTGCTTCTCTCAACGTTTATGCACCTGCATAAGAGATCAAGGCACAACAAGGCATGCAAATACAAATAGCATATCCAAAAGCAACCTACTTAACTGATCAAGGAATGTTAAGCTAAATGATACATGAGAATACACATTTAGGGAAAATGAACCAGCAGTTGTATATTAATAGAAAATAAGGGGAAGCATACAACCAAGCCTTGATGTTGATAGGCTCTCCTTGAATGAATATCCAAGTCCAAGCTAAGCTCTCCAAGCACTCCTTCTCCAAGCCAAATGAATAGCATATAGGCACAATCTTAGCATAAGGGTGCAAATAGGCATAGACCAACCATTTGGGAATGGGAGAAGATGAATATATAGGTTGGGAAAGGGAGTTAGGACCTCTCCAAAGATAGAATTAGGCCCTTATCTCAAGGAGGTAGCTCATAGGGATAAGACCAAGAGGCCAAGTTGGGAGAATTCAACCTCATGTATGCCAAACAACCTCCAGCTCACCACTCTGGAAGCTTATAGATCACAAAGCTTCTTATCCTCTTTAGGAAAGTTGCCTTTTTGGGATCATTGTGGGTATACAAGTGAACAAAGTGATGCCATCACAGGTCAATCACAGTGCAACATGAGATCATCACTGTTTTGAGTCTCGTAAGCGCGATGATGCTCAAATTAGGGTTTTAGATCTATTTCTTCTATGGAAAGCTCAAGGCATTTTCAAATCAATGTCTTAGGAAGGATTTGAGTTGCATATATAGATGAATACATTGTATAATGGTCATCTTTCGGGCACTTCGAGGAATGTCATAGGGAAGTGCAGGAGGTGCGACAAAATATTGTGTAACAGATGGCAATTTTGTTTGGGTCTACCTGTATCCCTTCCTTGGATATGGAATGGCGAAGGACAGTCCACTCATTCATCAAGAACTCACATTTCTCAGGGCTTAGAGAGAGATTCATTTCAATGCATTTCTTCAAAACCTTGCACAGATTGGAGAGATATTCATGGAAGTCACATCCATAAGGAGTGAAATCATCCATGTATATTTCAATAGAGTCATGAACCAATTCAACAAAAATACTCAAAACTTCCCTTTGGAAAGTAGCAGGGGCATTGCACAAACCAAATGGAAGAACTCTATAAGAAAAGGTACCCCAAGGACATGTGAATGTGGTCTTATCTTGGTCTTCAAGGCTGATCTGGATTTGATTGTATCCACTAAATCCATCCAGGAAGGAGAATAATTTCTTCCTTGCAAGGCCATCTAGGACTTGGTCAATGAAGGGAAAGGGAAAATGTTCCTTCTTTGTAGCCTTGTTGAGTTCCTGATAATCCACATAGATTCTCCACTTCCCATTCTTCTTAGGAACTAACACAAGAGGTGACACCCACTCACTATATGAAATGGGGTATATGAACCCTGCATCTAGTAGTTTTTGCAGTTCTTCTTTCACAATGTCCTTAAGAGCTGGGTTCATCCTCCTCTGGGGTTGGCGCATAGGCTTGCATCCCTCCTTGATGTAAATATGGTGAGTACAAACTGAGGGATGCACACCTTTCATTTCCTTATAGTCCCAAGCAAAAGCATCTAGGTGTTGCCTCAACACTTTGCACAATTGTTCTTCTTGTTTGGCCGAGAGAGAAGGGTTGATCTTTAAGGTTCTAGATGGGCCAAACTCTACAATATTGACATGGTTTGGACTTGAGTCAATAGGGCATAAGTCAACCCAAGGGTTACTCCCATATTCTTTCATCAACTCATCGATTGGTATGGGAGTGGGAGGTTGATTCTAAAGGATATGTTCAATGACATCATCTTCATCAGGTTGCCCCCGTTGAAAAATGTAACTAGGTTCAGTCTTCATAAAATTTATTTTTCAAAAGGATTTTCTTTATTGTTACAATGAATTATTAAAGCATGGGTTTCATGCTTGGGTCATCATTTTATTAGTCAAAGTCCCCATTGAGGACTCCTAGGATTAATAAAGAGTCAATAGAGTCATTGTATATTTTATGAAACCCTTCTTGGTCTTTTGAACGACGTAAAAATAATTATTTTTGAGTAAAAAATAAATCATGTAACCTCCACACCAAGTTTGCCTCAAGGAAGGCAATTCGACCTCATTGGAAGGCTATATATGTAAGGTAGATTGACTTCATTTGAGCATCTCACTGTCTCAAGCATAGTTCAATCTTTGGAAGTTGGGAAGAAGTGCGAAGTTGAAGGAAGGGTCCAAAAGGAGTGTGAGTTTGGTCAAGGTGGAAGGGAAGAAAAAAATAGAAATTTTGGTGCCTCTCTCTCTCTCTTGTGGGCTGCTTTGGGAGATCAAAGTCTCCTAGTCAAGGTCAAATTTGTTGCTGATTTCGGAAGCTGGCAAGTCGAAGTTCTATTACTGCTAGGTCGAAGGTTGGATCGAAGAAGGAGAGGCTGGCTTGGTGTGGAGGAGGTATTTATCTAGATAGAAGAGTCTCAAGGAAAACTATCAAAGGAAGAGATTTTGACCGGGTATTCCCCTGGTAGAGTGCCTACATCCTTTTTTTTATGTTTTTGTGATCTTCATGCTCACATAATTTGGTAATTGCTTGACGAAATATAATATAACAAATAAGTAAAAGAATCCAACATAATTCACAAGTAATTATCAAGAAAGAGAAATCTAACCCTAATCCTACTAGCATTGATTTCTCAACATGGTATCAAAGATAAGGTTGAAGAATATTGAATATCACTTCATTGGATTAAAGGAAATGATTACTCCCTCTATGATAAGAATGGGATTCACTTCTACAGGAAAATGGATCAAGAAAATTGTCTACTACTTATTCAACAAGATCATAAGTCAAGGGTTCTTAGATGCACTTATAGGATCCCTCAATGATGATAATGCATGGATCATTGACAATGGAGCATCAAGGCATATGAAAAAGGAAATTAAGCAACTACAAAATCTATCAAAGGAACCATCCTCTCATGCAATGGATTTGGGAGACAACAAAATTTATGATGTTAGAGGCTTGGGATCAACATCTTTGAAGCTGGAGAATGGAGAAAAGCTATGTCTCAACAACATACTATATGTTCTAGGTTTGAAAAAGAATTTGATTTCAATTTCTTGCTTAGAAGATAAAGGGGATAGAGTTGCTTTTGTTGATGCAAAGGTTTTATTATAGGGAAAATATTATAGTATTGATAAGGCTAGGGTCATTGGAGTCCATGAAGGAAGTTTGTATAGTGTCATTACACCACCTTCGCTCCCTATTTCATATGGAAATATTTCCTATTGAGCTATGGCATAGAAGATATGGTCATCTTCACTACAAGGTCATTCCTAATTTTAAACATCTAGTTCATGGCATCCCCAATATCAAAGAAGACCGTGAAGGAGTTTGCAAGGGATGCTCTTTGGGAAAACATACAATAAAACCATTTTCAAATAGTGAAACAAGGTCCAAAGAACTATTAGACCTCATACATTCTGATGTGTGTGGGCCCATGTCTGACAAATCACTTGGAGGTCATATTTACTATGTAACATTTATTGATGATCACTCTAGAAAGACATGGTTCTATCTTCTCAAGAAGGATGAAGTATTTGATAAATTCAATGAGTTTAGATTTGAAGTGGAAACCCTAACCGAAAGAAAGATAAAAACTTTGAGATGTGACAATGGTTGAGAATACAATTCTAAAGAATTAATTGCATATTGTAAAGATGAGGGAATTAAGAGGGAGCTTATTGTTCCCTACTATCCTGAACAAAATGGAGTGGCCAAAATAAATAATAGGACAACTGAAGAAGGTGTACGAACGATGCTACTTGATCAAGATTTGCCAAATTTTCTATGGGGAGAAGCAACAATGACAGTCGTATATGTTGAAAATAGAAGTCGTCATAGAATTCTCAATAATATGAAATACGAGGAAGCATTCACAGGAAAGAAGCCAAGTATGGACCATTTTCGAATCTTTGGGAGTCCTGCATATGTCCATGTTCCAAAGGAAAAACGAAAGAATTTGGATTCTACAAGAATCAAAAGGATATTCATTGGCTATAGTCTCTCCTCAAAGGCATATAGAATCTACATCAAGGAAGGGAGACACATTGAAGTAAGCAGGGACATTATATTTGATGGAATCAAGCCTACAAAAGATCGAAGGATATTGCAATTAATTCTGATGAAGAATATCTACCCATATTTGAAGAAGAAGAATAAGTACAACCCGACAACCCTTCTACAATACAAGAGGAAGAAGAAGGACCAAGTGATCCTATTGAAGTTGTTCTCATACCGATCATAAGGAGGAGGCCAAATTGGTTAAAAATGACTCTTGAAGATGTTGAAGGACATGGAGCTATGAAAGGAACCTTCAGGGAAAGAAAAAGGCCGAAGAGATGTTCTTGATATGTTGCATATATGACAAGAATAATTGAAGCATAACCATCTACATTTTAATAAGCTACTCATCAAGAAGTATGGAAGAAAGCTATGCAGGAAGAATATCAATCCATCATGAAGAATGGGGTTTGGGAAATCATTCATAGACCTAGTGACAAATCGGTTTTCACCTCAAAATAGATCTACAAGATAAAACATGTTGTTTATGGAAGCATAGATAAATACAAGGCCATATTTGTTGCAATGGGTTTCTCTCAAAAGGAAGGCATATATTATGAAGAAACCTTTGTGCCCACTGCAAGGTATACTACCATTAGATCTTTGGTTTTGTTGGCTACTAAAATGGGATGGAAGATCCATCAAATGGAAATGAAGACAACATTTATGAATGGGACCATTTATGAAACCCAAAGGCTTTGAAGAAAATGGTAGGGACACCATGTCTGTAGACTCAAGAAGGCCATGTATGGTTTGAAGCAAGCTCCTAGGGCATGGTATACAAGAATGGATTCATACCTTCTGAGAATTGAGTTTGTGAAGAGTTCCATGGATCCTAATATCTACATCAAGGTTGCGAATAATGAGCCAGTCATTATTCTATTGTATATGGATGATCTATTTATCACAAGTGTGGAGAGAAGAATACAAGAATGTAAGAATATGCTGGCAATCAAATTTGAGATGAAGGATCTAGGACTGATGCACTATTACCTAGGTCTAGAAGTATGGAAAAATCCCGGGGAGATATATTTGGGGCAAGGAAAGTACATCATCAAGTTGTTGCAGAAATTTTGGATGATGGATTCCAAGCCCATGATTACTCCTATGATCACCAATCTCAAGAAGTTGAGGAGATCCTACTCAAGTCTCATGGATCCTTCCTCCCATCGTCAATTGGTAGGTTCTCTGATGTATCTGGTAAATACTAGGCTAGATATATGTTTTGATGTGAACATCCTTAGCCAGTTTCAGTTGGAGCCTCATTATGATCATTGGATAGCTGCCAAGCATATATTGAGATATCTTCGTGGTATAATACATCACTGCCTAAAGTATAATAGCAAGGAAGTCAATTTGATCAGCTTCACAAATTCAAATTGGGGTGGCAGTGAGACTAATGGAAGAAGCACTACCAGAGGATGCTTTAGTTTGGGATCTGTCATGATCTCATGGATGAGTATAAAGAAAGATCCTGTTGTTTTGAGTAGTGTTAAAGAAGAGTACATGGCTGCATGTGAAGTAGGAAAGGACGCTGTATGGTTAAAGAAGCTTCTGACAGATTTGTTCGAGAAGCCTCTAGATCATATTGTGATTAATTGTGATAATCAAAGTTGTATCAAGCTGTATGGAGATTATGTGTTTCAAGCTAGGACAAATCATATCAACAATAAGTTCCACTATATTAGGAACTTGATATAGCATGGGATCATGAGGCTACAATATGTCCCAAGAAACGATCAGGTAATTGATATATTAACAGAGTCTCTTCTTAATAAGAAGTTTGAGTATCTTAGAAGCATGCTTGGTTTAGTTGATATTGTTGATTTTGTTGATGATGATAAAAGTTTGGAAGAGATTTTTTGAGGCCTTGTGTGTGAGACACATTACCTGGGAGGACATTTGGCTGACACTATGTGTTGATGTCTAGTTCCCGAAGTAGGGAGGGTGGCGTTGGTCATGGAGCTATGACTTCAGATACGCACCTAGATCCCTGAGTTGATGGTTAGCAAGTAAGCCTGATGGTACCTAGAGAGGTTGAAATCTTTAGTCCATCTTAGTCCCACTTGGATAGATTGCCCTGGTCAGGAATCTAGTCCATGGCATTGTGGTGCCTAAATTGTTGAGAGACCTTGGATAGATTTCCCTGGTTAGGAATCTAGTTCATGGCATTGCAGTGCCTAAACTCTTCATAGTTCATATAGTTTGAGATCTTTCATATGAATACCTCCCTAGTTAAGAGGGAGTGTTGAAAAATGTAACTAGGTTTGGTCTTCATAAAATGTATTTGTGAAAAGAATTTTTATTATTGTTACAATGACTTATTAAAGCATGGGTTTCATGCTTGGGTCATTATTTTATTAGTCAAAGTCCCCATTGAGGACTCCTATGATAATAAAGAGTCAATAGATTCATCATATATTTTATGAGACCCTTCTTGGGCTTTCAAAGGATGCAAAAAGACTTATTTTTGAGTAAAAAATAAATCATGTAACCTCCACACCAAGTTGGCCTCATGAAGATCAAGTCGGCCTCAAGGAAGGAAATTCGACCTCATTGGAAGGCTATATATACAAGGCAATTCGACTTCATTTGAGCATCTCACTCTCTCAAGCATAGTTCGATCTTTGGAAGCTAGAAGCTGGAAGATGGGAAGAAGTGTGAAGTTGAAGGAAGGGTCCAAAAGGAGTGTGAGTTTGATCAAGGTGGAAGGGAACAAGAAAATCTAAATTTTGGTGCCTCTCTCTCTCTCTTGTGTGGTTTGGTTTAGGAGATCAAAGTCTCCTAGTCAAGGTCGAAGTTGTTGCTGATGTTAGAATTTGCCAAGTCGAAGTTGTCAGGGTCAAAGTGTTGCTTCTTATAGGTCGAAGGTTGGACCGAAGAAGGAGAGGTTGGCTTGGTTTGGAGGAGGTCTTTATCTAGATAGAAGAGTCTCAAGGAAAATTATTGAAAGAAGATATTTTGACTTGGTTTTCCCCTAGATAGGGGTTTTTCCCTAGCAGAGTGCCTACATCTTCTGTCTTGTATTTTTGTGATCTTCATGCACACATAATTTGGTAATTTCTTGATGAAAGATAATATAACAAATAAGTAAAAGAAGGCAACATAATTCACAAGTAATTATCAAGAAAGAGAAATCTAACCCTAATCCTACTAGCATTGATTTCTCAACATCCCCCCTCCTGTAATAATGTCCAAAGTGCAGATTGGGTGGGGGGTGGTGTAATAGTTCATCTTCTTCCTCCTCTTCTAACCACAAGGGTAAGTCATGCTCAATAGAAGGCTGAGCAAGAGGATACAATACCAAATTTTTAGACAAATGTCCATTCTTAATGGTTATGTTCCCAACCCTACAACTAATGTAAGAATCAATAGTGGCTATCCATAAACTTCCTAGGATGAGAGGAAAGCCATTAAACTTGATTTTGGGCTTGAGAACTAGGAAATCAGTAGGATACTCCCAAGTGTCAAAGGAGACCATAACATATTCAACAACTCCCTCAGGAACTACTGTGGATATGTATGCAAGCTATAACATTGTGGTGGTATTTCTCAAAGCCCCTTAGAGGTTTAGCTTTAGCATGGTTTCCTTAGTCATGATCACATCCCAAGATCAATTAAGGTGTTAGGGACTATAATTCCATCAATTTTCACATCTACTACAGGGTTTCCAGGGTCTAGATATTTCGGGAAGATCACCCTCCCAAGCATCAAATCAGATAATTGCCCAACAAAATTTATGGTGGGAGTGTCTCTCTTTCTTTTTCTAGGCTTTTTGAAACATTTCTCCTTGATGAGATTATTATATATGGGAAAATATTTAATAGTCTAGAGAAGTGGTATTTAACACACAAGTTCTTCAATTCTCCCAGCAGTTCAACCTCTTCTAGGGTGTGTTAGCTAGGGTGGATCAACCTCTTAGGAAAAGGAGGAGGATTGACTTGAGGAACACTCTCTTCCTTCTCTTCCTCAAACTCTTTAGGGGGAGAAGGTGGGTGGTTATTTGGAAGCACTCTCCCAGATCAAAGGTTGATCTCCTGTATTTCCATAGCATAAGTAGGATAAGGCATCTCTCCACTGTGGACCTGTTGTGCTTGCTTGTTGTTCAGATTCGAATTTGGTTGAGCAAGAATTTGAGGTTGCTTAGGTGGGTTAGGATGAGTGAGTTGTGGTTGCGGTTGGGGTGGAGGTAGTAAAGCAGGAGGTTGGTTAACTTGAGGCCTCCACCCTTGTGATGGGTTGCCCCATTGAGAAGATTAGGGTGGATATGGCTGAAAAGGATGGTTTACAGGTTGAGGAGGATATGGAGGAGAATAAGGCCAAGAAGGAGGTGTGGACCAGGATGCGCGAGTGGAAGAGTACCAAGATTACAAGGGTGCATTATGAATTGGATTATAATAATATTAGTGCTACCCTTTCATGCCTTGTTGATATGATTGAGGTCCTTGAGGTCTTTTTTGATTGATGAAACAAAGTTGTTATGAAACCCCTTCTGTTCCTTGGTATACAAATTTTAGTTCTAGCAAAGAAGGGCACTTGTATGCTGTATGATTTTATTCACAGACTAGGCAGACCTCTATGAAATTCAATGGGCACTCATTCCTACGACGTCTTTTGGTGAATCTAGGGTAGAAATAACTAGTGTATTTTTTGCTTCCTCCTGCTTTCTTTTGATTTGCATGGTATCCATTTGCAGTGTAAATGTACATGGAATTTCACTCTTGAAATCCTCCAACATGTTACCTATATCATTCTTAATGGATGTTGTGGAGGGAGAGGGACTGACCAAGCCTTGACTAGCCCTACCCTTCTTCCTGGAAGCCCTAGAGTGATTCTTTAACATAGTTTTAATGTCACCATAGGATAATTGATAGATATCTCCTCTAGACAACATGTTGAGGGTTTCCAACATATCTTCCCTGATCCCTCAGAGAAGAACTAGTTTGAGTGATTCAGGATCAAGGGTGCAGTTGGCCCTCCTATAACCGAGTTGAAATATCTCCTCATAGTCTTCTACGGATTCATCAACTCCAAGAGACATCCTTGTCACACGGAATGAGTCGATCTTGCGGACAAGATTGACCTTCCTAGAATCTAACGATATCTAGTGACAAGCAAGCCAATCAAAAACTATCTTTGTCTAAATATGCAATTTATAAACAAAGGCAAACAAGTGTTTTAGGCCTACCTTGGGTCCAATGCAAGTTTGTGGAAGCCTCGCTCCTTTGATCCAAATGAGCTCCCTTGTAGCGAATCTGCAAACACAAACAAGCAAACAAATTAAATAGCACCTAAAAAGCCAATATCATAAAGCATACTTATCATGATGATCAAGGAATTCAAGAAACAAATGACATAAGACAATTTGTTGAGAAAAATGAATCTGATTGTATTAATTCAAATGAAAGAACTTTACAACCTGTGCCTTGCTGCTGTACAAGCTCCTCCCAGGGTCCAACAAGAAGTCTCCTCTACTTTGACAAGTTTCACTCTCTTCCCAATGAAGCCAAAAGGTATGTGATCTCTCCTCTCAAGCTTAACTAGGAAGTCTCAATTCCACCAGCATTTACCCTAAAAAATGTTCAGCTTTAACCTCCCTAGCAACCAGCCCAATGCCTTAATTTATAGTGCAATGGAGGGAAGTTACTAGGTACTCCTTCAAAGGGATAAAGCCCTCCTTCAAAGGGATAGCTCCTCTCATCAAGGGATTAGCTCCTTCTCTTTTGGGATGCATGAACCACCTAAGAGCGAACAATCCACGTCAAAATTCCTTCTAGAATCATCTAGAATTAACCCAAAGTGAGTTTTTTAGAATAAACTTGCGCCTTTTTGACTTTCACAGGGGTCCGCACCCACTCCTTTAGAGATAGAGCGGGCAGGTCCGCAGGGTGAACAGGGGGTGCGGGACTGCAGGCAATAGTGAGAGAAAGTGTGAAACCAGAGCTTTTTTTATTTTTAATATCTTTCCCTCATTTTCAAAGCTTGACATGATGAGTTGATGTCTGAGACTTGCTTAGGAGGACAATATAAGTGATGATAGACCCATACTGACTGCAAATAGTCATGGTGACGATATTTTTGTGTAATAGATTGCCCCCTAAAGTGTGAAGTCTGTAGTAGATGAGGATTTAATTTATCATCTAGGAAGAGTGAAGTACTTTATCATTTCAAGGATCATCTTGTGGAGAGCCTGGTTGGAAGCTGTAAAAACATTCAATGCAAAATATATATATGAGATCATATCATCGCTGAGGTAGGCATTCCCATACTCAGATCAAAACTGACTAGAAAACTAACTACTGCTCTGATATAGGAATGATTTTGTAATACATCACAAGTATAGACACATGTAGATACAGTATGGACGCAACCATCTATTTATGAATAGTTCACAGTATAATGAATACAAAATTCCTCACAGCCTAGATTGTGGAAACTAGATCCAGGGTCTTCATTTCTACTTCCTGAAATAGTATGATTCTATCCATGCGAATGAATGTGTTGAAGTCGAACATGGTAGAAACCACTTGATTACTAGTCAATGATGTAAACTGTTAACAAGTGTGAGAGAAACCACCAGTAATGTCAATGGCTCTCAAAGTACTCAGTACAATCCATGAGATGTGTTTAGATGTGTTGATGTCGAACATGTCACGAAATCCTTTGATCGAAGGTCAATGATGCAACCTATCGTCGAAGGCGAGAAACCTGCCATTGAGGCATGCAGATCCGAAGGTACTGACGATTTCTAGATCATCTTTCTAGATAATGAGCTGAAGTCAATAGAAAGCGATCCGTCGTAGGCAAGCCCACAACACGAAATCATAGATCAAGTTTGAAGAAATTTATTTGCAAGGACTGACTCAGGGATGGTCAAGATTGATGACAGATATTTTGTAGATGAATTGCTTATTTGCACTGACCTCTTGAACACATAATGACACGGCAGATGGTTTGGTGACAATTGACCCAAAGTTAATACCCAGAAACCAGCTGAAGACTTTCAATGTGGTTTGATCAACTATTAGGCAAAGGATTCCCCAACCCAGGTGAATAAAAGTGTCGTGTTCAAGAGTGGTTACAAAGTATGATAAACAGGCTCATTTTTCTCTCTTTTCCCCCACCATTTCTGGCAAGTACGTATTTATTTTTGACAAGCTTGAGGAGGATAACAATTGCTTGATTATAAGCTCATCCTTCAGATGAGTCCAACTTAGTTTAAATTCGAACCCTAAGAAGGAGTGGTCCGTTCCTATTTGTAATTGAACAGGGCCTTTACTGTTAAATTTTAACGAGTCCAGTATAGGAGCAACTCAGCGTTTTTCAATTTTAGAGAGTCTGAAGAAACTTAAGAAGACTCCAGGGTTGACCTTTTTTGTAAATTTGTGTCTCCCAAGCCCAAAAAAGTATAAAATAATACTTGAGAGAACCACTTTATCATTACGACCAAGGAGTACCTTTCGTAATTAGTGCCTCTGATCCGAAAAAGTAAAAAAGAAATCAATGACACGTCGTTTTATAACCAATATTGAATTTGAAACGACAAAAATCTGGCAATCTTTTCATGTTTTTATGGTCAGAAAAAGAGTTTTAAGTGGACCATCTTTTTAGTTCCGTTTTAACGAGTTTAAAAAGAAAAAATCGACGATCTTTTTATGTTTTAGGAGTCAAAAAAGAGCTTAAAGGTGACTCTAATGTTTTTTCGTCGAAAATGACTGATTTCACCTTAACAATCCATTATCCTGAACAAAAATTCAAACATTACTCATACCTGTTTGAAATGGATCATAATGCTGCAAAAGTTACCTTTCTAAAGTGAAACATAAACAAATTTACAATTCATTTATTCAAAAAACTTATAAAAAGGGCTTTCGTTAATTCATTTTTACCGTTTGAGATTTGGGTGAGAAAATAGAGCTTTTGGTCAGAAACTTCTCGTGAAGATTGCAGAAAATCCGTCTGTCGGAATCAAGCACCGTATCATACAGGTAATCCACATCATCCTACTCTTCAATTTCATCCGTTTCAAATTTGTTTTTAGGTTTTAAATTCATTTTTTAGAGGATTTTTAGGCTAGAAACCCGCGCGCGGGGGATCACAAGCATAACATAGGCAGCCTGCGGACCCCGACTTTTTCTCAATGGGGAAAAAGTCAGGGGTCTGCACCTGCCGTGAAGGCAAGGTGCGAACCCACGCACTGTCTCTAACGGAGAGGGTGCAGTCCCCGCAACAAGGGTTTTTAACCCTAAATTTCTCAAAATTCACCCAAAAATTTCAATTTTGCATATTCTAATTTTCCTTTCTGTTTGATGTAGATTATACATCATGCTTGATTGGTGAGAACGGGAGCATGAGGACGTAGATCTTGCCGCGATAAATCATCAACCTTCGATTGATGCATTAAAGGCATGCGGCTTGTACAAAGTCTGGGCCATACCTGGCATGAGGGCCCAGGTGGACTTCTTGTAGTGGCTGGTAGACAGGTGGAGCATACAGGACTAGTGCTTCTTCATTGGTGGTCACCAGCTCGAAATGGAGCCGGCAGACATATACTTTTTGACTGGTTTGCCTTAGAGAGGTGAACACTTGAATCTATTCGGGACTAGGCCAGGTGGCCAGTTTGTCGATAGCCTCCGACTAGAGTTCTGTAACAACCAAACTAGAGACAAAGGGATAGACATAAAAACCATATCCCATCCTGAACTCATGGTAATCGCATTTACTGTTACCAGACTCTATGGGAGCACCGCACTACATATAGCCACTGGACCCCAGATCCGGATGACAGTTGACTGCTTTCGAGGCACCATCTTCAACTGGTGTGATGCTGTGTTGGCTAATGTAAAAGGCCAACTGACTAGAGCCAAGAACGGACAACTAAAGACCTTTGGATATGGTGCTTTAGTCGTGAGCTTTGGTCTGGAGAGGGTCCCAATGTTGGTCCCACAGCACCTCACTGTTGGGGCTGGACTTCCTCGAGAGCCCAAACTGATGCGATGGGTTGCAGTTATGGCCTGTCATCCTGATGAGGGGACAAAGGTCGTTCGATTCAAACCTGAGTATTTCCATTGGTTGGAAAATCAAGTTTTTACTATTCAAGACTTTCCTTACGCTGGGGTAGATTTTCGCGGTGACCCAGACATGGCTTTTCCACCAGGAGAGCAATGGGATGACTCAGGTAAAATCATTTTCAACATTTTCCTAATTTAATTTTTTTTGTTTTTATCTCGTCCCAAAATTGATAGTAAAAGTTTCAAATGTAGATGTGGGTCCACAGTGACCAGCCGCTCTCCGGCCTTATGAGAGGAAACAACCAGCTGCAGCGGCACTAGCCCCACAGGACGAATCAATAGAGACCTTGGCTGAATTGGAGAGCCATCTAGAGCATTTGACAGGAGACATTCCAGAGACCGGCATAGATGACATTCCTCTTTGACTACAACACTATGTGATTAGTGTGCTAGGACCTTTTAGGAGGTTCCTTTGTAAGGTGGCCTGTACAGTGGTTTCTTATCGAGATCATCACCAGTGATAGGATGATCGCCTATTGTAGACACATATGACATTTTTGCTTTTTTTACTTATCATTTTTGCCAATCATAAGGTGTTTTTCAACCCATGGTCGAGGACGATGTATATTTTGACATACTCCTATATTATACTATATCACTATTACTGGCTTATCTTGTAAAACATGTTATGGAATGTTTTTAAATTACTTGTCTGATTATTGCAAATGTCTACTTAACATTCGAGAAGCAATTGTATCTGCTAATGTATTTAAAGATCTTGGAATATGCTGATATTCAATATAAACAAATTCACGTTCCAAGAGACGCACTCTCAAAAATAATCTCAATAAAACTGGATTTCTAATGGCATATACTCTATTAAGATGTAATACAATGAGTTCAGAATCTAACCTCACTATCAAACTCAGAATCCCAAATGAAATAGATTCAGATAATAACTCAATCACTTCACTATACTCTGCAATGTTGTTCGTTGATTGACCGAGGCTTACCCCATGCATAGATACCAACTTGTCAGAGGGTGAATAGATAACCCAAGCTGTGGAAGAAATGTTCCGTGTATTACGACAAACACCATCAACAAAACCAATGTATGTTTGGAGAGGCATCCACATCTGCAATATCAAGAGTAAAACCAAGATAAGCAGGAATAATGACGAAAAACACTCTCTAAGCTAAGCACACTTTTTAAACTAAAACACACCAACTAGAAAGAAAACTAACCTAACTAAAAATCTCCGCACCCATTTTTTAGCATAATACCTCTTCAGGTAAAGACCATTTCTGGGTTTACCTAAAGAGTCCCCGTCAAAGTCTACCAATTCATAGGCCCCTTTTTCTAGCTTTCACTTGACAACATAGGGACCATGCCACATAGGAACGAATTTTCCAGCGCCTAATTTATCATTTTCTTGATCGTACAATAAGACTAGCTATCCTTCTGAAAAATTTCGAGGGGTCACATTTCGATCATACTGAGCTTTAATACGTTTTGCATGAGTTTCGATCGCCAATGCAGCATCACGTCGATTCTCATCTAGCTGAGCCAAGTATAACGAACTTTTTTTCTCTTCGGAAGTGGCTGGAAGTAACTCGATGGCCATTTGCAATGATGGGATTTCGCATTCAATGGGTAACACAGCTTCCAAACCATAAAGTAGTTAGAAAGGAGTGAACCCTGTTGACGTTTTTACTGAGGTTCGATACGCCCAAAGTGCTGAAAATAGCATGTTATGCCAATTCAATCTGTGAATCCCAATGATTTGTCGGATCATGATGACTAGAACTTTGTTGATGGCTTCAACCATACCATTAGCTTGTGGATAATAAGGAGTTGAACTATCGTGACGCAAGCCAAGCTGGCCTGTAAGTTCAGTCATCATAACGTTTCGAAAATGACACCCATGATCAGTGATAATCACTTGTGAAACACCAAACCTAGCAATTATATGATTGAACACGAAAATCGCAGTTGTTTTGCCGTCTGCTTCAAATGTAGGCATCGCCTCGGCCCACTTGGTAAAATAATCTACCGCAAGGATGATATACGCATGCCCCCTGGCCGAGTGAGGGTTACACGTAATAAAATTGTTACCCCATTTTACAAACAGACCGACGACAATTATAGGGTGGAGAGGAGCAGGTGGAGCGTGCATCTTTCAATCAAAAACTTGGCAGTTGTGGCATTTTCGGACCGCGTTAATACAATATTTAAACGAAGATGACCAGAAGTAGCCAACGCACAATATATTTTGGGCTGTGGCATACCAGACATATGACCGCCACACGCTCCAGAGTGACAGTCATTTAGAACCCTTTTAGCTTCCTCATGAGTTAAACAACGTCGAAAAACAGAGTCCGCCCCACGACGATAAAGAGTATCTCCAATAATTCTGAATTGTTGGGACTGGAATCGTACTTTTCGACGTTCTGACCTTGATATTTCTGGCCGAAAGGATGGGGTTTGGAGATAAACGATGATATCCCCATACCACAGATCTAAAGTGTTGATTAAAAACAAGGATTCGTCCGCAATGGGCTCCTCCACCACAGTTTCCGTGTCAGCACATGGGAAGTCACACATTAACTCCGCAAAAACTAAAGATTTCTTTGACTTAGACTTTTCAAATTCTAAGTTGAACTCCTACAGGATCACAATCCATTTGGAGTACTTGCCCCCTAGCAATTACTTGGTCAAAATATAGATCATAGGGTTGCAATCAGAAACTACTGTAGTTTTACGTAGTAAAATGTAATGACGAAAACGTTGGACAACTTGAACAGCTTCCAATGCCAATTTCTCCACACGTGAGTATTTTAGCTTAGTTGGATTTAAAGTTTGACTAAGGTAATATATCACATGTTCAGTACTGAATTCATCTTTCTGAACTAACACCATTCCAATGGTGGAATGGGAAGCAGCGAGATACAAGAAGTAGTCCTGGTTGTAGTTGGGAGGATGCAATAACGGTGCATGGGTCAACGTGTGTTTGAGTGAATCAAAATATTTCTCAGCTATCTCATCCCAAAAGAATGGAGTATTCTATTTCAACAACCAGGTAAAACCCTTTGTAATCTCGGCGTAGTTAGGAATGAATCGACGTAAAAAGTTTGCTTTCTCTTGCAAACTTTGGAGTTGGCAAAGACTCGAAGGAGGAGGAAATTTGATAATAGCTTCAACCTTCGAGGGATCGACGTGAATGCCGACTTTCGAAACAACAAACCCCAGTAACTAACTCGTTTCTATATAGAAAACACACTTGTGTGGATTCAACCTAATCTGATAATGCCTACACCTCATAAAGATTACTCATAGATGGATGAGATGATCAGCTTGATGTAATGAATAAGCAGGTAGATCGTCGAGATAGGGTTGCACAATGTGCTTGATATCATGAAACCCGTAAGACATCGCCCTTTGAAAAGTTGCCCCAGTGTTCTTGAGCCCAAAAGGTAATTTGCAATAAGAAAATGTCCCCCATGGACAAATGAAAGCCGTTTTTGGTTGATCAGCAGGTAGAATATTGATTTGATTGTATCCGAAAAAACCATCCATGAAGGAAAATATTTCACTACCGGCACAATCATTAATGATTTGATTGATATAGGGAGTTGGGTAATTGTCTTTTGGGCAGGCTCAATTAATGTCCCTATAATCGATACATATTCTTATTGTCCCTTGCTTTTTGTTAACCGGAACAATATTCGATACCTAATCCGTTAACGGAATCGGATAAATGAAACATGCTTTGAGTAATTTTTCAACTTCTGCTTTAATAGCAGCAGCTTTTCTCGGGTGGATCTGACGCAAACGTTGCCGAATGGGTTTAACGTCCGAGTAAGTTTTGATTTCATGAACAACAATTGCGAGGTCGATTCCTGGCATTTCCTCATATGACCAGGCAAACACGTTGTGGAATTCTTGAAATAGGGCCTTATATGTTTGAATTTCATTTTCCGTACACAAGGCACCTATATGAATGTTTTCAACAATTCCAGGCTTAACCGAAATATCAATAGGAATAGTTCGAGAAATGTTTCCCAAATTTAACTCTGAATTAGGATTTTTCATTGGATTCTGAGGTTCCTTGACATATTCAGTCCTAAAAATTGATGAAAAATCATTTTCAAAATGATCACTCTCGGGTAAAAATGAAGATCTTTGATGAATATCTTCAAATGGTAAATCATCGACACATAGGATTTCACGAATTTTCTCATCAGTGTGAACAAGTTAGGAAAACGTTGTTGAATGTGAGTTTGATGTTGAAAGTGATTCCACATGGACCACACTCATTAAGTCAATTTTGGTTGAAGATGGGTCGGAGAACGGCTGCACGGCCTGATACGCAATTTCATATGGACTCAAAGGCATAATATCACCAAATGAGTCTATCTCAGATTCAGAAGGTACGATCCAAGGATCATCATAAACAATGGTGTCTGACGAAATCATATGAATGGCTGTAGTAGAAGACGATGCATTGATAGGAGGAAAAGGAAAAGTTCCCAGTAAACCAACATTTTTAACTAGTCCTACTCCAACATCCTTATATGGGATAGTCATTTTGCCGACATGTTGAATACTTTCAGAAGAGGTTGGGTCAGATGAAAAGTAAGTTAGCTGGTCTATAGTTACGATATTTCCATTATGAGGGAACTTTATAAGCCGAAAGACCGATGAAACGACAGTTGTCATAGCATAAGACCAACTATGACCCAAGAGAAGGTTGTAATCTAGAGGGGCATCAACCACCTCCACATCTAGATTAACAGTTTTGCCTTCTACCCCTATAGGTAAATCCTATAGAATGCCGAAAGGATGAAACCCACGGCCATCAAAGGCCTTTAGAATCGTCGAGGATTGATTTAGCGAAGGAGAACCAAGCGATCTCCAACACTGTATCGACATAATACACATTGAGGCTCCTTCATCGATCACAGTCCTATAAATAGGTCTGTTTTTTAGTAACACTAGAATATGGAAAGCCATTTGATGAGGTAAGCGCGGTGTACTATTTTCTAGATCGAAAATTATAAGGTTCAAGTCCTAAACGTCAACAGCTCCTATAACCGACAATAGTAATTTACGCTGTGCTGGACATGATTGCAGCACTTCCAAAGCCAACATTGCTGAAGGTGAAACAACCAAATCTTCAACAATGTTATAGTTATGAGCCACTCTCGCATGTGGATTGAAAGCTGAATTTTGAAGTATACCCTTGGCGGGCGGTTTGATTACTAAGTCTGGATTAGGTTTCTCGATCTGTAGCGGATCAGAACCAAGAGCTGAGGTTGATGGGTTTGAATGAGAAGATTCTACTTCTTTACCATCAACATGACTTTTACTACCATAATCATGCGATCGAGTTGCAATCCTAACATGGGACATCATCAGTATGGGTTCTTCATTGGCATTTGAGGAAGAACCTATCATCTTACTGTCTTGACTTGGAAAAGGATCCTTCAAAATAGCAGTCGTTTGGGAACCTTTGACAATCTTCGCAACCTCTGCACGATGAGGGCAGTCTCTTGTAAAATGCTCTTCGTCACAAATGAGACAAGGATAATTAGGTTTGCGTTTCTCATCAGTTGATTCCGCTTTTTCTGGTTTCTCTTTTGAATTTTCATCTATTTTATTTTTCTTCTTCCCTTTCTTCTTACCGCCAGATTTTGATTTGGCTGTAGATGACTCTACAACATGAATATCGGCGGAAATTTCCGTAGAAGAATCTCCTGTCAAGGAATCTGGCAAGGTTATGATAGGAGAAGAATTATTGGAAGATTTCTTCTTACTTTTGGTATTAACCGTACCAATCATACCATCAGCGGCATGAGACCCTGAAGGAGCTGCAGCGATTTGATTTTGCTTAGGAAGATCGGGGATTTTCTCGTGTAATGTACCTGACTGTGTATAAACTAAGTCAAGGTACTGTGCTTGAGCAATTACTTGCTCCTCAGTAACGACTTGGCCTTAGCTACATCCTCAATGATCTTTGGCAATAAATATTTTACAAACCATTTGGCTAAGATCTGATCCGGAATAAAAACTTTCACTAAACGTCGTCGACGTTTCCATTCATGAATGTGATCTGAAATGTAAGTGGATGTAGACTGCTTTAATGATGTTAATAATTCTATTCCATTGCCATATCTGACTGGCAACTGAAAATGAGTTAAAAACGAAGTAGCTAACTGACTAAAATTATAAAAGTGGCTCGCGGTAACTCAATGTACCACTTGGCCGCAAGACCAATTAGAGTGCGCTGGAAAAGCCTTAAACGGGTTGAATCGTCTGAAATGGAATTAGACGCACACCAGAGGTGATAAGTCATCACATGGTTCAATGGATCCTCTCCCTTTCCTTCATACTTAGGAATATCACTAAGCAACTTATTCGGCATTGGCAGCCAAAACGGAAGTTAGTTAATGGGATCGTTCGTAAGGCGTGACAAGTCAGGCAAGTCCAAAGTTGCGATAAACTGTAACTGACGATTAGGGTCCCTAAAACTCTCGGTCATGAGACCAGCCCCAGGAGGAGGATATCTAGGATAACTAGGAATTGGGATTGCATTTGGGATATTATATCCTCCCAGAAAACCAGGATTAACCCGACCATACTGGAGTTGTTGAGGTTGTTGATATGTATACCCAGGGTATGGTTGATACTGATAGACTGGCTACTGCACAGCATGACTGAATTGGTACTATCCCTGGTACGGTTGATAAGTAAATTAAGGTTGACTTGTGACAACTGTACTTAAACCAGGTTGTCCTACAGGCATTTGAACTGAAGTTTGAATTGTGGATCCAGACTGAGGTAAAGATGTCTGAGTAGTTGATACAGGAACAGTAGAAACCGGAGTTGTCGATACTCCAGAAGTAGGTGGGGTAGATTGGACAGATGTTGCAGCAGTTGCAGTAGCTGTTTGAGGCGGAGTACGAGGCGTACTAGGCCTAGGGTGAGAAACTACTGAAGGTACAAAAGTTTTAATAGTAGACTGGATAGGTTGCTTGGATGAACCAGAAACTAAGGGTTGTCCAGTTTGAGATGACAACTGTACATTCGGTTGCAAGACCTGTTGAGTTTGAGATGGATCCCACAGTAAATTCATTTTGGGGTACAGACCCATAACAGGTTGAGAATATTGAGGACCATAACTAGGTTGAGGGTAGGGTTGATAATTCAGAGGTACATTTCCAGTTCCTTGAACATATGATTGACCGAAAGGTGGTTGGAAACCTTGGTTTGAGTACTGACCTTGAGGTTGATAACCCTGAGGCACGTACTGATACTGGGGTTGACCTTGAGGTACATATTGATACTGGGGTTGACCCTGAGGTACATATTGAGTCTAGGGTTGACCTTGATGAACGTACTATCCCGTAGGTATGTACTGTCCTCGAGGTTGCCCCCCAAGCACAAATTGGGTACCTTGAGGTTGGCCCCCAGGCGATAATTGAGGATTTTGAGGCTGCCCCCCAGGTGGTAACTGGCCACTTTGAGGTTGAGGATTAGGAATAGCACCTGACATCATGAGAATATCTTCTACACTCAACGGCTTAGTACCATTGTTTCCAGTTAATAACCCTTGTTCAACAGGTTGAGGATATGCTCCCAAAAAAGTATCAGTAAGTGACTGATACCTAGAGGGAACAGAAGCACTGCCGTACAAAAACGATTCTGGAGATTGAGAAAACATGGACGACTGTCTTGACATATTTAATGGAGGATAGTAACCCCTAGGTGTTGGGTGATAACGAATACGAGGTGGTGAAAAACTTAGTCTCGGGTTTTCCAAAAAATTGGTCAATGAAAGATACCAAGCACTGCTCCTAGGTGGACTGTAAAAGATTGATTCACGCTCCCTAAGTTCTATAACAGGTTTATTTTCAGAGATAGGGACGCCTACTTCTTCTTCTGGAGTAGCAAGATCTTCAATAGCTATTAGCCCAGAAGGAAGATTTTGGGTAATTATTCTTTCTACCCTGGGTGAACCAAGACCACTAGAAGTTGGAGAGGTAAATCCGGATGTTGGAGTAGTAGCAAATTCACTTTCAGGTTCGGATATTTCAGGTTCCTCACCTAAATCACTAGTAGATGAAAAGCTACGAGTAATTTCGGAAACAAACATAGATTGTGGATTATAATCTACTACTAGAGCTCGAAAATCAGGATGTACCACCAAAGAAGACTCTCCTTCTTCAAGTGATCCAACACTACTGTCTCTAGGAGTTACGAGGGCTCTTAACCCTTCAGGCTGGCTCGGTGAAAACTCAGGAGGTTGGCCTCGAAGTCTACGAGACCTCCTCGGTAATTCAGCCACGATTAAATATTTTAACTACTTCACACGAAAACAAAGTAAAATCTCAAAGAAAACCACCTAAAGCCTCTAAAGAACCAAACAAATTTGAATCACACGCCTAAAGAATCTAGGAGATCAAACCACACACAAACAGTAACTTTCTGTACTGAAAACACTAGTTGGTGATGAAATCCAACGTCGCAGAGTTCAATACAGAAATGGCGGTTGGAACAGTTACCCCGACAACCTGCTTAATGAATATACTGGCACAAGTTCCTCCACTAAACCGTCTCAAGTGAAGAGAACCCCCCAGAAAGTCCAAGTGAGTCTAGCCGACGTCTGCTCTAGGTACAGCGGGATCTTCCCTCCACCATCACCTTAGGAAGAATCCTATAGAATATGGTCACTATGGTTACCAACAGAAACAAATATACCTGGGGGAACAGTCTATGATCCGATACACACGCAAGGGCAGAGTAACAAGCTCAATCCCCTTGAAGGCTCCTTGATATAATCGAAGGTTTACCAACAAGTGACCCCAGGCTCCTCGACAATGGTTAATCCGAGGTTTACCATTTTTAATACGTGAATATATGGCGTCGTTCCCAATGAGGAAGGATTGATTCCCACACTGGTTCGGACACGATCCTGTGCTTTTCCTTTAAGAGGAGCTTTCCCAGAGCATAGATGCAACAATTGGATTTTTCTCCTACCGCAAGATACAACTACTTGTTTTTTTTACTGTCTTGGAGAGTTAATTACTCCTTACTCCAAGACACTAGCCTAAGCTATGTTAGTGTAATAGAGCCCTAGAAATAAAAATATTACTAGATAGATTTTACTTTAAGTGTTATTTTTATTGGTTTTTGTTTAAGTCAAGAGGTGCGGAGATGAAACTTGTGGTGTGAAGACTCGACTCGAAATCACTAAAAAATGCACTTAAGATGATTAAGCAATCTTTTCCCTTCAATGAATTTCTAGCTAGGAAAGAGTTTGAGAATGCAAATGCTTGTAAACACAAATCTTTCTTAACAAACAAATCAAAAGAAGAGCTTTTTGTCTTTTCCAATGCACTCAAAACGAGACAACTAGTTATTTTCACAAAAATTTCCCTTTTCTTTCAAACACTCAAATACTACAAAAACAAACTTTTTCCAAAAGAGATTTATTTTTTATTTTTTATAAAACACTCAAAACTATGGAAATAACTAATCTTGAGATCTATAAACTATAAAAAACTATTTGAAGTCAAAACTTACAAGATGTCTTTTTCAAGGACGTTTTACTTAGCTATAAGCAAACTAAGGACTAATTTGTCCAGAATCACAAATCAGCCAAAAAACAACCAATTTTTGTTTTCTTTTCTAAAAATGAAATCCAAACTTTTAGCACAAGCCTTTTCGAAGTTTCGCAAAGAGAAAACACAAGGTGGATTCCTCAACAAAGGTAGATTTTGCAAATGGTCAGACTCATAAGAAGGCCAGTAAAAACCAAGGTGATCTGAGGCTTCTACAACTTCTAAGCTCTGAGTTACTACAAGACCAAAATGAAAACCAAGCCCGACAACCAAAACTTCTAGGAATTTCACCTAAAACGCTAACACCAATGGAATTAACCTAAGAAAAGTTCTTAACAAGGCATATGCAGGTCTGGCAGGGGATAACAACATCTAAACAAAGACTAAGCTGACTACAAGAGAAAATCTTAGGTTTTCCAAAATTTTGACAGGGTCCGCAGGCCCACAGTTCACACAGGTGCGGTATCGCTATGTGCGAAAAGCAAAAGTGCAGATAGGTCTGCACTGTGTTGCAAGCCGAGGGTGCAGTTCTCTCCCAAAGTTATGAAAAACAAAAAAAAATCCTAGATCTACTAAATCTACCCAATTCCACACAAAACAAGCCAAAAACAGAAACAAAAACACAGTTTCTCAGGTCAAAGTAAAGCAAATAAAGAAATCAAGTCCCTAGCGGAGTCGCCATTTTGTCACACGGAATGAGTCGATCTTGCGGACAAGATTGACCTCCCTAGTATCTAATGATATCTAGTGACAAGAAAGCCAATCAAAAACTATATTTCTCTAAATATGCAATTCATAAACAAAGGAAAACAAGTGTTTTAGGCCTACCTTGGGTCCAATGCAAGTTTGTAGAAGCCTCGCTCCTTTGATCCAAATGAGCTCCCTTGTAGCGAATCCGCAAACACAAACAAGCGAACAAATTAAATAGCACCTAAAAATCCAATATCATAAACCATACTTATCATGATGATCAAGGAATTCATGAAACAAATGACATAAGACAATTTGTTGAGAAAAATGAATCTGATTGTATTAATTCAAATGAAAGAAGAACTTTACAACCTGTGCCTTGATGCTGTACAAGCTCCTCCTAGGGTCCAACAAGAAGTCTCCTCTACTTTGACAAGTTTCACTCTCTTCCCAATGAAGCCAAAAGGTATGTGATCTCTCCTCTTAAGCTTAACTAGGAAGTCTCAATTCCACCATCATTTACCCTAAAAAATGTTCAGCTTCTAACCTCCATAGCAACCAGCCCAATGCCTTAATGATAGTGCAATGGAGGGAAGTTACTAGGTCCTCCTTCAAAGGGATAAAGCCTTCCTTCAAAGGGATAGCTCCTCTCATCAAAGGGATTAGCTCCTTCTCTTTTGGGATGCATGAACCACCTAAGAGTGAACAATCCACGTCAAAATTCCTTCTAGAATCATCTAGAATTAACCCAAAGTGAGTTTTTTAGAATAAAATTGTGCCTTTTTGACTTTCACAGGGGTCCGAACCCACTCCTTTAGGGACAGAGCGGGCAGGTCCGCAGGTAATGTGAACAGGGGGTGCGGGACCGCAGGCAACAGTGAGAGAAAGTGCGGAACTAGAGCTTTGTTGATTTTTAATGTCTTTCTCTCATTTTCAAAGTTTGACATGAAGAGCTGAGGTCTGAGACTTGCTTAGGAGGGCAGTATAAGTGATGATAGACCCATACTGACTGCAAATAGTCATGGTGACGATATTTTGTGTAACAATCCTAAAGATTTATTCCTTGGTTTCCTTAGACCTACATTAGTCCTTGTACTTGTTATTGAAGGCCTATTGCATTTGGGCCCACGTAGTGATGCTACCCCCAGGTAGACCTATAAACCAATGCAAATCCACATCTTTGAGGGTAGAGGACAATAACTTCAACTTCTACTCATCAAAGGCACAGTCATAGGTCCTACAGACAACAACAAATTCAAACATGAAGGTATCAAGATCCTTAGAGGTTAAGCCATGGAAGTGTAGAAGGGCAGTAGGGATTATGTTCTTCATTCTAGCCTCTCCATTGGTCTCTCTAATAGGGAAAACCTAATTTCCCCTGTTTTCAGCCATAGTTTGGGTAGGTGAAGTGGGTTCTTCTTCTTCCCCAATAGGTTCTTCAAAAATTTCAGGTTTCTCACCTAGAGGGTCTTCTAACTCCCTTGTAGTCAGAGAGGGAAGCTCATAGTCACCAAAGAAGAGTGAAGGTTGATTGTTTGAGGGTGTGGAGGTTTTTGGTAAGAATTTTCCTTGATTATCCTACTCCTACGAGGCATGAAATGATTTTTTTTTTACTTACTTTTTCAAAATTGTATGCAAAATAGAAAAAAATGCTTAAGCAGAAACACAATCTACTTAGACACCTCCCCAACAATGGCGCCAAAAAGTGGTGATCCCTGGTATTGCACCAATAATGTTGCAACTCCCAAGGGCTCCTCAACTCAAATTATCAACCCGGGGTTTGTACAAACTTCGATGTGACAGTGCTATATGCGCATCAGAGAGGATTCCACTCATGCCACCCTCAGTTATGACATTAGATCAAAAAGTGCTAAGAGACCCTTCCTCCTACTAATTAAAATGAAAGATTGTTGATAAAGGTACAATTGGAAATTGCTTCTAGCTATGAAAATAGAAATATCATTGACTCAACTTGTAAATGCTAACTAATCAATTCATGAAAGGACAAAGGCTAATCTACTTGTAGAAAGAAAGTTATGTTATCTTGCAAAATTCATCAAATTACCTCATCTACTTGCAAAAATGAAGCTAATTTATCTTGAATAATTCATCAAACTACCAATCATAATTGCATGTACCATCTACCTAGTTCACACTTGCTCATAAATGAGTAACCTACTTGCATGATAAAGAAACTAACTCTACTATGTTTTTGTAGTGAAGAAAATGAAGGGTTGGAGTGGCCTAGGAGCTTTCCTTGATCATAAAATCACAGCTGGGGGTCATTATGCATCTATTCTAAGTCAAATTTGTAGTGGGGATCAAAACTAATGAAGGAAAATACTGCTACAGGTTTTCTACAGGTGATTTCTACAAGAGGCCTGTAATGCTATGGGAGGGCATCCGAGTGGTTTTTGAAGGTGAAAATATTGTCTTGAGGATATGGAGAGGTGGATGGAAGTTGAAGAAAATGGAAGGAGGTTGGTTTGAGACCCTATCCAAGCTCAGGACCTCTCAGAGGCATGTCTTGCACTAGGATGAGTGCTCTCGATGTACTAGGAAGAATGGCTTATAAAACAGGGTTTTGGGACAGAGTTTGGAAGTGGAAGGAGAAGATGAAGGAGCTTAGGATGGAAGTGGTGAAGGTTCCCTTCCCTGCAAATCAACCAACCCTGCAATCAATCACATGCATGCATCCATTTATCATTAACAAAATGAAATAACTTATGATGGAAAAGATGAGTTGAATTTAAATAACATCTAATTCATGAAATACCACTGATCTAATCACTAAACTGACTTCTAAGCTATAGAAAGCAAATGTAAAATAGGACAACTAACACTAATCTATTTCCAAGAAATCATAAACACAATATTTTTGGGTTGTGGTTGTGAATCCTTCCACTCATTCTCCCACAAGAGAGGTGATGTAGAGGCTGCAACCACATGATTTTATAGATTAATATCTACTTAAATGCAAGAAACTATGAACTAATTGGAATCAAGAAGAAACATAAATACAAGAAGAGGGGCCAAAGCCTCTGGGTTGGGCCCAAATCCAAGGGTCTCATCCCTATGAAAGTAACTTAGATGTATCTTAAAATACAACTTCTCATTATAAAAAAGTGCATGTTTAATACATCACATAAAAGTTGAAAATAACAATGTCAAGCTTGAAGCTCAATAGCTATACTAGACGAACAAAAGATTTGAATCCTAATGACGTATTTTTCTAGTTTATTTACACAAAAGGGAAGTTGATGTAGATCCCTTGAAAGTAGGAGTGGTTCCCTCCTTGATCTTGAAAATGGTGGATCTTGTCCCTCTTTATATTCACTTGGACTAGGAGTCACTCGGCTGCCAATGAGATCGAACTGGTGAGAGAGGATATGGTGATCCCAAGCTGATTTTAGGGAGTTAAGGAGGTTAACAAACCCCCTAGATTTGCTCAGAGTTGTCTCCATTAAGCCCTTGGATAGTAATAGCCTAAAAAATGCTTCATTTTCCTACAATTAAACCACATTCGACCACATTCTATGAAAAAAAACCTTTTACTCCTCTTACAAATTATAATATCACAAAAAATGTGAATTAATATAAGAGAAGGATAGTTATAAGGCTGGAGAATGGCATATTGATCTTCAAAAAGTACCTATTTATGGGACTCATCAAGTACATGTAGATATAAGATTGAAAGCCTTAATTTGCGCTCCATGGATTCTAATCTCATTCTCTTTGTCTATACATTACTCTGTTGGAGTTAAATGTATAGGATTCTATTGATTAGCCCTTTGCACCATACTTCCTTCTTTATTTATTCACGCACCTATACTACAACAACCTAGAAATCTCCACTACCTCTGTGTAGGTCACCATGGTTGAATGTTACTACTGTGTTTGGTCTCTGAATGTGATTATTGAGCCAATTTCAAATTCTCTAATATTTTTAAACTTTGAGTGATAAAGATTTATCTAAAAGGAATTTAATATGTCCTAGGCAGTGACCTCTATTATCAACTCGAGGGTTATCTCTAGGAACCAAAACATCTTTTGGTGTTGTTGTCGAATATATTTCCATGGGTACAATTTTGAACATTCCTTTCATATGGTGAGCAAAGGAGGTGTGGGTTGATATCTCTCACCTTGGCGACTTCACTGTAAAATTTTTAGGTTGGTCATCCTACCTTTTAGGAGACCTCATACTCATTTAGATACCTCATAACAAAAAAATCCTCTTGTATTTGACCTAGAGAGAATTGTCTCCAGGAAAATTTAGAGAGAAAGAACTCCAAGAACTACAAACCCTATAGTATTTACTTCGTAAGCCTTGACTTCCAGCTCTTAGAGAGCTGAGATAAAATACCTTGAAACTTTGTCTAGATTTTTAGAGTTCTCAAAATAACATTTTCCTCCACCTGGATCTTGCCTCTCAAAGCTTAAGTCTAAAGAGCCATCTATCAGTTACGAGCCTAAGGTTATATTCCCAACCTTCCCATAAGTTGAATAGGTCAAATATATTCTTATTACTAGTCCATATTAAATTCCCACTAATATCTCACACCACATATCATCGAGTACGACTCAGTCGGCTCCTCAATCAGGCCCTATCGTAAATCTTTTCCAACCTTTGTTGCAAAATATGGATTTTCCTTGGCTTTTTGATTAACAAGTATGCCCCACTTAACCTGCCACAACCTATGAATGGAATGCCTCAACACTATCTTAAGCTCCTACCTAGATTCACTAGGGAAGATGATATTTTAGCCCAAAAACATATTGAGGTCTTCTGTTCATTTGCTGAAAACTTGAATGTAGAGCACCTAGATGTAGTTATGATATTATTTGTTCAATCCTTAGATGGGGAGGCCAGAAAATGGTTTAAGACTTTACCAAATGCCTCAATTAATACTTGGGAGGAATTGGAGAACACATCCATGCAGAAATTGGGAGAGAAGAAGGACCATGGGTATTTCCTCACCGAGTTCAATGCAATAAAGAAAAGACAAAATGAGGATGTCACATAATTCATAAAAAAAATTAATAAGTTATGCAACAACCTTCCTATTGAGATTAAACCTCTACAGGCAGCAACTAAGGTGGTATTTGCTGGAGCGTTTGAGCCAGATTTCAGGTTTACCCTCAGAGAGAGGAAATCCCACACGTTGGACCAGATCCAGACTGATGCTCTAGAGTTTGGATCAAACTTTGCATTTGCTGGAAAAATGGAATGGAAAGGGAGATCACGATGATAGAATAAGGGGAAAAGAAGAGGATAGCTCCCCTGGACAAGCAAAGGATGCCCAAGAGCAAAAGTAGATTAAATGAACAAGTTGATTAGAAACCTTTCAAATAAACTCGTGAAGCTAGAGTTGGATAACAAAAATCCTCCTCAACAAATCCAACAAGGGCCTAACAAAAACTTTAATCCCTAATATATGATACCCCCTTTGCAACTTTTGCAAAGAGAAAGGAAGGACCAACCAGACCAAATTCAACCTCCCCTCTATCTAGAGGATGATCTTGAAGAAAACATTGAGGATGTTATTGAATTATAGGAAAAACAATACTCTACTCTCTCAAAAGAAGAAAATGAAATAGAAGCACAAGAAGAGGAGGAGGATGATCACAACATTTCTTTGAATGAAGAAGAAATAGATGCTTATTGTAGAAAATTTGTTGATTTCATGCAAGCCCAGTTGCATAGGAAATATGATTTGAGGTCTAGAAAAAGATCTAGGATGCAAGATCAAAATGAAGAAACTGCTCAACTCTCTTCCCCAAAACCAGCTGATAAAGGGAAGGAACCTATCAACCCTGTTCCACCAACTAGGAAAGAAGTCTCCCACCCCACCAGTTCTGAGTTTGAGGCCCCAAATGAAGAGAAAAAACCAATGAAAACAAATTCAATACATCAATAAAGTAACAAACTAGTTGAGTCAGTTAAAGTTGATAGGAATCCTTCCATTTTTAGAAAAAGAGTTAGAAAAGGTCAAGATATCTATTCGTCTGACTGAATTATTGAAACAAACCAGTTATAAAAAACAAGTTTCTCAGTTCATGGACATATCTCTCACTACCTCATCTCAAGACAACCTTAACTTACACGAGGAAATGCCTATAGTCATTTTTGGTCCTCATGTGGAGGAGAAAGACCCTGCCACTCCTCCATTCTATGTCACCCTAGTGATCCATGATTTATTGTTGCATAATTGCATGCTTGATTCAGGAGCCTCTCATAATCTCATGCCTTTGTCTGTTATGGAACAAATAGGTCTCAAAATAACTAAACCATATAAGGACTTGTATTCCTTTGACTCCAAAAGAGTCAAGTGCCTGGAATGATCAAAGACCTAGTTGTCAATCTGGTTTGAATCCCTGCAAAGAGTGTGGTGATGGATATTGTGGTAGCGAATATTTTTGCAAGATTCAGTATGATCCTATGCAAATCGTAGGGAATGAAGCTTGGAGGTTCTATCAAATTAGATCTCACATAAGCTACTATTCCAATCTTTGGTGGAGAAGAACGCAGACTGTACAGAGAATCCATATTTGTGAAAATTGTCACAAAAGAAAATAATTCCAACAATTCTCTAGTATATGGCATGGAAAAAGACCTATCATGCTTTTTGTTAGAAATGGATGAGGATGTTATATAGAATACCCAAGTGGAGATCCCCTTACAAGTCATTTTGCAGAAGACAAAACTTGGTTGTCTCTGGAAGTTGTACTTTGATGGAGCCTACTCCAAGGAAGGAAATGGAATACGAATATTGTTGAAATCCCTTGAGGGCAGCCTCATCCCTCTTGCATACAAATTGGAATTTGAAGCTACAAATAATAGTGTTGAGTATGAGGCATTGGTGCTGGGTCTACAAGCTGCCAGAGATTTAAAAATTGAATGCTTGGTGGTCTTTGGAGATTTAGAACTAATTGTGAAACAAATAAAAAACCAGTGCCAAACCAAGAATCCCAGGCTGAAATCTTACAGAAATGAGGTGTGGGATCTAGTTGAAAATCTGTTTCTAGCTTTTAATATTCAATTTTTTTCCTAGGGATGAAAAAGGAATGGCAGGTTCTTTGGCTAAAACAAGCTAATACTTTCAAACCCCCCAAAATCCCCTGCTTAGATATGAAGTTAAAGTTCGACATAGACCTTCACTGCCTGATAATATTAAGTACTTGCAGGTATTTGAAGATGAAGAGCATATAAAAAGATTCCTAGAAGTGATAGGGGATTTTTCTCACACTGTTATAGACTAAGAAGATGAAAGCATTGAATAATTCAAAGCAGCTGAGCAACAAGTTCCTTGGGATGAATCTGTGGCTGGGCAAAAAATTCTTCAGTTGAAGGGGAACATAATCCCAAAGGGAGTAGTCCCATTGGAAAGATTGTTCGATGCTAATGATGTGGCTATCAAAACAACAAAGGAGTATAAACATGACACATAGGACTGAAATATTGGTACAAATCAACAACCAAAACTAATTAAGTTGGCTAAAGGGATTCCAGGGGGATACAAGTAGAAGTAGCTTGACCTTTTCACAAGGTACACTGATATTTTTTCCCGGTCTTATGATGATTTGAAAACTTATGGTATCAAAATTATTCAACATAAGATCCCCTTAAACTCGGAAATTAAACCCCATAAGAAAAAACCAAGGCACACCAATCGTTTGCTTCTCCCTTTGATACAGATAGAAATCAAGAAAATGATTTAGGATAAAGTTACTATACCTTTGAGATATTTAGAATGGGTGGCTAATTTGGTTCTTGTTAGAAAGAAGAATGGAGAGATCAGATTGTGTGTAGATTTCATAAATCTAAATAGGGCCTCCCTGAAGGATAATTACCCCTTTCCCAAGATGGACTATATTTTGCAAAAGGTGGTGAGGTCATCAAGGTTATCTATGATTGATGGGTTCTCTGGGTTTAACCAAATCGTTGTGCATCTGAATATCAGAAGAAGACAACTTTCACCACACCTTGGGGAACATTCATGTATGCTTGAATGTCTTTCGGTCTCATGAATGCTTGAGCTACTTTCCAAAGAGCCATGGGTATAACATTTGTTGGGGAGAAAGATAAGTTTGTGGTGATTTACTTAGATGACATAACTGTGTTCTCAAAGTATGATGAAGAGCATTTGCAACATTTACAACACACCTTTGAGAAATGCAGGAAATAGGGATTGTCCTTGAATCCAAAGAAGTCACAATTTTCCCTCAATGAAGGAAAGCTCTTGGGACATATAGTCTCAAAGTAAGGAGTGAGAATTGACCCCAAGAGGGTAGAAGTGATTAGTACAATCCCTTTGCCAAGGAATAAAAAGGAGATACAAGTCTTCCTGGGAAGGATTAACTTTCTAAGGAGGTTTGTGCCTAATTATGCTGAGATTGTACAAAAGATCACATATATGTTGAGAAAGGACAGAGAAGTCAAATGGATTTCGGAGGCCAGAAAATATTTTGCCAGAATTAAGAAAGCCTTTGGAGAAGCTTTGGTCTTGGCCAAATATGATTATAAGAAGCCATTTCTTATCTTCTCATTTTCATCCCCCAACATGGTTGCAGTAGTATTACTGCAAAAAAATGAAGAAGAGAAGGAACAACCAGTGGCATTTTTTAGCCAAGTATTGAGGGATGCAGAGTTAAAGTATAGTATCTTGGAAAAACAAGCCTATGCACTGGTTAAGGTCGTGAAAGTCTTCAGGACTTATGTTCTACAGTAAAAAATTATTGCTTATGTCCCTACAACAATAGTAAAGGATATTCTTATGCAAGGAGACAATGAAGGAAAAAGGGGAAAATGAATAGAAAAAATCCAGGAATATGATATGGATATCAAGCCAACCAAACTGATAAAGAGGAAGGGTTTGGCTAAGATTTTATTTGAGGTGAACTGTCAAGTGATGGGGATAAATTTCTTGGAATAGATTTCAAGTCCAAGTATAGCAGGTGGGTAGAATCAGGTGAGAGATAAAGATAACATAATTTCTTATAAATACCTTTGCTCAGAATGGTACAAAAGTATTATCCACTACCCGATGTTTCTTGGATGCCCAACTGGCTTAGACAAAGTTAAATACAAGGCTCTAAGGATGAAAGCCCAAAAGTATGTAATCACAAATGGGAAACTCTATTGGAAGGACCCTGGTGGTGTATTATTGTTGTGCCTAACTGAAGATGAAATAACTGAGATTATTAATGAATACCATGGTTGTGCTTGTGGAGGCAATTACAACTACAAGGTTACAACTCATAAAATTATGAAGGCTGGTTTTTAATGGCCTAGTTTATTTTCTGATGTTTATCGACTGGTCAGGGGATGCACAAAATGTCAAATGTTTGCTAAAAATAAAGCTGCTCCATTGCCTTTGACTCCAATTTTGGTGGAAGAACATTTTAGGTAGTGGGGATTGGATTTTATAGGAGAGATTCACCCACCTTCGAGTGGGAAACACAAATGGATTTTTAAGGCCACTGACTACTTCACAAAGTGGGTTGAAGCCATCCCTACCCAGGTTGCAACTAATTCAGTGTTCATGAAGTTCCTCGAAGAAAACATTTTTTCCTAGTTTAGATGTCCAAAAAATATAGTGATAGATGATGCCCATTGTAACAACCCTGGTGAAAAGTTCATGTAATAAAAGTTAATAAAGGCAAAATAAGACCACGGTTAAGGGACACTTATTCCAAGCTAAATGTTGGGAAAATATATCCTAGTGGGCATCACTGGATGTGTGTTTTGGCTAAGGAAAATTAGCAAAGGTTAAGGCAAAGGCATTAAAAGGAAAAAAGTCATTTTGGCACATTTATTTATGAAAATAAAGGAAATTAGGAGAAAAGGAAGGTAAAAGGTCACAGGTTGCATGTGAGGAGGAAATTGAAGGAAAATAATGGAAAATGAAGAAATTAGAGGCCTCATGCATAAAAAGGCTTCTAAGGATCAGTTCATGGCTTTTGTCAAGTTCAAGTTTGGAGCTCTCTCATTATTCTCTCTCTCTCTCACTCTCTTGGTCACTTAGAGTTTTCTTGGAGCACTCTAGTTTGGAGCAAAGGAAAGGGAAGGCAAGGAAAGGAAAGGAAAATCAAGCAAGGAACAAGGAAAGGAAAGCAGGATCAAGTAGCTTCAGTAGGAATACTTGCAGGTAACCTTTTGCATGTGTGATTTCCTAGCTGGTTTGGACATGCATGGCTTTGCATGTTGGTGTATGGTTCTCTTGTTGTCGGTGGCATGGTCTTGTTGGGTTATGACAGTGGTTTTTAGCCTAGCCTAGCCTTTTTCTGGATGCCATGGTATGTTAGGATGTTTATTTCGGTTTTGGAACTTTGGAATTTCTGGATGGATTTCAGAATCCGGGGTGGAGGTGGTCTCAAGGTTCATTCCCAAAGGCCTAGGAATCCCTTGACCGGTTTTGGCGGGATACACGATAAAGCCTGAGGGAGCAATCTCATTTTAGGGCCTAGCGATCCGAGTCTAGATTGTCGTAAAGCATGAGAGACAAGGAGATGGAAAATTCCTCAAGTATAGTGATGGATTCCGGATGACATTCCAAGTTCTGTTCAGTTGTGATCGGAGCACCGGTTTTGGTGTGATCATGGTTGGATGAGGGTGGAGGTGGTTTAACCTCTAGATTCCCTTGATTGTTCTTGGATTGGTTGTTCTATGAGATCCCACATTCATGCTTGGAATATGGCATGAGGGTGACTGGATGAAAGAGAGATTTGGTTCAACCATGTCTATGGTCGGGTGGTATGTGGAAGTCCCGAACCTAGTCAGATTTGCCTATGATTAATAAAAGCTATGTTATATTACTTTTGCACTAATTTATATGTGAATTTAATGGATGTCATATCTCTTATATTTATATGGTTTTATGATGGTTATAAACATGGTTGAATGACTGGTTCATGTCACAATTATTTCATATATTTACGTGTAACTATCAAATGGATGGATGTAAGACCTAATTGATGATGTATTAGTAAAAATGGAGAAGGAGGTCATCCTTCTGGTTATGTTTCTTTCAATCATTTATGTTCTGTCTTGTATCCTAGACCTGTAGGTTGCATTGATGCCAAGTGTTTGATAGAATGTAAGTCCCAGTTGGGGATGCTCAGGCCTAGTCCTGAGGGTGATTTTTGATTTATCATCATGGTTATCATGTTTTAATGATTTTTGAAAGTTACAACAAGTTTTGGGTAGAGGCCAAGATTTTGGGCTAGAAAAGTGGCTCAAATGCCGGGGTCTTTGGCACAGAATTGGCAATTCTGGACCACAGGAGCTGACAGGAAGGCCTGTGAGAGCGACTCTAGGTTTCTGGTCGCTCGCTTGCCCATAGCATGAGAGTGCTATGGCCTAAAAGATGCAAAATAACAGTGGGACCCAGGGACATGCTATCTGAGTGGTTGACTTGTCTCTTGAGGGGTCTGTTGATGATGTTGGATGGCTGTAAGTGATGTTCCGTTGATTGCACTTCCTTAAGGTGACATAGGAGGTAAAATCTAATCATAGTAGTCGCTCTTCTCATGTTTACCCAGGTTGGCATGGTTAATTTGGGTAGACCTGGGAGGGGGTGTTACAGATTGGTATCAAAGCATGGTTGCGCTCTCTTTGGGTCATATCTAGTGATACAAATATGGGTGAATGTGATGGTCATGCTTGCATGTCAGTTTACGTGTGTGGATCTTACACTAACATTCCATGTGCTTATTACACTGCATCATATTGATCATGGTAGAAGTAAGGTTATCATGAGTAACTTGATGTCGATTTTATGGAATGCATCGTCATGAGTATATGAATGGTTATACAATTATATGCAGCTTGATTACATCCTTGTACGTTGGGTTGCATTATTGGTTATTTGATTGCATGCATCAGTCTTGTAGGTTTATTACAAGAATTGATCGCTTATGCTCGAGTACATGCGGTTATGCATATGTGTAGTTGATTAGGCATTGCTTATGCAGGTGGATAGTTGCATGAGGCAATGTGTATACTGGAGTATTGGTTTTTTTCATGCATGAGGTCATAGCATGCATTGTTGATATGGCCTTGCATTGATGACTGGACCCTAGTTAGTATGATGGTTATGCATTGATGCACTTATTGATATATGTCTATATGTTATCATGGTTAAGCTGTACATGCATCATGCTGATTTGATGATCTTGCAGACAAGGTACCCTCCACAAGTATGCTAAGGTAGGTTGATTTATGGTGATTTGGTTTAGCTGACATAGCATGCCTTGCAAGAAAGAGATTAGATGGCCAGCAAGGTGGTAGACTACATAGAATATCCCTATGAATCAGATGGGCAACATGGTGTGGGGCACTCTTTTGACTTAGCAGACACCTTGAGAAGCCTGAACGAAGAAATAAGGAGTTGCAAAGTAGACAATGGAAAAATCATGGAGGCACAAGAGAAACAAGTAGAGGTGAATGCGATATTACTTCAGAGTTTGTCATATTTGCAGCGACAAGGACCTCTTTGGATCAACCATGGACATGAGGATAGAACTAATGGGGCATATGGTAGCAGGTCTCATAGTAGACACAGGTCAGATAGATCTGACACTATCAGAGATGGTAGGTTGTTGGACACTTCAGATATAATAGGTACTGGACACAGGTATTACTTGTTTGGGTTTTGACAAACATCATGATTGTCATCATTATCATACTTACAAGAGGAATGATAGGGGATACTTGCTAGATGAGTTCAAGAAGGCAAAGCCATCTACCTTTGATGGAGAGATGAAGAAATCACAAGATGCAAAGGCTTGGTTGCTTGGCATGCGGAAATTCTTTAGATTTCATGATTATTCAGAAAACATGAAAGCAAGGATAACCCTTTTCAGTCTCAAAGGTAAAGCGGATATTTGGTGGGAAGACATGAAGAATGTCAAGGACATACATGAGGATGATTTGACTTGGCATGCATTTTAAAGGCTCTTCAAGAAGAAGTACTTGTCTGAGAGGTATTATGATGACAGAGCTAAGGAGTTTTATGAGTTGTGGATGGGTTCTATGACAAATGAGGAGTATACTAGCAGATTTTTGGAGCTGTTGAGATATGTTCCTTACCTTAGAGAGGAAAAGTGTAAGGTCCCACCTTACCAAGCATCAATATTATACTAAGGCTGACTTAAAATGAGATTTAAGTTTAAGTTTTTAAGACGTAAAGTTAATGCAAGGTCATATATCTATATCTATATTTTTATTTTTATTGGTATTCTTTACACTACTCACTAATTTCTACTAACTAACTAACCCATGGTAATATTAAACTTCTCATTAAAGCTACAGGGTCATGGTTCTTCAAGATCCAAAACTTACAAGCGTAAGTCTTAAAATCACATTTAAATGATAGAGTCTTTAGTGGGATAAACAATAAGAATCTTTACAAACCACAATTTCCAATAAGCTAATTGTTCATTCTTTTGAAATTAAAAGTGTTGAAGAGTGACTAATTTGATTTTGTTCTAGATAATATGCCTATGAATTCTTTGGAAAAATAGAGGGAATAAAAACAAGATAATTCAACTTCTAAAGGAGTGGTTTCCAATTATTATGAATTCATATGTGAGCTAACAAATACAACAGTTCACCTACCAAATTTGCCTTCCTTGGATTTTTAATTCAATGGAATCGTCATGCTTATTCTTTGAGATATTTCGAGAAACACATTGGTTGCAAATCCTAAATTCACTTAGTCATATTTATAGACAATTCATAGATGTAATTAACTAAAACCATTGAAACATTATGTCAAACAATTTGCAAGCATGAAATGTACAGCCATTGAGACATTTTGTCAAACACTTACAACCGCAACCCTTAAGGCGATTTCAGCAAAATTAACTAACATGAATATAAGAATACATAACTTCTTTTTCATTGTTAGTAATGACAATAAGTGAACCTAATACATAAGTAGAACTTTCATCCATCTTGATTGTTGCATATACAAAAATTTAGGCACATAATGACTATAAATATTTAAGAATTTTTACAAATAGCTCGCAGCGATGTAGCTACAACCATTGGAGAATTTTGAACAACGGTTAGTAGTCACAAAACAAGTTTCTTGCTATTAAACTATCAAACAAGTAGTCACAAGTTATTTAAACTATCAATGTATTAACCATTGAGACTTTAAAATAAGAATTCCAAGTTTATATAACAGACTAGTTCCATAAAAGGTCGGCAGAGGTGGCTGGTTGGTAAAGTCGGACTCGTAAAGACGGTGAGGTCTGGTTCTCAAACCTGAGCGAGGGCATTGACTAGTCACGAGAAGTGACTTGCCTAGGCCAAGCTCGCTCACCTTTAAGGTCGGCGGAGGCGGCTTGTTGGTAAAGTCAGACTCGTAAATATGGTGAGGTCTTGTGCTCAAACCTGAGCGAGGGCGTTGACTAGTCACGAGGAGTGACTTGCCTGGGCCATGCCTGCCCACCTTTTGCCCGCATGGGTTTGGTCTCGTGGTCAGCGAACGGTCTGCTAAGTTGTTCGTGCCGCTGTGTAGGTCACGGGTTCAAGTCTCGTCTTACCCTGAGGGGCCGTTCCTTGCGGGCTGGGCGGTTCCTCCTAGCTATTATAGTGGCAGCCGGTGGGATTCGACCCCGTGTAACACGAGTATGATACCACCGCCATTGCCGATTCAGCAAGATATTAAAAAAAAATAGATTGGTTTCATAAAAAGAGATTACCAGGTAAATCACAACTAAAAAAAATAGCAAGACAAACCACCAGGCAGCAACAACAAATCTGTAAAATATAGCATATTACAGAACTAGATTCTGAAACTCTATTTTTTGAAATCAAAGTTGGGGTGACATGGGCGTAAGGTACAGATACCCCCTGAAGTTAAAATGAATCGAAACAGAAACGCCCAGAAATGCGATTATTTAAAACCACAACCAAAAAAAATTCCTACTATCTCATTTATCCCTTTTGTCAAACATATAATGTGAAAACTTATCTACAACTGTAAAAAGAGAAGGAAAAACCAAATTTATGCTATTAACATGTTTTCATAAAACTCATGGCAACTTGAATGCTTCAACAATTAAGACATTATGTAAATCAACTTGCAATGAAATTGTACAAAAATAACTTACATAAAATAAACTGCAGTTATTGAAAAATTCCTTCAACATTTAGTGTGCAGCATTTGATATAGATCTAAGTTTCAGTCAACAACCAAATAAGCAAAACCATGTAATGAACTACAAAAATAAAGACAATATAATGCTGTCAACATACCTGGCAGTGAATTTATACAACTCAAAAAAAATGGGAGTATGCTCCAACTCCAATATCCTTACCAAATCTTTGTGAACCACCCGGTTTTCATCCCAACCATATCTAGGAAGAACTTCTCCCCCTGGAACCCCCGAGCTGCAAAAGATCGCAAGCAATACCAAAATACAACAGTAGAGAGATTTGCAAGGAAAACTAAGGAAGCAAATTTTCACTTCCTCTCAATACCACTCATGGCCAACCTTAATAGCTAGAGATCTTAGGATTTTAATAATAATTTCAGATTTATTATGGAAGCAATTGTCTACTCTCCATATCTCTCCCTCTCACTATTTTCCTTAAGTCTCTTCCACTCTTGGCCTCATAATCCCCAAGTGAGAATACATGAGACTCATATATAGGAGGAGAAACCAATTCTTGTCATAAAGGAGGAGTAATGTGCATGCATTGGATTCCATTTAGAGGAGTGTACCTTATGCCATTAAGGAGAGGTATGCATGCCTTAGTTAAGGAGAGTGTAACATATGCATTAAAGAGAGTGTAAGAGGAATATTTTATGACATATTTTTAATGAGTGAAAAGGAATATGTCATTCTTTGATGAGTGCATAAAATAGAGCATAATGAATTATTTAAAAGAGAGAGAGAGAGAGAGTTACATAGAGCTAAGAGAGTCGTGAAGGAGATGTGTGAATTGATTGAGGATAGTTCCTTTTTAATAATAATATCATAGTCTCGTAAAAGATAATAACAATATTAATAATATTTAGGATTCAATCAAGATTGAACTATTAGGATTGATTAATGATAAGTTAAGTTGTTTTTCTTCAACTCTGCTTGATTACCAATTTATGCAAGGTGATTTACTATTTTTGGAAGGTCGTGCTTGAGACGCTGGACATGACTTTCTATTTTTAGAAAGTCATTCCAAAATTGTGAGAATGAAATTTTATTTAAGGAAATTCATCCATGAGTGGTATTTTTATTCTAGAGAATAAGGATTCCGCACGCTTATTTCATGCATCTTTGTGCCTTAGTAGATTGAGGACTCACGCCTTGATCTACTCCAAAGATCCAAAATTCCACAACTTGATCTTTTTAAATATTCAAGACTCTGCACCCTAAATATACAAGACTCCACGTCTTTATCTTTCTTGGATTTAGGACTCCACGCCCTAATTTCCATGGCCTCTCATCTACACTGCTTTGAAACTTTGTGCTTCTCCTTATGTTACTGATTGTGAGCTTTTACCCATCTGATGGTTCGCTAGTAAGGCCTTGTTCAAAGACCTGCACACATTACAATCTCATAGATCAAAGGAATCAAATGAATTTCATAATGAAATTAACTTAATCACATTTTACCAAGAATTGTGCATGGCTTCCACAACCATTTTGGTTTTGAATAAATGACTTCCACAGTCATTCATAATTACGCCGTAAGGCGTTCCCCTCTGAAATAAACTTCCCTAAAATCTACCTGTCATCCGTCTGTGCCATTAGATCATGTGTTAGACGATTATAGTATTGTCAATCGTTGGATTAAAAGAAGGGAGTTGAATGGTTATAACCGTTCACTGGGAAGCTGAAGCGAAGGTCCAGATCGATGTACGCATCAGATATTGCAGCTCCAACCAAACTTATTACAGCAATCGAAAACCAGTGGATTTTCCCAAGACGAATTCCTGGATCTCCCCACCTACGTCTCCTTGCTTCGCCACAATGGCCGCATAGCCCTCATCGACTCTGCCACTGGGGAAACCACCACATTTCGCCAACTATGGTAGAGTGTAAAGTCACTTGCCGCTGGTTAACCGGCCTTGGCATCAAAAAATCCAACATTGTACTCATCCTCCCGCCGAATTCAATCTATTTCTTCATTATCTACGTGGCTGTCTTGTCCATTGTCATCTGTTTGGTATGTTTTTTTTTCTGTGAGAGGTGGAGACTATCGGGCAACAGATTCTGAGACCTTCTTTACTCAGGACTTGGAGCTGTTTACTGGGTTCCAGCAACAGCCCTTCTTTAAGCACTACTAGTGACAAACAGAGATTTAGTAGATCCAGTGGCATGGCTAATTTCATTAAGACAGGCAGTGACAGAGGATGCAGCAGGGCCAATGGCAGAGGCAGGGGCAAGAGTTTCAGTTGACCTAGTGGGCAATTTCAGAATCAATAGAAGTGCTAAGGTTTCGTAACCCTCCATCATGATGCTATTAAATTTCAAGTAAGCGGTATCTCCCATTTCGGTTGCTAGGATTTGAGTATCACTAACTCTGAATAACCCTATCTGTTTACATAGAGGGAGAAATAAGAGCAATGGGGTTGTTGGATAAGCAGTGTAACGGTACTCTCACAGGTCCTCGCCCTGAGAATGGCCTCGGTAAACTCAACAGGGAAGGGAAGGTATGTTTCATCACATATCTTCATTCATCCCTTCATTTGCATTCTACTCAGTTCCTTACTTTACTTTGGGACTTTGAAGGCCAAGGCTGGAAGTAGCTATTCTTTGTTTTAACTGTATTTTTGGGGATTACTGTGGATGGAGGTAATGCAGATGTAGTTGTTGATCAATACCGTCATTACAAGGTATTATTATCTGCAAATCTAAGAACAGTAAATGTCACTAGGACAACCTATATGCAGTGGCTACTTGTAAGCCATCATCAAGCTTTATGTGCATGTCCAACCCCATTATTATTGTTTTCATACTAATGTATCAATAGTTAAACTCCTAGATGATTTGGGTATCAACCTGATGCAAAATTTCATGTGGGTTTTGAAGGAGGATATTGATCTAATGTCTGTGATGGGAGTAGATGCCTATAGATTTTCAATCTCATGGCCCAGGCTTATTCCTGGCATATTTCTGTTTGAGCTCTGACCACATGCTTAATCCTGAGAATTTAGTAAACACTCCCTTGAAGGCAAGATGCCCTGATCTTCATTTTAATCTTTACTTCTTTTGGTTAACTGTGTCATATATGGTTTCTTTTCTGAACATGTCGAAATTACTTGGTCTTTTGTTTTGTTAATGGCACACCTACATTATTCGCTTTACTCTAATATAGTCTGTGAGCTATCATATCAAGGATTTTTCTTATCAACGATGCTATGCTATCTCATTTATCTTAGTGGTACCAATAATTGCGAGTTCTAATTACCGATTTCCCAAATACCTTGAAAATACCTTGGGTAGGATCAATATTTACTGGTAATTGACCTTAGGTTCTGAATTTCACCGAGCGATTATTCACTGAAATGTAGTTGAAAGTGAAACAACAAAATTCAGTCTAAAACTTGCCAAAAAGTCTCTTGCTATTCGACCAGATTGCTCCTTTGAGTTTCCAAACATTTGGCAAGTAATGCCAGCCCAAGTCAAACTACTGTGATAATTAGATTTTTGCAGTCATCTCTATTCCAAGTCCAACTACATTAGTAATTAGATAGCCTGAGTTTCCAAACATTTGGCAAGTAATGCCAGTCCAAGTCAAACTACAGTGATAATTAGATTTTAGCAGTCATCTCTATTCCAAGTCCAACTACATTAGTAATTAGATAGCCCAGAAATGTGGGCTTCATATACTGCAAAATCAGGGCTAATGGGTCTTTCTGTCTGCCCATATAATATAATTGTAGAATTGAATTCCTTGGTATTAGTTTAAACTAACACAGAAAATAAAAAGCATAAGGCCCCAACCTTGCCGAATGACTGGATTGGCTGCATTATTAAGTTTTGTTTTTGAACTAATATTGCTCCTGTTGCGCCTGCCCAGAGGCAAGACGAAGGCATATAAACTAATATACAAACCGTGAAAAGAGTAGATGCAACCCGTATCTATAGAAATATGTTATCAGAACACATTCATAGAATGATAATGAATGTTTAGGTAGTGAATTTGTGAGCAACTTTGTCTAAATGTAATGCCCTAACATTGCATTTTTTAAAAAATCTAAATTACTTATGTATTAATATTGTAAAAAAAGTTACAAACAGAGTTAGGTGTGGTCTGCCATAATAAAAAACCAGGTCATACCTTGCTGCCATCTAGCATAGGAGTAGGACCATTCTGAGTGAGCATAGGACCACATGTTTAATCCTGAGAATTTAGTAAGCACTCCCTTGAAGGCAAGATGCCCTGATCTTCATTGTAATATTTACTTCTTTTGGTTAACTGTGTCATATATGGTTTCTTTTCTGAACATGTCGAAATTACTTGGTCTTTTGTTTTATTAATGGCACACCTACATTATTCGCTTTACTCTAATATAGTCTGTGAGCTATCATATCAAGGATTTTTCTTATCAACGATGCTATGCTATCTCAGTTATCTTAGTGGTACCAATAATTGCGAGTTTTAATTACCGATTTCCCAAATACCTTGAAAATACCTTCGGTAGGATCAATATTTACTGGTAATTGACCTTCGGTTCTGAATTTCGCCGAGAGATTATTCACTGAAATGTAGTTGAAAGTGAAAAAACAAACTTCAGTGTAAAACTTGCTAAAAAGTCTCTTGCTATTTGACCAGATTGCTCCTTTGAGTTTCGAAACATTTGGCAAGTAATGCCAGTCCAAGTCAAACTACTAAGATAATTAGATTTTGGTAGTCATCTCTATTCCAAGTCCATCTACATTAGTAATTAGATAGCCTAAGTTTCCAAACATTTGGCAAGTAATGCCAGTCCAAGTGAAACTACAGTGATAATTAGATTTTAGCAGTCATCTCTATTCCAAGTCCACCTACATTAGTAATTAGATAGCCCAGAAATGTGGGCTTCATATACTGCAAAATCAGGGCTAATGGGTCTTTCTGTCTGCCCATATAATATAATTGTAGAATTGAATTCCTTGGTATTAGTTTAAACTAACACAGAAAACTAAAAAGCATAAGGCCCCAACCTTGCCGAATGACTGGATTGGCTGCATTATTAAGCTGTGTTTTTGAACTGATATTGTGCCTGTTGCGCCTGCCCAAAGGTAAGACGAAGGCATATAAACTAATATACAAACCATGAAAAGAGTAGATGCAACCCATATCTATAGAAATATGTTATCAGAACACATTCATAGAATGATAATGAATGTTTAGGTAGCAAATTTGTGAGCAACTTTGTCTAAGAAAAGTATGCTTCAGACAATAGTATATATTTAAGACATCATATTGGACAGAAGAATATATTTAAGAGTTGATATTGCTTGTAGAGTGAAGAAGTTATTGGTGTTGGGCTAAGAGTTTTCTTCCTTCTCTAATACATAGAATTTGGTTTTTCCTCTTCCACTCTTTCTCCCTTTGTATCTTCATCTATACTTCTATTGTAGTTGCCATTGCATAAATTCTCCTAGAATTGTTATGCTTTTGGTTTCATTTTCTGCGTGCATAATAATATAAGGTCTTGTTTAAAATTTTTGCGATATATTCTTCCTCTTTCTTCTTTGTATCTATATCCAAGCATTGTGCCATATCTTCAACCTAGGCCAACACTATTTCAATTCCATGCCATCGATGAACAATTTCATTTTCCATTTTTCCATGAGGATACAACTATATTGTAGTGACCCTTGAGCCATCTTGAAATCGATGAACAATTCAATTTTCCATTTTACCACAAGGATACAACTATATTGTAGTGACCCCTGAGCCATCTTGAAATTGCCAAAGTAGACTTTTAAGCTTTTAGTTTTTATGGTTATTAATCGATACTACAAAAGGATTATTGTGTTTGATAAGTTTATTAAGCTGTCTGGTAATGGCACCTCTTGTAGCTCACTGTTTTTTACCAATTGGTTGGCACATTAAAAATTTAGTCGAATTAGTTTATTGTGTGAAGGTGGTTTGTTTCCAAAGTGGATTGTTAGTGGTTGAGTTCTGTCTGTAAACTGATTTCTCCATTGAACCTATTGCCATTCCATGTTTGCTATTTCAATTCAGTTCAGATTGGGATTTTTTCCGTTTATATAAACTATGAATTGTTTTTGAAGCATGTTAAATAAATCAGTAATAAAAATTTGGACTCTACCATATATCTCCATTTTCAGATTATCCACGCCTTCCATTAAGAGATGAAGTTTATATTTATGTCTGCAGCTTCTCTTGTAGGCTACAAAAATATGTTTACAATAAGATCTCAAATGAAATACTTGAAGGGCCTTACTGTCTTGTTTACATTCATACCTCTATTCAAAGGAGTGAAAACTGCCCTGGTGTGTCTACTTTGTGGTTGATCTAGGAATAACTTCCTCTGGCTTTTAAGGAAAGGCTTCAGGTGGTGTATTTCCTACATTCAAGGCTTCAGTCAAGACTGTTTTTTGCAGCCCTTGGTTGTTTCTTCTTGATTTCAGGGTGAGTATTAAGTTGAGTTTGCATTTTGATTCAAATAATTCATTAGATCTATTGTTGCAAATGTGCTCATACAGTTTTTGATGTGTTATGCTGTTTATACTGGAAACTAAAGTATGTAAATCGTCTAGAATTTATCTGGGATTACATTAGGAAGGGATAGATTGAGATTCCTGATTCTGTGTATGACCATGATGATCAACTGGAAGACAGAACTTTGATGGACTATGGTGTTGAACAGATCCCTTTCAAATTTATGACATGGCTACCATTGGATCATTTGATTCTTGATAGTCCTTGAGATGGGCCTCCTAGGCACTGTGCAAAATTTATCGATCAATTATGGCCATTTGTTGTATAGCATTTTATTTTCATGCTTTTCCTTCTGTATGCAAATGTGAGTGATCCCTTTCCAAGTGACTTCCCTTGACAGGAGACTGTGTTCTTGAGAGAAGGCACTTTCTTGTTTTTCTATTGCAGTTTAGTTATCCAAAATTCTTGTGCTATAAAATTATGCCCTTCCACATTGGGTGTACATATATGTAAATATTCAAACCTGAAAACATGGCAACATGCAGTTATTATGCTTTAGTAGTTCATCTTGCCGAAGGTGTTGATGGAAAAAAGGGTGTGTAGTGCAGAAGCATGGTGAAGATTATTGTCATTGGAAAGAAAATCTACCTTTTGTGTTAAAACTTGGCTTTCAAAAGTTTCAAAAGCATGCCTAGCACACATTGTCTGCACAGTTTTTGCCTCAAAGCTAGCCAATTTCCATTACTTGACTGAAGAACTACCCTTATAGTCAAATTTGTATTTTGACTATTGAATTAACTTTTGATGTACCTTCTATGTATAGAATAATATATCCTTTCATGAAGAAAAACTTCATAACTCTTCCTATTTGCTAAAATTTCAAAAATGTGTTGTGTTTATAATATGTCTGGTCTTCTTCTGCATCTTGGATATCACTACAGAAGCTCTTACATGGTTTGTTTGTGTTTGTGTGATCAAAAAAAAAAAAAAAACATGATTAACCAACTGTTTTGGACAGACATATTTATAATGGCTTGAAAATGAATTACTTGTTTTGCAGCGCTTTCCCTTCTCTGAAAAAATCTTCTTGAATGATAATGATAAGTTTACTTGGACAATGTTCAGTCATCTGAATAAAAATCCTTTTTGAATGATAGATAAATTACTTGGACTATGTGGATTTTGGTCCCATCAAATCATGAAGTTTGCTCTTATGTTCATGGATCTTTTCTCAACGATCATCAACTTTACAACATTGGATCAGTAAATTTTTCCCAATTTAGATTCTAGAGCATGAATAATTGGGCTTGAGAGGCAAACAAACCTCTGAGCTCGCCAAATTTAGCTGAAACGATATTGCCAGTTTGTTCTTATTGTATCACACTTGGGCTATATCCTTATGCCTGTATGGTCGATCTTCTTGTCTTGCAGGGCAACTGGATGATGCACATGCTGTTATTAAAAATATTCCCTTGAAAATTGATTTTCGGGTGTGGGGAGCCTTGCTTAGTGCATGCAGGATTCAGAGATGGTAGCAAGGAGGATTGTATAGTAAAATTTATATGTTCCATCACCAGAATATGGCTAAGCTTAAATGGTGGGGTGTGGGGAGCCTTGCTAAGTACTTGCAGGATTTAGATATGGTAGCAGGGAGGATTGTACAGTAAAATTTATATGTTCCATCACCAGAATATGGCTGAGCTTAAATGGTGCAATTTTCAAATGAAAAGAATTAAAGAGGCAGTAGCAGTTGCATGAGTTGTAAAACAATTTTATCAAAGACTATGGTCCAATACACTGTGAACAATGATCATGTGTAGCATTTTGGAGTCACTTCAAAATAAGGAAAATCATCAAAATTCTAATAAATGTTAATATTATTGGATGTTTTAGTAAAGTCTCAATGATGTGTAATTCAATCAAACATGACACAACCATTTCCCAAACAGAAATGTCTTTATTCCTAAAATAACCTACAATCTACAATTCATGAAAACTTCCCTTGCCTCATTATTCAAAAATAGAAAACCCAATTCCACTTACAGAGTTGAGAAGGAAAAATAACCTAATCATGCATCAATCTCATCTCCATACAAGCTTTTCAAGGAAATAGAAGTACAATGACTAAAGTCACCTCTTGATTCGGTGTCATAAGTTAACTAGGGGAACCTACCCTCATCGGCTATAATATTAAACTTGTCAATTACATATCTTTCGTTCTCTTACATGATGTGGGCTCGGCATTGAATTCAAGCTTCAAGCTTCCTGCAAATCTTTTCTCCGCATTGTAAATCCATTTTGATAATTCTCTGGATCCCATATACCATAACGAACTAGTCCCCTGTCCCACTTGTGAGTTGTAAGACATTCAAAATAATCTTTTAGCCTACTATTAAAAGGTCTCTTTCCAAAGTTCAAAATCAGATGAGGACTGAAGGTTGGAAAAATTCATAGCGGCATCAATTTTGTTCATTATGCTTTGCGGTTTGCTTTGGTAAACTTGAAATGTGGCTTAGAGTTCACAATCAGAGGACTGAAGGTTGGAAAAATTCATAGCCGCATCAATTTTGTTCATTATGCTTTAGGGTTTGCGTTAAAATATCCATAGTATTCATGGGATGAATAACTATAACAATCATCAAATTAGAATGTTTACAAGAGATCAGGAGACCCATATCTACAATTATATTCCAAGGAGGTAGTAGTAGATTCTAAATAAATTAGCAATGCAACAACATAAATGTTCGCAACAAATTAACAAATTTAGAGATATCCACCTTCTTCAATAATGCACACACTACATGGATAATGGATTTTTGCATTTTATGCCTTACGGCGTTTCCTTTGCAACATCTGGTGCAAATGCTAGTTGAACATCCTTGTTGGAAAATGACCAGGTACCCTACCACATCCTGCTTAGTACAATATTAGACATCATACAAATCATGTATCATCCATAAATCATTATTAACCATCTATTTCGCATAACCATGAGAATCCATAGGTATATTTCAATCTTGGATCACCATCCATGTCATACACCTGCTTCATAAATCAGATACAAACAGAAAAACATATGTATAACATTTTACTTAACCAAAACCATCTAATACAGGTAATCAATGATGTCACATATAAGAGGAAATATAACTATATAAAACATTGTTCCCCAATCCGGTGACCAATCTGTCATACATAAACATAAAAGGAAATATAACAATGTATGTAAAACATTATTCCTCGATCAAGTGATCAACCTATCATATATATAACTCGTCAAAAATCACCCTTGATAGGTGATCTGAATTGGATCCTCAAATAATTCTATGGTTGTTAAAACTTAAGAATGAATGACAGACTTCAAGAAATCTTACATCTATCAGAAATAACCTCTGGATAATGGTAATTTGCAGCCAGCACAGAGCAACGAGGACCTTCGGTCAAAGCGCGCTGATCATTGGCCCATGGGGACTGTGCATGGTGCAAAAATGGCAGTTGGAAAGCTCAAACCCAGAAATGGACGTTGTTTCTGATATGCGTAATCGCGTATCACTGGGAAAAACCCCTTGAGAAGGAAAAGCCTCGAGCACTCGGTCACAAGGGAAACTAGAAAATCATGGGAAAAGTGCTAAAACCGACAGGCGGGTCCCACGCTAAAAATCCGGTGGAATATCGGAGGCATTTTTGGTGATAAGTGGGTTTGGCCGAAGACCCAGCGATTCCATACACCGAGTGACCCGTGTCCGGCGGGGAGAGAGAAAAACTGCTCATATCACGGGCTAATAGTCGAGCAAATCAACCGCGTGATATAAGCGAAGACTGTAGGATTTGGGGGCTCCAGATCAAACGGCGGAGATTCAACCCAATGGATGACATGACTTGAGGGAGAAATAAGCTACGACGCATAAATATTTGAAGTCCAATTTGACTGCTGAGCTGGCGGATGAATCATTTCACAGAATAACCGAAATAACGACCGTTTGAGGAAGTGCTGGTGCTCAGTTCGTGAGGGGACAAGTGGCCACCTCTCTGTGAAACGTTACACAATGGCGATGACACCGAAGCAGGGAATTCCAGCGGACAGAGGCAGGCGATCCGAAGAGCTGGAAGAGGAAGTGAACTGTCAAGAGACAGATTAGCTTTAAGCCACGGACATACAAGAGAACAGAAGGGACACACAATAGAGAGTGAAGTAAGAAGCAAATAACAGAGAAGTCGAGCTGACCTGCAGAGCTAAGGGAGCATCGAGTAGACAGAACCGAGGAGGCTTGAGAGGTTCAAGCAATCCCTGTGAGGATATCTGTCGGGAATTGAGTACCAAATTGGACTCATCCCATTAAGACCAGTTGAGGTCAAGACTTGGTAAGGGGGAGTCTGTGTATCTAGTGGCTTGGGGAATCCAAGTACCACCCTACTAAGCATCGTCTGTTACAGGAGACTCAAAATAACATAGGCATACACCAGCACATGAGTCTGTAATACCTACATTAATTAACTGAGATCATACATAAGTGAATTTTAGATCAAGTGGTATCAGAGCTATAGGTTGTTAAGGTTAGACAAGCTTGTGCTGGATTTAACTGTTGAATGCTAACTAGATCAAAGCTTAAATTAGGAGAAGGAGAGTTGGTCGAAACTAATCCTGAAATTGGAAGAGTCTATCCTCAGAAGACAATGTTGGAGGAAGGTTCTGTGGGGCCAGACCCTCAATTTATAGATAGTTTTCTGGCCATAAGGTCCATGGTAGAGGAAATGTATAAGGATTTTAGAAAAAATAAAGATGAAGATTCATCGGGCTCCAAACAAGATAAAGGAGAAGAAGAGTCCCTCCTCCATGACCACCCAAAAGGAAAAAGGAAAGAAGAAAGCTTTCTCACACCTCCTAATAGCCCTGAACATAAAAAGAAGACATCTTTGATTAAAATAGAAGTTAAATTTGATTTACCAATATATGATGGAGAGTTGAATGCAGAAAAGATGGACAATTGGATTAGACAAATTAATGTTTATTGCAGAGTGTAGAGTATCAATTCAGATAAGAGCAAGATGCAGCTAGCCAGCCTACACCTTGGAGGCACTGCCTTGGTTTGGTGGGAAGGCAGGACCCAAGCTGACATGAAGAGACATGGTAAGATGCTTTCTGTCTAGAGTGAATTTGTTTCTGCAATCGAAAAGCATTTCTATCCACTAGCCTACATGAAATAAGCCATGATGAGCTGGCAAACTCTTTGACAATTGAAAGGGCAAAGTGTACAAGGTTACACCCAAGAATTTAGGAAGAGAGCTTTGATTCTAGGAATCTTAGTAGACTCACCTGAGAATTTGTTGAAGTACATCGATGGTCTACACAGCTACATGAGGCACACTATCCTCATGTTTAATCCCACTAGTATAGATGAGGTATCTGTTCAAGCTACGCATCTAGAAGCTAGAGGAAAGAATGGAAACCCAGAAGTTGGGGGATCATCCCAACCCACTACAAGCAAGAATAAGGAGAAAAGAAAACAGAAATGGAAAGCAAGGAAGTCCAACACTGCACAAAAAATCAAGTCTTCATGCACTCACTGTAAGAAGGATGGGCATGATGATGAGCACTGTTGGATTCTGCATCCGGAGCTGAGACCTAAGAAGTTCGAGGGCAAGAAGAAGAAGACTGCTGCAACTATTCAGAAAGATTTGGGGTCAGACTCAGGAGATGAAACAACCATTGCAGCCATAGGTATAAAAGGTAAGAATTCTGAAGCATCTACTAGTAATTCTGCACAATCTACTATTGATGAAGAAAATGAGAGAAAAAGACATGAGCTTTTACATATTCGAGTTATTTCCAAACATCAAAAGATTGATACTTTGTTTGATAGTGGCTCCCAAGTAAATTTAATTTCTGAAGCAATTGTAAAGAAGTTGGGATTACTGACCAAACCTCACAAGAAACCATACCCATTAGGATGGTTAAGTGATAAAGCACAACTACAAGTGACTAGACAATGCAAACTCAAGTTTCCTTTTGGGTTAGCATTTGTAGATGAGGTTGAGTTAGACATAATTCCTTTGGATATATGTGGAATTGTTTTAGGAAGTCCTTACTTGTATGACATAAAAGCTATTTTATATAGAGCCGAGAACAAGTATCTTCTCATTAAAGATGGAATCGAATACTTTGTAAGAGCTCATAAGCTCAAGAATAATTATACTCTCATAAACTCAGGGTAGATGAAATGAATGATAAATTCATGCAAACAATTTTTACTGATGGTTGTAAAGGAAAATAAACCTGATAAAACCAATGTATTTGAGGGCTGTGATGCTAAACAACAAGCTGATTTAGAAAAAGTTGTTTCAGAGTATGATATCTTGTTTCAAGAACCTAAAGGTCTGCCACCCAAAAAGGAAATAGTGCATGAAATTAATTTGCAGCAAGATGCTCCATTGCCTAACATTGGAATGTACAGGTTGTCCGCTTTAGAGAATGTAGAAATCAAGAAGCAGGTGCAGGAGTTGCTCGAGAAGGGGTTCATCAGACCTAGCACATCACCATGTGGATCTCCAATCATTTTGGTGAGAAAGAAAGATGGCTCATGGAGAATGTGCATTGATTACCGAGCACTGAATAAGATAATAATAAAAAATTGTTATCCCCTTCCTCGCATAGATGATCTATTAGATCAATTGAAAGAAGCTGTTTATTTTTCCAAGTTGGACTTGCATAGTGGATATCATTAGGTCACAGTTGTAGAACAAGATGCATGGAAGACTGCTTTCAAAACAAAGCAGGGATTGTATGAGTGGTTGGTTATGCCTTTTGGCTTAACTAATGCTCCTGCTACTTTCATGAGAATACTGAATGATGTACTTAGACCTTTTCTTGATGATTTTGTTATTGTATATCTAGATGACATTATGATATTTAAAAAAACATGGGAAGAACATTTAAAGCATGTTAAGTAGACACTAGATGTTTTGAAAAGAGAAAATTTTTATGTTAAACTCTCAAAATGTGAATTTGGCAAAACATCTTTGAATTATTTGGGACATATAGTAGGGGGTGGTGAATTGAAGATAGATCCCTCTATGGTGGCAGTCATTGTAAACTGGCATAAACCCAAATCTGCTACAGAAGTTAGGAGCTTCTTAGGAGCAGCACAATATTGGAGAAATTTCATTTCTAACTTTTCCTTAATTGAAGCTCCCTTACATGCTTTAACAGAATTGAACAAGGTGTTTTAGTGGGGAGGCAAACAGTAGAAAGCCTTCGACACCATGAAAGAAAAGATTACTACAACACCAATACTAGAATTACCTGATCTTTAGAGACCATTTGAGATCCAAACGGATTCCAGTGACTATGCCATGGGAGCAGTGTTGATACAACATGGTAAACCCATATGTTATCATTCTGAGACATTTAATTTTGCAGTAGTTAACTATCCCACATATGATAAAGAATTGTATGCATTAGTACAGAGTGTGAAAAAGTGGAAACATTACCTAATGGGCAAAGAAACAGTTATACATACTGATCATCAACCACTCCAATATCTACACTCCCAAACTAAGTTGCAGCAATCAAGACACTATAGATGGATGGGTTTTCTACAACAATTTCATTTAGTCATTGGATATAAAAAGGGCGTACACAATAAAGTTGCATATATGTTATCTAGACCCATTATAAATGCATCTACTATACTTAAGCATAATTCTGTTTTACATGAGAGCTACATTGAAAAATATGCTCAAGATATAGACTTTAAATATGTATATGCAACTTTAAGCCAAGGCAAACGAATATAAGAATTGGATTATCATGTAAAGGACCAACTCCTATATCATTGTGGGAAGCTATGCATTCCACAAACTGAAAGAGTAAAGATAATTCGAGAAGCACACACTTCTCTGATATCAGGTCACTTTGGGGTAAGTAAAACAGTTGCACAACTGCAAAGACTTTGTTATTGGCCAAAAATGAACGAGACAATTTCTAGATATGTAAGAGGGTGTACTATGTGTGCTAAAAGCAAGCCCAACAATAGAAAACTAGGCTTGTACACTCCATTACCACTTCCTTCTCATCCTTGGGAAAGTGTTTCCATGGACTTTGTTCGAGGACTGCCTAAATCTAGGAAAGGTCATGATTATCTGTATGTTGTTGTGGATAGGTTCAACAAAATGTGCATTTTGATACCTTGTAATAAACAGATTACAGCTGAACAAACTGCAAAACTATTCTTTCAACATGTATGGGTTCATTTTGGATTACCCACTTCCATTATATTTGATCGAGACACCCGATTTATGGGAAACTTTTGGTCAAGTCTGTGGGAACTGATGGACACAAAACTGAAGGAAATCACAACTTTCCATCCACAAACTGATGGCCAGACAGAAGTAGTCAACAGGACAGTAATCTAGTTACTCATGGGATATTGCAGCAAGCATCCTAAGCTTTGGGATGAACATTTGTGTTATGTGCAACATGCTTACAACCAAGCCAAACATTCTTCCACAGAGATCTCTTTTTGAGACTTGTTTTGGTTTCACACCAAGGTCTCCCTTGGATTTTGTCTTTGGTAAGGACACAACAGTTGAGGGACACAAAAATGTGGACAAGGCAACTAGGTTCATTGAACAAATCCAAGAGATCCACTAGGAAGTACATGAACAACTGGAAAAGAGCCAGGCCAAATACAAGGCAAGGCATGACAAGCATCGAATGGAGCATAGTTTCCAAGTTCGTGATCAAGTCTGGCTGTATATCAGCAAGGACAGAATGCATGGTGAAGGTAAAAAGCTAAAGCCTATCAGGTATGGACCCTTCAAGATACTTGAGAAAATTGGTGAGAATGATTTTCGCCTTGATCTACCAGCTTATATGCACATCTACTCAGTCGTTAACGCAGACAACTTGAGACTATTTGAACCTTCGTTAATCGAAGATCCTGAAGAAGAGAGTCAATTGCCTTCTATTGATGACCTGCTACCTGAATATCTTAATGAATTGCAGGAAGACACAGTTCTGGATAGGAAGGTGAGAACGACGCACAGGGGAGATGTTGAGTACCTTAGAATTGGGCTCAGGGGTTCAAAGCCGATCAATGCAAAATGGATAGAGATTGGATAGGTGAGAAAGTTGTATCCTCACTTAGTCGATGCTTGAAAACCAACTTTTGGTGGTCCAAAAGCTTTTTCAATGGGAAGGCCATGATCCGAACTGGATCCTCAAACAATTCCATGGTTGTTAAAACTTAAGAATGAATGACAGACTTCAAGAAATCTTACAGCTATTAGAAATAACCTCTAGATAATGGTAATTTGCAGCCAGCATGGAGCAACAAGGACCTTCAGTCAAAGCGTGCTGACCGTTGGCCCATGGGGACTGTGCATGGCGCAAAAATGGTAGTTCGGAAGCTCAAACCTAGAAAAAGAGGCTGTTGTATCGATGGGCAAAACCCTCGAGAAGGAAAAGCCCCGAGCACTCGGTCACAAAGGAAACAGGAAAACCGTGGGAAAAGTGCTAAAACCAACAGGCGGGTCCCGCGCTAAAAAACCAGCGGAATATCGGAGGCATTCCGGGCGGTAAGTGGGTTTGCCCGAAGACCGAGTGATTCCATACACCGAGTGACGCGTGTTCGGCGAGGAGAGAGAAAAACCGCTCATATTGCTGGCTAACGGTCAAGCAACTCAACCACGCGATATAAGTGAAGACCGTAGGATTTGGGGGTTGCAGATCAAGCGACAGAGGTTCAACCCGATGGATGACTAGACTCGAGGGAGAAATAAGCTACGACACATAAAGATTTGAAGTCCGATTTGACCACTGAGTTGGCGAATGAATCATTTCACAGAATAACCGAAATAACGATCGTTCAAGGAAGAGATGACGCTCAGTTTGTGAGGGTACAAGTGGCCACCTCTCTGTGAAACATTACATAGTGGTGATGACACAGAAGCAGGGAATTCCAGCAGATAGAGGCAGGCGATCTGAAGAGCCAGAAGAGGAAGTGAATAGTCAAGGGACGAATTGGCTTTAAGCCACGAACATACAGGAGAACAGAAGGGAGACAAAATAGATAGTGAAGCAAGAAGCAGAGAACAGAGAAGTCGAGCTGACCTATAGAGCTAAGGCAACATCAAGTAGACAGAACCGAGGAGGCTTGAGAGGTTCAAGCAATCCCTGTGAGGATATTTGTTGGGAACTGAGTACCAAATTGGACTCATCCCATTAAGACCAGTTGAGGTCGAGACTTGGTAAGGGGGAGTCTGTGTACTCTAGTGGCTTGGGGAATCCAAGTACCACCCTACTAAGCATCATCTATTATAGGAGACTCAAATTGAGCTCCTCATTGTAAAAACTCTGCTTAAAGACACAATAAAAAAGGGCCACCACTGAAAGCTAGACCAGGAGACGTAGCCCAGGAGGATTGGGTGAATTCCTTATTAAATTTTGTTGTGTTTTTTGCATTTGCTTGCTGTGTTTCTCTTACTGTTTTCCAACACCTGTGTATTTCACAATCTTATCAATCCGTTGCTTAAAATAACATAGGCATACACCAACGCATGAGTCTATGATACCTACATTAATTAACTGAAATCATATATAAGTGAATTTCAGATCAGTAGGAGGGACAAATCTATACTAGAAAAATAGGACACTACAACAAGGCCAATGTTTAGAGTTTCATCAATGGATTTCCAATTGCATACAGAGATAGAATTGAGTTCGATGAGCCTAGATCGCTGGAGAAGGCCATCCAAGAGTTGAAGCATTGTTATGAGAAATATAATTCAGTTCCTTACAAGAGATTCAATGCAGCTGAGAAGGGACATGGAGAGCAGAAAACTAGAGGCGGTGGTAGGGAACCATTGTAGTGTTGGATATGTGGTAAGGATCATCTTAAGAGGGATTATTCGCAGTATCAGACTGGTGGTAAACCCTATACCTACATTTCTCAGGAGGATCATACAGTTGGTGATGTTGGTTATAGAATTCCTTCGATTCATGTAGCTGCGGACAACATGTAAGCGAATCATCAGGCATCGATCATTGAGATGGATGGTAAGCTTTTTGATCAAGTTATTTCTATTTTGATTGATCCTAGATCTAACTATAGTTATATCAATCCTAACCTGGTGGATAAGTGTGGTTTGAGAAAATAAGTGCATGCAGAATCTTGGTTGGTACAGTTGGCTACTGGTACAAAGAAACAAGTTCACCATTGGGTAAGAGCTTGTGCATTTGACTTAAATGGTATGCCTACAACAACACATTTGAATGTATTTCCATTGGGATTGCATAGTATGCTTTTGGGTATGGATTGGATATACCTTCACAGAACCAAAGTGGACTGCTTAGACAAGGCCATTGAGTGTGTGGATGGTAGTGGAGAAAAAAGGACATTGTAGGGAAAGAAGAAGTCTACATCAGTAAGGATGGTTACTGCTATGCAGGCTAGGTGTAGTTGCAGAAAAGGTTGTGTGATGTTTGTAGTACACATTTCGAGTGACAAGGGTAAGAAGGTTGAGGATGTCGATGTGTTGAGCAGGTACCTAGTATTGCAGCAGTTTTAGGATGTATTTCTTGAGGACATTTCAGAGTTTCCACCTCACAGGGAGGTAGAATTTTCTATTGAGTTAGTGCCAGGGGAAACTCCAACATCGAAAGCACCTTACAGGATGAGCACACCTGAGTTGGTAGAGTTGAAGTTGTAGCTAAAGGAAATGTTGGACAAAGGATACATCAGACCCAGTGTATCACCTTGGGGCACACCAATGTTGTTCGTAAAGAAGAAAGATGGTACTCTTAGATTGTGCATTGATTATAGGTAGCTGAATAAGGTAATGATCAAGAATAGGTACCCTTTGTCGAGGATTGATGATTTGTTTGATTAGCTAAAGGGAGCAACAATGTTCTCTAAGATCGACTTGAGATCGGGATACCATCAGGTACACATCAAGGAAGAGGATATCTTCAAGACTGCGTTCAGGACCAGGTATGGGAATTATGAGTTTGTTGTTGTTCCATTCGGTTTGACTAATTCTCCAACTACATTCATTTGTTTGATGAATAGCTTGTTGCATCCTTATTTGGACAAGTTTGTTATTGTATTCATTGATGACATACTGGTATATTCTAAGAATGAGGAGGAACATGCTGAACATTTAGCAGCAGTGTTGAGATTGCTAAGAGAGCATCAGTTATATGCTAAACTTAGCAAGTGCAACTTCTTTCAAATTGAGGTACATTACTTGGGACATGTTGTCTCCAAGGAAGGCATAACAATAGATCCGAAAAAGATAAGGGCCATCATGGAATGGGCAGCTCCTAAGAATGTATATGAGGTGAGACCATTTATGGGGTTGGCAGGTTACTATAGGAGGTTCATCAGGAACTTCTCACGCATTGCATATCCTATCACATCATTGTAGCAGAAAGGTAAGAAGTTTGAATGGACGGTGGAATGTGAAGATAGTTTTTAGTAGCTTAAGCAGTTGTCGACACATGCACCAGTGCTAAAGATTGCAGATCCAGACAAGGAGTTTGTAGTGTGTACAGATGCTTGCAAGAGAGGACTTGGAGGAGTTCTCATGCAAGAAGGACAGGTAGTGTGCTATGAGTCATGAAAAATGAATGAGCCCAAGCAGAACTACCCAACGAATGATCTTGAGCTAGCAACGATTATACATGCATTGAAGATGTGGAGACACTATCTTCTTGGAAGGAGGTTTACACTAATGAGCGATCACAGTGGGTTGAGGTATTTGTTTGATTAGTCGAATCTAAATGTCAGGCAAACTAGATGGTTGGCTACCCTTAGTGAGTTTGAATTCAAGATCAGATACATCAAAGGGAAGGAGAACCAGGTTGCAGATTCTCTTAGTAGGCAGGTACATGTAAATCATATTGCAGCTATAAGCTCTTATGGGACAGAGTTACAGGATAGGATTTTGCAGGCTGGTTAGTGGGATGAAAAACACACAGAGGACATGTGCAGGTTACAGTAGAGTACAGGTATAGGTGATCAAGATGCAAACTATCATCTCACGATAGATGGCTTGGTGAGGTTTCCAAACAGGATCTATGTGCAAAATTGTAATTAGCTTAAGAAGCTTATCTTGAGGGAGTTTCATGTGAAATTGTATTTGGGTCATCCATGATATCAGAAGACATTGATGACGATAAATAAGTTCTATTATTGGCCGAATCTGAAGAGAGAAATGGCTGAGTTCATGGCTAGATGCCTAGATTTTCAGTTGGTAAACGTGGAGTGCAAGCATCTAGGTAGTTTACTACAACCTATTGCGATTCTGAAATGGAAATGGGAGGTCATTCATGGATTTCATCATAGGTCTTCTGAGGACAGTTAAGTAGCATGATTCTATTATGGTCATGGTCGATAGGTTGAGCAAGGCATCTCACTTGTAAAGACTACATATTCAGCTAGTGAGGTAGCACAGGTGTTCATTAGAGAGATAGTGAGACTACATGGTGTTCCAAAGAAGATTGTGTTAGACAGGGATGCAAAGTTCACTTCCAAGTTTTGGAAGGAGCTATTTGCAGGCTTGGGTACAAAGTTGGCCTTCAGTACAGCTTATCATCCATAGACAGATGGTAAGACAGAGAGGGTCAATAGGATCTTGGAAGATATGCTGAGGATGTACGTGATGCACCAATAGAGGAAATGGGAAGAGTATCTTCCATTGGCGGAGTTTACATATAATAATAGCTATCAGGAGTCATTTAGGATGAGTCGTTTTGAGGCATCATGTGGTCAAAGTTGTAACACTCCCATCAGCTGGAGTGATCCAGTGAATAGGGTACTTATTGGACTGGGCATGTTGGCAGACATGGAGCAGGAAATGCAAGTTATAAAGAAGAATCTAAAGGCAACACATGATATACAAAAGAATTTTGTAGACTAGCACATGGTGTTGAAAGAGTTTCATGTTGGGGAGCATTTGTATTTGCGCATCAAACCCAGGAAAATCTCTTTGAGGATTGGTTCATGTGCCAAGCTGGCACCACATTATTGCGGGCCTTTCGAAATCCTTGAGAGGATTGGACCAGTGGCATATCGACTTGCACTGCCTCCAACAGTGAAAGGCCATGATGTTTTACGTATTTCATTGCTTAAGAAGTATATAAAGGACGTTGATCATGTTATCGATTGGTTTGTATTGTAAGTGGAGCAAGAAGGAGAGTTCCAGCTGAAGCCTCATTCCATATTGCAGTGGAAACATCTCATGCTTAGGAACAAATCCATAGAGCAAGTTAAAGTGCAGTGGAATCACTTTGGGACTGAAGAAGCTACATGGGAGATGGAAGATCACATGCGGGCCCTATACCCTTCATTGTTTGCCAGTTGAGGCAAAGCAATTTTGGTTTGATGTTGGTTTATGTTTAGCATATGTTTTGCTCATGTTTTGATATTTGTATATGTATATGTATATGGATGTAAATATTGCCATGAGATAATTTATAAAGCTCCAATAAGCAGTATGGGTGTCATGTTATTATGGTTATTATCTTGTCATGTTGTCATGATGTTTTTCTTTTGAGCAGGCTCTTCATTGTAAATAGTGCAATGAGCTAAGTTATAAAGCTCCATAGGCAATATGTTTTCTTTTCGGCGGTTTTGCTGAGGTCTTGGTGTGGCTTAACAATGAGGTTGGTGTTCCCCAAGGGGGAGGTGACTGTAACAACCCTGGTGAAAAGTTCATGTAATAAAAGTTAATAAAGGCAAAATAAGACCACGGTTAAGGGACACTTATTCCAAGCTAAATGTCAGGAAAATATATCCTAGTGGGCATCACTCGATGTGTGTTTTGGCTAAGGAAAATTGGGAAAGGCTGAGCCTAAGGCATTAAAAGGAAAAAAAAGGCATTTTTGGCACATTTATCTATGAAAATAATGGAAATTAGGAGAAAAGGAAGGTAAAAGGCCATAGGTTGCATGTGAGGAGGAAATTGAAGGAAAATAATGGAAACTGAAGAAATTAGAGGCCTCATGCATAAAAGGGCTTTTGAGGATCAGTTCATGGCTTTTGTCAAGTTGAAGTTTGGAGCTCTCTCATTACTCTCTATCTCTCTCACTCTCTTGATCACTTAGAGTTTTCTTGGAGCACTCTAGTTTGGAGTAAAGGAAAGGGAAGGAAAGGAAAGGAAAGGAAAAGCAAGAAAGGAACAAGGAAAGGAAAATCAAGTAAGGAACAAGGAAAGGAAAGCAAGATCAAGCAACTTCAGCAAGAATACTTGCAGGTAACCTTTTGCATGTGTGATTTCCTAGTTGGTTTGGACATGCATGGCTTTGCATGTTGGTGTATGGTTCTCTTGTTGTCGGTGGCATGGTATTCCCGGGTTATGACATTTCTTTTTAGCCTACCTAGCCTTTTTCTGGATTCCATGGTATGTTGGGATGTTTATTTCCATTTTGGAACTTTGGAATTGCTGGATGAATTTCAGAATCCGGAGCAGAGGTGATATCAAGGTTCAATCCCAAAGGACTATTTTGGCTTGATGGGCCCTGACCCAGGTTCAGTGTTTAGTCAGCCAAGCAAATCCCTACACTATTGGCCCTTTCGGCATCAATCTGCGGAGCGTGGACTGAAGTCTCACCTGAAGCATTATGGGGGGATCCAGGATCCAAGTTTTTGCACCCTGAGATGGTTGTGATGTCGGTTTTATACCTTAACCCTCCCTTCGTGTAAATCGATAAGCCTTTAGGGCTTATTGATGTACTTCTCTCTTAGTCTTTAAGAACCTCTGTGAAGGTATGTGATCGTCCTTCCCATAACCCTAACAAGTGATCTTGGCACTTACGCATCTCTGTAACTACATCGCTGTATAGTTCTCCGAATTATCTTAAGTGTTTTCCAATTCTATCATGAAATTTAAATTATCTTTACGTAAACATATATCTCTACTTGTGTTCATATAACAAAGGAAAACATATAGATTCGCGCATCAATTTAGAAATAAAACATAAACCCAGTGCTTAACATAACATAATCACATGCAATTGATAGAAGTAAAATACACAACAATTTTAGAATACTCTTCTTTATTGATGATCCAGATGTTCAGTACAGACTCTGACTACCTTGCGCACACAGCTGCAGGGGTCCACGCACTCAGCTGCAGACTTCTACCCTAGGCCTCTACGCACTCAGCTATAGAGCCTTCTTCCTACACTAAGACTCTCGCTCTTAGCCCCTTTACAGACTCATCAATGACTCAACTGAACTCCAAAACTTATTTAGACTCCTCTTAATACCTCCTTTTAATATAATCCGATGGTCCACAAACCAAGAGCGGATCTCATCAAGCTGGCACAACCTATCTAGACTAAGGGCGGAAACCCTTTTTGACTCTTGATATTTTCGTGCTCCGCAACCACAAAATGCGGAGACTTTACATTTCTTTATACAAAATTCAGGCCTTCTGCCCCAAAACTTGGGTTTTTAACCCCAAAATTGACCCCAAGGGACCCATTCCCAATAGGCCCCCAACACAAACATGGTGACTTTCCCTCTAGTCACTTGGCCGACACATATATCTTGTCGCAAAGACCTCCCAGCTCCACTTGGACTACTGCAACTTCGACAGTGCACTGTGTTGCCACTTGCATCATCTCCTCAACCAGCTGCTCCGTCACTGGCCCTGTACTATCTGACTGTATCTTCTGCTGAGTCACCTATAGACCAACCAACTTTCCTTCAATGGTGGTGGTGAGCGCATAGGCTTCATCAAGCCAAACCCCTATTTTGGCCTTGAGGACGCTCTCTTTGTGTTGTGTTGCATCCACCTGCTCCTTTATTACCTTTGCCTCCTACAGTTTGGCTAGCCTATGTGTAAGGGCGATGGTGTGTGCTGTTGCTTTGACCTCATCGTATCACTGTTGCAGCTCCCAGGTCTTCGTTTCCAACCTTTGCAAGGTGGGATCTTCTTGCAAATTGGTAACCACTTCGAGCGCCTTCTTGAAGAGTGCGGTACACTCTGTTATGACGTTGTTTACTACTGCCATGACGTCCTTCAAAGCTATCTCGTGTTGCTCTTTAACTTCTGCCGGGGTTGAAGGTTGGGCCTTCAACTGCAATTCTGCGATCTTGAGGTTCAGGTCAAACTGAACCTTCGCCAACTCTATTCTAGCGTCGCACACTCTAGCAACGAGCTTCCGAATCCGCACATCTACTGGCTCATCATCTGGAATGGCTAGCTCTGGGATAGACCTGCATGCCTCAGCCACCACCTTGGCTGTGCGCTCATTTTTGTCTGTGATGACTTTGACGAGGTTTACAGTAGAATCTCTTTGTACCATCATCTAAGAATTTTTAACTTTCTGCTCATTGATTACTTGTAATGTGCTCTGTTCGTGGGCCCGAAGTTCCGCGATCACGCCATCTTGCAAATTGTGAAGTGCCTCACTGGGAAGTGTGGCCAAATTGAGCCCAATTCCTTTGAGGGCACTGAAAATGGGCCCATCAGCTTCAGACTTTGTGGTTAGCACTCCCTCCAGTAGCAGTATTGCCCGGGGATCCAGGGTGCGCACCATCCCTACTGCTTCCAATGTGTTGGGCACCAAACTAGTTGACGTTGCACTACTTTATCCCACGCTGGTCTAGACCTGCGATGCCTGGATCTATAGCTCGTGCAGACCCATTTGAATGGCCCCCAAGGCCTGCTTCTATTGTAGCTCGAACTGTTGTAACAGTTCCGTGGTGGTATCTCTGACTGTATCACCGATATCATTTAAATCACCTTCTATTAAGGTGATCAGATCAAGAGAAGTCTTGCTAGCCTTAGACTTCTTTCATGGCCCTACCTTCTGTGGATCTCTATTGTGCTTAACGTGGAATAGAGTGGTCTCTAGGTCCACTCCTCCCTGGTCTGACTACTGTTCCTCCTCCTCTGTCTCCGGAGAAGGCGACTTCTAACTTCTCTAAGAGCCCCGCTCCTCTTCTTCTGCGTGTCCTCCCATCTGCTTCACGGTGGCGCTCTCTGCCTTAGCCTTGTCCTCAGTGTCCTTTTTTCTTTTTGTGGCCAACTGCTCCATCTTTAGATTTTCCTCCTCCTTTTTTCGCTACACTGTGGTCTTGCTAGAACCAACTCTCAAGTCTAAGGCAGTGCACCAACCTACCGGCCACCATTCAAGGACCGCTGTACTTGCGTCGTCTGTGGCCAGGTATGGCAGGTCATACCATTTCTACTTAGGTTCCTTGCATGCACGTATCGAGACCTAGTGGAAGTCAGCCTTGAATTCCACATACTCCTGCAGCTTCTCATACACAGTTGGCAACAACCGTGGTTTGCGGTTGATGGCCATATGGATGCTCATCTCCATCAAGATCCAAAAGACCTTGCTGTCCTTGACCCTTTGAGGGTCCTTCATAGCCCACAGCGAAGTGAACTTCGCTGCCTCTGGTAGGTCAGGCGCGACCGGAGGAAACTGGCTATCCTCCGGTAACTCTTGTGTGACCAGCACTATGGACAACAACAACGAGGCATAATGGAATGTTTTGATACAATCCTAACCCTCGCTGCAGTTCGCAAGGAACTCCCCGTAGAGGTAGTGCACCCAGTTAAGGTTTACGCCCTCTGTACACTGGGCCGCTAAGGCTACTACTGGTGCCGACACTTCATCTGCGCGACACTTTTGCATAATCTTTCCTGCCGAGATTTGCGTTGTGAATTTGACCACAGGGTGAACTATACTTGTGATGACATAGTCGCACGGCTTCTTAAATAGTTTGAATTTGTCCTTCATTGCTTTAGTAAGGTCGCGCTCACATGGCTTTCCGCCAAACGCCATGGCTGGATTTTCTCCCGAGTATAGTAGCCAAGTGATCCTATGGATCAACATGTCAGCAATGGGTATCGACTCTTCTAGCCACAGACACCCATCGTGCACCAAGCACAACAACTGCTTGATCATGACCATGTTTATGGGTGTGGGGTTATAATGCGGTACCCACAGAATTTTTAAGAGACCCGCCTTACCCACCCGTTTTACCCACTTCCTTGGCTCTAGCACAGTCACACCAGAGTCTTTGTGGAAGACGCGATGCATGAGTTGGTCCATCGCTAAATGGGGAAGGCATTCTACATCAAAGAAATCCCAGTCCTCCAATTTTAACAGGGGGATGCATCAGAGGCACAGTCCTTCAAAGACAATTTGGTCCAGGAGTAAGGGTGTGTGCAGTGTGACCTTACTTTCATCAATATCCTTTGGAACCTTCGCCTTGCCTCTGCGAGGAGGAATGTACTCCAACAATTTAGAAATGGGATTAGACCCCTCCACATCAATGTCCTCTGCCCCCTCCATATCAACATTATCCACGCCCACATGGAGTTCTTTAACCTCAGCTTCAAGCTCTAGGTCAATCACCTTACCCTTTTCCTGCACAGTGGGCTTTCTTGTCTGAGGGTACTTTTTGGGTGATGCATGCACCGACTGTTGTGTTTTCTGCTTATCCTTCTTTGATTTTGGACCCTCCTAAGTCGGCGTAGGCCTCGGCCTGGGTGTCCTGGGGGATTTAGGCACTTCTGCCGGTACTTCTCCACTTCCAACCTCCGGGGTAGCTCCCTCAGCTACCATTACGACCTTCAGGGAAGTTCCTTTGGCTGCTATTGCTTCTCCTACACTTAGGGTTTCTGCGGGCACCGACAGTATGCTAGAAAATAACACCTGTGTCACTGTTGGCAACTTATCAAAGACATAATTTGCTATCAGAGCTTCAAAGAGCTTAGGGTTCATACACACCTGAGAGCTTAATACGTCAATTCTCAAAATGCTAAGTGTTTTTCGTTGGGCAACCACCTGTAATTTTTAGGCATTTTCAAATTCAAATCTGACCGCTCCCCCCATAACTCATTCATAAATACTGGATTGGTGGAATATTTTCACAGATCTTGTCCTTAAATTTTGATTTAAATGCTTCCCCCCCACTCCATTTGGTTGTTTTTCGACTGTCAAGTCATGAAAAGTGACCATAATGGTCACTTTCCAGCTTCCCTGCGTGGTCCCTTCTCAGGTAGTGCAGCTCCCTGCGCATGTCACATTCCTTCATTCTGCGCCGTTCCCCAATCGTGCAGCTCCACAACCCAAGTAGTGTAGTTTATAGTCCCGCGCCTCCTTTTAGCTACCTGGAGTGCTAACACTATGCTTCCCTCATGTCTTCATCTAGATGGATTGCTGGTGTATGGCTTTAATCGGCTGCCATTCACCCATCCTGGGAATGGTTCTCCATTCAATTTTACCAGCTAAACTGCTCCACCATCGGTAATCTCCTTGATGACATAGGGCCCCAGCCAATGCATCCTAAATTTCCATGGAAAATTATCAAAATTTCTGTCATATAACAAAACCAGATCATTTAACTTGAAGGTGTGCAGTTTGATGTGCCAATCGTGCCATGCCTTTTCACGCTCCTTTTGAACCTGTTGATGGAATCCAGCTAGAAATCGTTCTTCTTCAAGATTTGTTAGCTGCGCAAGCCTCTCCTCCAGGGCTCTGCAATCCACCATTCCTATGAATGCCACTATGCGTAGACTAGAAACAATGTACTCCATCGGCATCACAGCCTCCATGCCATAAACCAGTCTGAACGGTGTTTGTCTAGTCAACTTCTTGCAAGTCGTTCTATAAGCCCATAGCACTGCGGGTACGCGCACATCCCAGTCATTTCTTTGAGCATTGAAAACCTTTGTGAGCGCACTCTCCAATATTTTATTAAATGCTTCCACTGTCCCATTAGCTTGTGGATGATAGGGTGTGCTCTTCTGATGGTACCTATGAAACTCCTCCATCATTGTGCTAATCGTATCATTGAGAAAGTGTGTACTGCGATCACTCATTAGAATTTTTGGACAACCAAACCTTGTTAGTATATACTCAAAGATAATTTTTCTGTTGTCGCGCTTGTATAGTCTTTCACAGGCTGCGCCTCCACCCATCTAGTTAAATATTCAGTCACGGTGATGATGTACCGTGCACCTGTCTTCTTTCCTGGTGGCTGAATTGGTCCTACAAAGTCAATCGCCCACTTCTCGAAGGGCTGTAGTGATACTTGCGGATTCAGCGGAAGTTCATCCTTGCGCGAGGGCCTGCCCGTCATTTGGTAAGTGTCGTAGGCCCTACAATACACTTTTGAATCCTTATGCAAGGTTGGACACCATAACCTAGCACGTAGAATCTTCTGCGCTATTTCTTTTCCTGCATAATGACCTCCTCCGGCTCCGTCATGAGCCTCAACGAGGATGATGTTTCGTTCAAACTTTGACACATAACATCACAATATTTCATCAGACCCCATTTTGTACAAGTGCCCTGCAATGACAGAAAAGTACGCCGCGCGCACCACCAGTTCCTTCTTTTGTTGGCTTGTATATCCTTCCGAATTCGTGCCTATAATTAGGAAGTGTATAATATCTTCAAAGTGATTGTCCGGGATGCGCATTGCAAAGAGATGCACGTCAGCTAGCCCTTCCTCCAAATTAGTAGGTTCCTCTCCCATTTTGATGCATGACAAATGATCCGGTCCAACATTCAAACGTCCTTTCTTCATGATAACTTCAAAATCATACTTCTGGAACAACAAAAAACACCTACATATCTTTCCCCCCAACACAGGCTTGTTGACCAGGGATTTCAACGCGTAATGGTCCGTATACATCTTAAAGTGTCTGTCCAACAAATAGTGCCTGAACTTCTGGATCTCGTACACAGCTAAACCTTCACACTCTGTTGTGGAATAATTTTTCTATGCTTTGGACAACTTCTTACTTGCAAATGCTATAGGATGATCCAAGTCCCCTTCACTAGCCTTTGTCAGTACTACTCCTAGCATGATACATGACGCGTCCACATGTACATGAAATTCCTTCTTCCAATCTTGTCGAACTAGGATCGGCGCAGTGACCATCTTCTCCTTCAACACATCCATGCTCTTCTCACATTCTTCATTCCAATAGACTGTAACATCCTTTTTTAACAATTTTTCCATCGGTGCGGTAATCTGGGCATAGCTCTTGATGAATTGCCTATAGTATCCCGTATGCCCCAGTGTTGCATGCAACTTTTTCACACTCCTTGGTGCCTACAAGTTGATTATGAACGCGATCTTATCTGGGTCTACCATCAAGCCTTCTATGCATACCACATGGCCCAGCAAGATCCCAAAAGGGACACAAAACAAGCATTTCTTCAGATTGAGCATGATCTGGTATCTCTGACATGTATCTAGCATCAAGCGCAACTTGCGAGATGGCACTTCACCAGTCCAAAAATTGTCCAATCATCGAAGTATACTTCCAACAATTTATGAATAAATTCCTTGAACGACGTGATAACTATGCACGAAAATATCACCGGTGTGTTCTTCAGCCCAAAAGGCATCATCGTATACTGGAAGCATCCCCATTCGGTCGTGAAGGCCATCTTACTTCTATCCTCCGACGCGATCTTGATTTGATGGTACCAAGAGAACTCATCAGTGAACGAATACGCTTCTTGGCCGCCAACATTATCCAAGACTTCACCGGTGAATGGGGTTGGAAAGGGATCATGCACACATGCATCATTGAACTTCCTGAGATCTATGAATATCCTTATTTCTTCCTTCTGCTTCTTTACCTGAACCACTATTGGGCTTACCCAATCAGATTCTTCCACCGGTTTAATAATACCTGCCGCGAGCATCTTATCTAACCCAACGCGAACCCTTTCCTTATAATTCATATTGAGGTGGTAAGGTCTTTGTTTCATAGGTTTCATATCTAGTTTTAAGGTGATCTTCATGACACCCAAGTATCCTATTATCCCTTTCAGATCGAAAAACTTTTTGGGGAACAAGTCCTAATATTCACGGAGCAGTTTAGCGACCTTATCTACTGTCGTGTCATCCCAATAGTCCCCAATATTTGCAAACTTTGGTTCTGCCTCCGTGCCAATGTTCACCTGCCTGGTCTTGAGCGGTTCAGTTATGTCTAGGTTCTCTAGTTGTGGTCCTTCAACTCTGCAGTGACCTTCAGTCTCTGGGATATTAATCTTCCTTAGGTCTTCGTCTTCTTCTTCCGTTGTTACATTGTAACACTCCAGCACGTGGCTTAGCTAGGTAGTCCAATCAGGTTGTATCATGTATAGAGGATCCCGTGGTATCCTAATGATGGTTGTCTTCACCTCTTGCAACACTTCATCGATGGATTCAAATCCATCCTCAAAACTGAATGTCATCAGAAATCCTTGGCGTAAAACATCCCATTCTTCAGTACCATGATGGAGTTCTGTCTCCAAGTACCAATTCATTGGTATAACATCCAAGGTATGAAAAAATAGATGGAACCACTACGACTGAGGCTTCGCTCCATATAATTCAATTCATTTGGCCAAATGACCGCGCAGATAATTCCTCCTATGATACTTTTCTGTTAGTCATACCTTTAGGTGGCCAAAGCATATCCTCATCATCCTTCTATATTCGTGCCAATCCTAAAAACTATCCTTGTGTGTACCCCACCATCTTGCGGGTGTAGCGCACAATGCCCAATCTAATGCCTGGAAGCGATGCTTCTTGGGAACTTCCTTTCTGAATGCATCCAAAAAGAGATCAACGTCAATTAGCCAGTCATAGTGAGGCAGATTTCTTATTCTAATGTTACACAGCACAAAAAATTGGTCATCATATTACAGTACAACGTAGATACTTCATGCAGCCGGTTCTGCCAGTGCTCCAGTTCTTCATCTGAATATGATGTGCAGGAGCTCTCGCGGTCCCATGCAATACGTCTGTCTGCTGTCAGATTCACCCAATCCTGGTCTCGCGTCGTTATCTTGTAAATCTGGTCCAAATCATCATCACTTTCATAATCGCGGATCGGTTCTGTATAGCGCGGTCCTTCTGCAGGATCTAGTGGCACCACTACATGGAGCGATTTCTTCTCAAATATCATCTTTCGCTTCTTCAAGTTGATTACCCCATTCATGTCAGTGGCCCAATCGATCCCAAGGAGCGCGGGGTAGGGATTGCTATCATCCACAATCTCTATTAATTCAAAATCCGCTAGTGCACTCGCCTTCGATATTAATTGTTACCCCCTACAGCCTCCCCATTGGGATGATTTTCGGTTGATTCGCCATCCTTAACTAGATAGGAGACCACTCGAGCATAGGTCTCCCCATTCTTTCCAATGTTTGTTTCAGCAAAACATTTGTGTCGGACCCTAGATCCAAGATAACTTGGTCCATTTCATATTCCCCTATCTGCGCGGTGAGTCTCATCTCATGTCCAGTCCTTGCCTTATGCTTACTAAGCTTTTTGACTACGTGCAGTTTTCCAGTGGCACTGTCCTTGCCAGTGCACCGATTGATCAATTCCTGCAGTCCCTTCATGGCCTTACTATCATGGAGTAGTTTAATTTATGTCTCCAAGAACGTGGTAATCATGAGTGGGTCCATTTCTTCAACCAGTTTCTCCTGACTTCCTGAGGTAGAGGCCTCAACGAAACTTTTCTTTGCTTCCATAAATGTTTCTTTTACACGTTCTAGATCAAACCCGGTCTGCTTTTCCTGTGCTTTATGGACTCACTCACCCTTTGTAGGCTGCTTCCACTTATCCTCACCAGTCGTCGTTCCACTCCGTAGCATAATGTTTATCTTAGGGTCTTCCTCATGAGGCTCAACCCTCATCATTTGTAGGTTCTAAGTTGGTTGCAGAGGCTGTGCTCCCTTTTCATGTATATTAGCTAATAATATAGGGCAATCCTTAGTCGCATGGTCAAACTGAGTACAATAGCAGCATGATAGTCACATCGGATTCAGGCAGTCTCTCACGTAGTGTCCTGGTCCTCCACAATTGTAACAAATAAGCTACCCTCGATCTCTACCAGACCCTCCTCTACCTCGGCCTCGACCGCGCCCTTGATACTCACCTCACGCCCCTATAACGCCTTGGTCTAGAGGCCACATTTCTGCCTGCACCCTGTATGTAGGTGTCCTATTCATCATTAATTCGTAACTACAACAATTGCGCTCGTTATGACCTAATGATTGACAGAAATTGCAGAAGAGCTGTTGTGGCGTCTGTATGAATTTTTGCAGCAAAAGGAAATTTTCGGTCGCATGATTCCCAACTACCTGGCATATAACACACCATAGTGCGGGCCCTGTACTTGGCCTTCCTACAGCCTCTGGCCTTAGAGGCATTGCTCCCCTTGCTGCAACATAGTTCGCAAAGACTGGACAATGATCCTTGTCATACCCATGACCTTTGCATTTCAAGCATCAGACTTCTTCTTGCACCTCCGACCGAGCTGTTCAGTCTTCCTTCAGACTTTGCATTTTGAGGCAAAGGTTTTGCAACTACATGTGAATCTGCTGAACTCCTAGATTAGCATCCTACATTGGTGTCTCGTGCAGTCTCATCGCGATTTCTAGGGCTTCCGCCTGGGTCCCAATCTTCTGTTGTGATAGTGCAACCCTTAGGTGGGGCAGGTGTGAGGCCACAAACCATTTGCGGTGCTTCCCATCAGTTAGGTTCATGTTGGATTCACGGATCGTACACTTCAATCTTTGATCCAAATCCTAGGGTGTCTCTGCAGGCTTCGTCATGATCTGCTTGAATCCCACAATGGATTGTGCTTGAGACTTAGGTCTACTAAATTCCCTATTCAGCGCAGTCTGAATATCTGCCAAAGTGGACGTCGGGTTATCAGTACTGTACTTAATGTACCATGTTAATGCGTGATCTTGCAAAGCACTAACCAACGTTTCTTTTTTCATTTGATCGTCCATGATACCCTGAGCTTCCCATACAACTTCCGCGACAAACCAAAACTAGTTCGGATCTTAATTTCCTATGCCCTTGAATACAGGTAGCTTTAGGGAGTTCACCATGTTAAACAGTGGTGGAGGTGGTGGTGGTGTGAGCGATGGGGTAAGTGGTGGAGGTGAGGAGGGATGCGGTGTGGATGGATGCGATGAGGATGGAGGCGGTGTAGGTATTCGCAGGAACCATTGTCTTATCAATTAAATAGTGTTCAACGGAGAAGCCTGCTCTGCTCCTTCGTCATCACTCAAAGGAGGCTCAATCAATGGGCTATACTAAGGACCTTTTCTTCCTCTGTCCCTGAAAGACCTTCCACTTCTCGTAGCTCCAAACATCAAGGTAACTACATGACCCACTTTTCACACAAGGGCATCTTAATCCAAGTATTTAATGACTTCAAGTACTTACCTCTCGGTCCCTTGAAGAAGTGGTGCTCTGCTTCACTATAACCAACCGAAGTGTTGACCCTGAACTTCGTCAAAAACCCTCCTATGATACGGTCGAGCCAATGATCAACAACAAGTGCAATCTTAACTTCAGAGGCTTCCAATTTCCTTACTAACTATGGGGTCCAGACAATTGGATCGTAAAGCCTCCACCTTCCCTAGCCGTCTTCCAACTTCGCAATCCACTCATATAATTCAACTGGGAAATAACATAAGAAGATCTCATGAATTTCTATGTACAGATATCTATCTAACCACTATTCATTTGTCAATTGCGGATTCCTGTTTTCTTGCACTGCAAATTTGTGGATCTTTCTATCCAACTAGTCTTCAATCTCCTTCTTAGTTGAATTCCAATGATGTGACATCACACATCTTGTTATGTAGATCCTGGTCTTGGCAACAGAACCATTTGTTGGCTTGATGGGCCCTGACCCAGGTTCAACGTTTAGTCAGCCAAGAAAATCCCTACACTTTGGCCCATTTGGCATCAATCCACAGAGCGCGGACTGAAGTCTCACCTGAAGCGAGACCAAGCTTCCACACCCTAAGATGGTTTTGATGTTGGTTTTATACCTTAACCCTGCCTTCGTAAAGATCGATAAGCCTTTAGGGCTTATCAATGTACTTCTCTATTAGTCTTTCAGAACCTCTGCGAAGGTATGCGATCATCCTTTGTGTAACCCTAACAAGCAATCTCGGCACTTACGCACCTCTGTAACTACTTCGCTGTATATTTCTCTGAATTATCTTAAGTGTTTGCCAATTCTATCATCCAATTTAGATTATCTTTGCGTAAACATATATCGCTAGTTTCATTCATATAACGAAGGAAAACATATAAATTTGTGCATCAATTTAGCAATAAAACATAAACCCAGTGCTTAACATAACATAATCACATGCAATTAACAGAAGTAAAATACACAACAATTTCATAATACTCTTCTTTATTGATGATCTAGATGTTTAGTATAGACTCTGACTACCCTGCACACACAACTACAGGGGTCCACGCACTCAGCTGCAGACTTCTACCCTAGGCCTCTGTGCACTTAGTTGCAGAGCCTTCTTCCTACGCTAAGACTCTCACTCTTAGCCCCTTTACAGACTCATCAATGACTCAACTGAACTCCAAAACTTACTTAGACTCCTCTTAAGACCTCCTTTTTATACAATCCCATGGTCCATAGACCAAGGGCGGATCTCATCAAGCCGACACAACATATCTAGACTAAGGGCAGAAACCCTTTTTGACTCTTGATATCTTTGCGCTTTGCGACCACAAAATGCAGAAACTTTACATTTCTTTATACAAAATTTAGGCCTTCTGCCCCAAAACTTGGGTTTTTAACCCCAAAATTGACTCTAGGGGACCCATTCCCAACAACCTAGGAATCCCTTGACCAATTTTGGCGGGATACACGGTAAAGCCTGAGGGAGCAGTCTCGATTTAGGGCCTAGTGATCCAGGTTTGGATTGCAGTAAAGCCTGAGAGACAAGGAGATAGAAAATTCCTCAAGGATAGTGATGGATTCCAGATGGCATTCCAAGTTCTGTTCGATTTTGATCAGAGCACTGGTTTTGGTGTGATCACGGTTGGATGAGGGTGGAGGTGGTTTAACCTATGGATTCCCTTGATTGTTCTTGGATTGGTTGTTCTATGAGATCCCACATTCATGCTTGGAATATGGCACGGGGGTGACTGGCTGAAAGAGAGATTTAGTTCAGCCATGTATATGGTTGGGTGGTACGTGGAAGTCCCGAACCTGGTCGGATTTTCCTATGATTAATAAAAGCTAAGTTCTCTTACTTTTGCACTGATTTATATGTGGATTTAATGGTTGTCATATCTATGATATTTATATGGTTTTATGCTAGTTATAAGCATGGTTGAATGACTGGTTCATGTCATGATTATTTCATATATTTAGTTGTAACTATCAAATGGATGGATGCAAGACCTAATTGATGATGTAGTAGTTCAATGGAGAAGGAGGTAATCCTTCGGGTTATGTTTCACAAGTTGTTTAAGTCATTTATGCTCTGTCTTGTATCCTAGACCTGTATGTTGCATTGATGCCAAGTATTTGACAAAATGTAAGTCTCAGTTGGGGATGCTCAGGCATAGTCTTGAGGGTAATTTTTGATTTATCAGCATGGTTATCGTGTTTTTAATGATTTCTGAAAGTTACAACAAGTTTTGGGTAGAGGGTAAGATTCTGGGCTAGAAAAGTGGATCAAATCTTGGGGTCATTGGCACAAAACTGGCAATTCTGGACCATAGTTGCTGGCAGGTAGGCCTATGAGAGTGAATTTAGGTTGCTGGTTTCTCCCTTGCCCATTGCATGAGAGCGATTATGGCCTAAACCTTGTAGAATAGAAGTGGGACCCAGGGACAGGCTGTCTAAGTGGTTGACTTGTCTCCCGAGGGGTCTGTTGATGATGATGGATGACTTTGAGTGATGTTTCGTTGATTCCACTTCCTTAAGGTAACATAGGAGGTCAATATGATCATAGTATCCTCTCTTCTCATGTTTACCCAGGTTAGCATAGCTACTTTGGGTAGATTTGGGAGGGGGTGTGTTGTGGGGGAAAGTATCCAACTCGGAATGACCCTAACCCACTCTAAGGGTGACAGTTCCTTAGCAACAGCTGAAAGCAAAACTATCTAAAGTTTCTTCTTTATGACATGCAAGAGATAAAAGGAAGAGATCCACTTACCGATGTCTTGTGCAAATGGTCGATCCAATCTCCTTTGATTGCCGCTTGCTCCCAGCTCCAAGTCTTTTCACGGGCCCAGCTACATGAGATCCTGCAAATAAGACAAGAAAAGTAAACTACAAGAAGCATGCATGCATAACTGATTCAAGGATTAGCATAAATCAAATACGCAAGTAAGACAATACATCATTGAAACACATGCGAATAGAAGAACCTCAAAAGCTTTATTAATATATGGAAGTAACGTTCAGGCGGTGATACAACCATGAGAGGTCCAATCCAGCATCACCTTCCCGACGGAGAGAAATCTCTTCTTAACCTCCCTCAAGCAATCACCCAATACTCTCAACTGCAAACCAACAGCAATTCTTTGCACTAAATTCCGGCCTCCCAGATCCCATGGGATGAGATCCTTATATAGAGTTTTGGAGTGAAGATAAGTTAGCTTGATGTGTGACTTGTTGTCCTCTTCAACTCCAGTTGTTCTTTAGTTCTTCCCTCGGAGTTTCTGTCTTCCACTTGGAGTTTTAGAAGCTCTTAACTCATCATTAGGCGAATCTTATCATCAAGTGTCTTTTTAGAAGCTTCCTGGGCACTGGCACTTTGAGAAAAAGATTCCTCCACATGTCCAAGTACGCCCAACGCAGGTAGCCTTTGTTCTACTTGCTATGCAACGCAGGTAGCCTTTGTTGTACCTGCTATGCAGCGCAGATGCCTAGTGGAGCAGCTGCAATGATCCAAAACTGACCTGTTTTTGAGTGTTTTTCAGTGGAGAACTGTTTTGCAGTGCTGTGGTTTGCTGACCTTGTTCCTCTAAGGGTAATAACAACTTGTTTAGGGACTTTGGATCCCTCAGATTATTGAAATTTCATGCTCTATGTTGTAAGGCACAAAAATGTCTATAACAGTTGCCCCCTAAAGTATGAGGTCGTTTATCGGGTGAAATGCTTTATTAGGAGGATCCGAAGTTCATTTAATCGCCGGGAGGTGACCTATAACAAAATACAATACAATACATTATCTTTTCATACTTTCTTTTCATGATCTAGCTGAGGCGGGCATTTCCCATGCTCAGCTTTATAAATACATTTGCTGTACATAAACAGATGATCGTCTGATAATAGATGGATACTTCTCTGCTTTTAATTATCATCCTTTTAGTAGGATGATCATCTGCTGCACATGTCTATGTCTTTATCTCCTGAATATATATCGCAGCCCGGATGGATGAAACTAGATCCGGGGTCTTCAAACTTGTCCGATCTTCACATTAGTACAAGTCGATCCATGTGAGAATTTCTTGAAGTCTAACATGGAAAGACATCGCTTGATTACCAGTCAATAATGTAAACTGTTAACAAGCACGAGAGGAATCACCGATAATGATGATGACCCTCAAGGTACTGCAGCACAATTCACGTGGTGTGAATATAGGATCTGACGTCCAACACCACGCAAAGTCTCCTGGTCGAAGGTCATTAATGTATACCTATCGCCGGGAGTGAGAAACTTGCCATTGAGGCATGCAAGCTTCAAAGTACTGAGGGGGTGTTCCTAAATCAACTTCTTGGATAATGAGCTGATGTCAACAAGAAGTGATCTGTCAAAGGAGGGCCCTAATGAATCCCACATCAGTGACACGGAACGGAGCTAGTGATGATTGGTGAAAACAATTTGTGAAATATGATTCAGGGTGGCGGTCATGGAAGGATGAAAGATGATGTATGGTAGTGGATGGGACCCGGTTGACACATTCTGAATGACATCTCTTGAACATATAACGACACTGATGTGATGGATCGGTAGCATTACCCCATGTATGGATGGTATGGCGAGACCATGGTGAAGGGACCGGTGAATGATAATAACCCAACCCGATATTTACGGAGGCAAAAGTGTCATGTTCAAGAGCGACTTGCTACCATTAAGCTTTGAGGTTCTTCCCAATTTTTCCCCAGTCATTTCTGACCAGTACCTCTTTATTTTTTGACAAGCTTGAGGAGGATAACATATGCTTGATCTATAACCTGCCCTTCGGGCAAGCCCATCGCTATGTTTTTAATGAGCCTAGCGATAGGGAAACTCGTTCTTGTCTAAGGACAAGTTTGTCGCTATCTAATATTTTTAACGAGCCCAGCGACAAAGACAACTCGGTCCTTTTCATTTTTAGAGAGTCTGAAAAGTGTACATAAAGTAGACTCCAAGGGGTCCTTTTTCGTCATCTAATCCCTTAAGTCCGAAAAAGTATAAAACAATACAAAAGGGATGAATGTTCGATATCTTTATCGAGCCGAACTAGACAAGCGCTCGATCTTTTTGTGCAATAATCCCTCAGGTCCAAAAAGATTAAAATCTAGAGGAGGGATAGCTCTTCTGGTCCTTTTAACGAGCTGGAAGGTCAAAACTCGGCAAACTTTTCATATTTTACGAGTCAGTGAAAAGAGCTCAAAGAAGACTCATCTTTTGAGGAACGAGTGATAAACAGGGATAGCAGCAGATTCCAGGTACAGGTTGGAATTTTCCAATCACGGCAGTATTACAAGGATGGCTAGGTGGAATCACTCTTCGCAGCTGTTCCTCAAAATAGGTAAACAATCAAGTGGATGTGAATGATCGGCCAAATGAGAAGTGGAGGTGATGGTGCACAAACACGACCAAGGCTTTTATGGCTGATGAATTTACGGTCTCAGATGTTTATTTACCGGTACTGGGTTCATTTTTTATTTTTTTTAAAGAGCTTGAATGCGCCAAAACACTGCTCAATCTTATGTTTATTTTTTAACGAGCATGAACTATGCGCTAAAACTGCTCGGTTCTTACGTTTATTTTTTAACGAGCATGAACTTTGCCAAAACTGCTCGTTTTTACCAGTCATAAAGTAGTAAGGTCTCATGGAAGATTCCTATTTTTTAAGGAGCTTCATCTCCCTATGCTTTGCTCCATATCCTCTCTTTATGCAAGCTGGGTATCGGCCCATCCTACGGGTTCCTACCTAAAACTAAAAAGCCACCCGCGCTTGCATTCCAAGAGGTTTGCATGCCCCCAGGTGTAAGTCGAATTTCAAGGTTACCCCTCAATTTGCAGGTAAAACATTTGTTTTACCGGGAGAGGCCTACCTCTTTCAGGTTACCCAAAGATTGTTTTGCTTCTTTTTTCAAACAAAACTTTCTTCGGCGATGTCTATCATTAGGTTATCCAAAGATGGTTACAATCTGTGGCAACAACAGCGTCTCTATCTTTGGGGGCTGCCCCTACTTATCCTTTAAAACATTTGTTTTAATGGGTGAGGCTGGCCTTTTACCCAAAGCCGGTACCTACTTGCTGCCACAAACGGATCCCCTTCTTTGGTAGAGCCTACCTATTTAGACAAAGGTGAATGACGGACTCTCCCGTCCCCCACATAACTTTGACAAAAGAATCTTATTCTAGAACAACCCCAGTCCCAATTACCCCTTCTGAGATGCCCAGTCTCTCTTTGTCTTCTTGGCCTTCTTCTCTATTGAAGATGGCTCAGAGGAAGCTCACAAAGATGAAGGAGGGGACGGGGTACGGACTAGTCATATTCTCCCGCGGAAATTCTACTTTACACCCAAGGTTTTTTCTGCCTCCAGAGCAGACCAGGATGCATGCCCCCTGGGCTCCTGCGTTCCTTTCCCGAATCACTCGCATTCATCAGGAAGAAGAACCGGGGGAAGAGACCTTTCTTGATCAAATAGATCATTTAGGGTATGTATGCGACTACTTGCGATGTGTGATCCCGGAAGTGAAAGTTGGTCTACGAGCTTGACCATTCTTCCTTCGTATGGAAAACACATTATTCGAAAGAGTGAGGAGACTATTGCTTCCATGCAATATATGTAGTCTCGTCCAAGGAGTAGGTTATAATCCAAGGGTCCTTGGACGACCATCAAATTCATCTTGACAGCCTTCCCTTTCAGTGTAATAGGCACATTAGGTAGAATCCCTAATGGTCGACTGGTTCCTCTGTCAAAACCCGAGAGACGCCTTGTCTCGGGCAAAAGCGCCGGGCAACCCAGTGCTTTCCAAGAAATAGAGGACAGGATACTCACAGATGCCCCTTCATCAATGATAGTTCCATCCATCACCATTTTGTATATTTGGACTATAATTCTAAATGGTATGCTGGCTGGTAACCGGGGTCTGCCTAGTTGGTTCCAATCAAAGGACACAACTAGGTTGCTTGGTGGTGGGACCGAATATACGGCCGGATATGATCCTGACGATGCTCCTTCCTGCGATATAGGAGTGGGCGCTTTGCCCAGATGCTCATCAGAATCGGAGTTGACGAAAAGAATATGGACGGTGTCATCCTTATCCTCTTCGGCGGGGGTGTCAACTGAAGATGAATCCTCAGTGACTGTGGTGTTTGAAGATGAAACTTCTGAAGGGAGAACCGGGTCAACTGCCTTTTCGACCTTTGGACTTTCGTCCGGTCCGGATTCAGTAGGTTCACTTTCAGCGACTGACACTTCAGCTGGCCCTCTAAGCAAGACAGCTGTATTTTCGACCAACGAAGGACCTGGCGCGAGTTTTTGATATCCAGGAGGAAGTAGCAACGGTGCAACCGGTTGATCTTCCAAAACTCTCTTGGCTTCGTCTAAAAAGGGACAACGGTGGAGGGTGTGATTGCCTTCACACAATTCGCAGGAGGATGTCCATCCTCTTCGTCGTCTAATACCTTCACGTTCGTTGGTCGACGGTAAGCATTCAACCTGACTGTCAGAGGTTGACGCTTCCGAACTGTGCAAGCGAGGGGACCAGTCCCTTAGTATCCGGGGAATACTGGGACAATCACGGTGGAGGTGGTCTCCTCTACATATGACACATGGCGATATGGGCCCGGTCCGTGCTGTGTGTGGGTTTTCGTTAGATGCCTTTTGCTTGCCCCTAGGCGCCTTTGGCTCCTTCTGCTTCTTTTCTTTCTTCTTCTTTTCCTTCTTCTTTTCTATGGGAGCCGCGCTTTTGGCGGCTTGACCTTTCGAAGAAGAAGGATCGGAGGAAGGCTCGTAAGAAGTGGAAGGCTGGAGGGTAGTTCTAGACTGGTCTAACTGTTGACTCGACTGTTCAGGAACCGTGGTGGTCTGAACTACAGCGGTTGAGAATAGCCAAACTGGCAGGCCAATTGTCAGTCCTGGAAGCGACAATGTGGCCATGTGGGGTGCACCAACTTCTCCCTAAGAGGAGAAAGGGCTAGGGGTCCCCCCCTGTGGGATCCCTTGGTTGGTGTGTTGCATGTTCTCAACTTTAAAGATCAACGTAGCAATCAAGGGTAATTATGTTCCGTTTAAGATGAATTTTATATGACGACGCTTTTTAAGACACAACTTGCTTTTTCATGTTTTAAGAGTCGAGAAAAAGCTAAAGATGACTCTAGTCTCCTTCGATGTATTAACGAGCCCGAAGTGACAAATGCTCGGATGGACTTTTTCAGTTATAGAGTTTGAAAAAGGCCAAAAGAAACTACTCTGGAGTTCTAGGCAAGGGTGTGCCAAACCTTTCGCGAAACCACAGAATACATTTTATGGTACGAGTGGTCGATCTTCGTGAATGCTGTGTTCACTGCATCGCGATCAGTAGGGCGGCCGACATGGCTTCCTATGGATAAAGGCTTTGTTCCTATAGGGGTCCCCCAATATACGCAACGGTACGCGGGGGCACAAGTCCGTATTAGTGCTATCGTCCCTCAGGAGGAATCACCACCTTCGTAGAGATCGACAGTCACTATGTTTAACGACGCCGGTTCACGTCTCTACCTAGACTTCTACTATGTTTCGTTATGTTTCAAAGCGTTGTTAGATAAATTCAGTTCTTTTTAGGTTGATCTTGCTTAGCAGTTTGCCTTTATGGATGACCACGTGATGTATGAGACAACTCCTAAATGCAATCTAAGAATGATAAGCAAGCTTTTTCAATTCCTTCAACTTATGAAAACCTTAACTACTGAAGGAAAAGAAAGACATCATCTTTTCAAACAGATCATAGAGCACACACTGATGCACTTTTCCTAAATCGACATGCAAACTGTCAAAATGCACATGCACAATGCAAGTATTTCTTTTCTTCTTCCTTAATGTTGATGTATTACAAAAAGAAAGCTGTTGTATAATTTTGAATTCGATTTCAAGCGTAAGCAAACAAGTTTGGTCCAATAATCAAAAGAACACCTTAAGATTCACTCGTTTCAACACAAGAAATACTGAAATTCAAACCATATAACGAAAGCAAATTCTCAAGCAGCTATGAACAACAATAAACTAACTCTTAGAATCACAACAACACTTTCTCACAGGTCTAGATTCAAGACGTCATAGCAAGACTAGTTCACTTTCGCTATGGGAAATTGTCAATGACAGCAAGAAATACAATAAGAACAATCACGGTTTCTTCACACAACTGAGGCGGAATGAAGGCAAAGAGAAGTGGTTTCAGCTGGGTATACAGGTTGACAACAGGCTGCAAAAACAGTACTGAAAACTGGGCAACAGACAGTGGAGAATCCCAGCTGCACAAGGCAAGACTGGATCAGCGCAGGTGCTGCACTGTCAATCTGAGATGCAGCGCAGGTAGCCCCTTCGGGATCTGCGTTGCAGTGCAGGTAGCCTTTGTTGCAGCTGCACTGAATGAAACAACTCTCGTCTCTGTCAGATTCCGGCTCACAGTTTGCTAAAAAATGAGCGGTTTTTGGCCAAATCAGTTGCTATCAGTCAAGTATACTCTAGAGGATGATTAAAGGAAGATGAACACTATCACAAAGAGCTAAAAAGACTCCTTGTGGATTAGCTCTTCAAATCATAAACATGCCCAGCACTGGGCTAGAGTAGCTGCCCTCTACTTTGCATTCGAAGAACTCGAATGCAGTTTTCGATTCGGTACCCTTTTGTTTAAGAAAAGAATAGCAAGAAACACAAGCTACCAACAAGACACGATCCCCAGCGGAGTCGCCAGTCTGTTGCGGGGGAAAGTATCCAACTCGGAATGACCCTAACCCACTCTAAGGGTGACAGTTCCTTAGCAACAGCTGAAAGCAAAACTATCTAAAGTTTCTTCTTTATGACATGCAAGAGATAAAAGGAAGAGATCCACTTACCGATGTCTTGCGCAAATGGTCGATCCAATCTCCTTTGATTGCCTCTTGCTCCCAGCTCCAAGTCTTTTCACGGGCCCAGCTACACAAGATCCTGCAAATCAGACAAGAAAAGGAAACTACAAGAAGCATGCATGCATAACTGATTCAAGGATTAGCATAAATCAAATACGCAAGTAAGGCAATACATCATTGAAACACATGCGAATAGAAGAACCTCAAAAGCTTTATTAATATATGGAAGTAAGGTTCAGGTGGTGATACAACCATGAGAGGTCCAATCCAGCATCACCTTCCCGACGGAGAGAAATCTCTTCTTCACCTCCCTCAAGCAATCACCCAATACTCTCAACTGCAAACCAACAACAATTCTTTGCACTAAATTCCGGCCTCCCAGATCCCATGGGATGAGATCCTTATATAGAGTTTTGGAGTGAAGATAAGTCAGCTTGATGTGTGACTTGTTGTCCTCTTCAACTCCAGTTGTTCTTCAGTTCTTCACTCGGAGTTTCTGTCTTCCACTTGGAGTTTTAGAAGCTCTTAACTCATCATTAGGCGAATCTTATCATCAAGTGTCTTTTTAGAAGCTTCCTGGGCACTGGCACTTTGAGAAAAAGATTCCTCCACATGTCCAAGTACGCCCAACGCAGGTAGCCTTTGTTCTACTTGCTATGCAACGCAGGTAGCCTTTGTTGTACCTGCTATGCAGCGCAGATGCCTAGTGGAGCAGCTGCAATGATCCAAAACTGACCTGTCTTTGAGTGTTTTTCAGTGGAGAACTGTTTTGCAGTGCTGTGGTTTGCTGACCTTGTTCCTCTAAGGGTAAGAACAACTTGTTTAGGGACTTTGGATCCCTCAGATTATTGACATTTCATGCTCTATGCTGTAAGGCACAAAAATGTCTATAACAGGGTGTTACACTCATGCATTCAAGTCTGGGAGACTCGTCAATTTCTGTCAGAAGTACAATGTTATTCTTGGTCACTCCATCACTTATTATCCTTAAGGAAATGGGTTGGTTGAGTCATAAAACAAGACATTAGTAAGAATCTTAAAGAAAATCATTGTGGAAAATAAGAAGAACTGAGATTCCTAACTCAAATTTTCTCTCTGGGAAAATAGAGTCACAACAAAAAGGTCTACTAGAAAATCACCATTTGAGATAGTATATGGCACTGTTGCACTATTCCCTAGTCAATTGGCTAGACCCGTGGCTAAATTAATTCAATACGTAGAGAAGTAACCAAATCCACTCACTTGCAGGATAAACTGGTTGGTTTAATTGTAGGAGAACAAGGAGCAGGAAAGTTAGAATTTGCTCAAATATTAGGATAAAATGAAGGCCCTGTTTGATAGAAAGGCCAAGGAAAGAGTTTTACAACTAGGGAACTTTGTGCTCAGGTGGGATGTCAGAAGGGAAGATAAGGGAAAACATGGAAAATTTAACCCCTTGTGGTTTGGACCGTTCAAGATAGCAGAGACCAAAGGAAATATTACATTCCTACTAGAAAATATGGATGGAGATGTGCTTGAGCTTCCCATCAATGGGAAATACCTCAAGCATTACTTTCAAGAATAAAATTAGGTACCCACTTCCATAATAAATATCGGCGAGTCATTGTAAATATTGATGTGTTTGTTTCATTTTTAGTTTTGGATGTATATTTTTGAATTCATGCCCAACAAAGTCTACTAGTCTGCAAGTTATCAGTGCCTTGCTAGTTAGACATTGTCCCCAATTGGAGCCGATGTTATACTCTGTTGTATCTTAATTTTATTTTGCTAAGTATTACATCCCAGAGAAATGGAGTATAGAACATAGACATAGCAGAGATTAGAGTTTTTTTCAGAAAAATGGATGAGCACGTAAAATTTGAAAACTCGGAACCTTGAAATCCCGCTTCCCGTCATGAAATTAATTATAAAAGGCTCTGGGTACTGGAGATCAGAAATCTATCAATTTTCAGAGTTGGGGCCATTTGTTGAAAAAACCCTGTAATGGAGAATGGAGGCTTAGATCCTGCAACCTTGGATCCCCGTAACTCTCTGCTAACTTAATCCTTGAAAATGCTGGGATTGCACCATTCACAATCAGGGACCGGGGATTTTCTCATTGGACATATAGATGGCAACACACTATTGAGTAAAGTTGACATCAACAACCACCCATTGGAAGTCAGACACATGACAGGTAGTTTCGGAGTTTTTAGGAACATGAAGGACCCAAATATAAATGACATTTGGAATAATTATGGGTCGACACGTGGCTTGGCGAGCGTCAATATGACATTATCCCGACAGAAGACCCTAGAGGAGCAAGAACCCCATTTCTAATGACATTCTAAAGGGAGGCAGACTTCTAGGCTTTATGGGTCCATGGCTATTGAGCTACCAGGTTACAACTCAACGGTGAAAAACACCACTTCCAACACGGTGAAGCCACAAAATGGCAGTGAATTTCCACATGTCACATTTATAACCAAATAAAGAGCAGATAATTATTAAAAGGATCACCACCTATCATAAAGAAATATCACTCGAAAGAGAGTTCCAACGGGTGGACAAGCATGGTCGTTAATCCAACGCTGCCCCCTGGAAGGTTAGAGACAACAAAGAAATATCTGCAAATCAACGGTCACTATTAATTCCGGGGGCATGAGACTTCACACCAACTCCACCTAAGCACCCCACCGGGAAGATTAAAAGGGGCTGCCACCTGTCTTGCCAGCATGTGAACCACGTTAATAGTGAGGAATGTTATCAAGTGAGTGTGGCAAGTGGGCATGCCAAGAGAGTGTGAAAATAAATTGATGTATCTCCTTTCCACCCTTATCCTTCACCCAATCTAGTTTTTCCACGTGTCTCCTCCACGCCATCTCATTATGTTTCCCACCTAAAATCCCCGCGAACTAACTGTTGTAACTTGCATGCCGATCGTTGCAGTTAAAAAAAATAATTCTATTTAAAACACTCTCGTGCACAAGACACTCCATATGTTAGCACCTAAAGTTGCGAGCTATCCCTAACTGGTAACCCATAGCGCAAGAGCTTTGGTGCACCATCAGATTCTAGGTTCCTCTGCTCGCTAAGTAATTGCTAGGTACCCTATTCTTGTATAATTGAAAACCATGCTCAAATTAAAAAAGGGTTCGCCAAAAATATCTAAGAAAAAAAACGAAACCCTCGGGCCACCCTAAACCCTGATGGACACTGAAGGGGAAATTCATGACCCCTTCTTCCCTCTAAATCTGTCTGATCTCCGTTTTGAATTTTATGGTCATTATTTGAACAAAGAAAACCCCTTCCACGTTGTTGATTTTGGGCTCTACAACCTCATCACCCCCACGGTGTGGCATTTCCCAGAATTCATATCCTGGCTAATTGTCATGTTTGTGAAGGATAAAAACTGTTGTATTTCCTCCACCAAGGAGAAAATCTTGGAGGTCGCCCTTGAATTAATTCACGATGCCTTCCATTATCCATAAACCCCAAAGCCTAAAAAAATTATAGAGACTACACTCTCATATGAATATGTCAGGCTCTCAGTTGGAGAGAAACAAGTATTTCACTAACTAATTATGGCCACCAATGCCCAATTTCCCTCCTGCTTAGAAACCCTTCCCATTGCCCTATTTTCAGAATATGTGCAACCTATCCTCTCCATTATCCTATGGATATTCGAGGATGATGATACAACAAACATCTGCAAAGAATCCTTAGGGATTTTACATAAAATGATGAAGTCATATGTTACCCTTGATATACCCTCTTTCCTTGTCGAAGCCATCAAATTCCAATGTGAACAATTTCATCTTGCCTCCTCCTTCAGTTATTACTCTATATTTGTTTATATGTTCCTTTATACTCATAGGGAAGAATTCGAGTACCTAGACCTCAGTGCCATGGAATCCCATAAACAAAGGAAATATGTGGTAGACTGGGACAATTCTTTGAATAAAAATCATGATAATGAAGGGTTTACTCATTTTATCTCTACTTTCATGACCACAGGTTACAAAATTATCAACAAAGTCTCCCCTCCTAGAATATTACCCCAACAGAAAAGGAACATTCAACTTAGGAAAGATACTAGGGTGGGTGACTGGTATTTATTCGAATATTACATTGAAATATGAATATATGGATATGAATTGCCTCCCTATCAATTGCCCATATTTATGGCCATGAGAACTTTTTCTTTGGAATTCATCAAACAAGGCTCAAATATAGACTATATCCATTTTTTCTTGACCAAAAAGGGTTTTATGTTTAAGCTTCCGATGATGGTGGGCCCATTCGTTGTGAACTCTAGGTAGGCGTTCCAATAGGTGGAAATTATGTTGAAGGAATTGAATTTTGAATTTGGAGAAGTGTCACATTATGATCCTCATGGGATTATTTCTAATAAGAGAAAGGACATCAATGATTCTGCTTATGAGCATGAGTCTAGGCCAGAATGAGAATGGAAGGCTAACTCCGATTCATGGCCTATCAACACAAAGATGGAGATTGAGACACCAAGCACTAAAGAAAATACTAATAAAATAAGCATTGATGAGGTAGGGGACACTGAAATGGAGGATGCATCCTCAGCTGAGAAAGAAAAAATTTAAGAGTAGGCAGAAGAAGAAATCAAAGTGAAATTAACTGAAGAGAGGCCGAATCAACCTGGATTCTAGGTACAGCTAGAGGACCCCCAACAAGCTACTGCCTCTAGTTATACTGAAGTGGCAATCTTGGGTTCTGTGGGGGACACATCGGTATTAGGTACTAAACGGGAGGATGAGAAGCTAATAGAAGAAAGAAACAAAAAATTTAGGGATGGCATCTCATCACAGGTTGCATCCCACTAGGTACCATATCAGACTAGACTCTTGGCTGTGATGGACCTAGAAAGAAGAAAAATGAAATTCTCCTATATAAACCCTCAATGTAGTCCTTCCCCTCTAGACCAAAGTTCAGAATGGTGGACTTGTCTTTAGACATGAACAATGTCTCTTTGCAGGATAATATTAAATTACACAAGCAAGAAGGGGAGATGTTATGTAATGAGTTAAATAAGGGAGCCTTGATTGTTAGGACAGTCAAGAAGATGACAAAGAAAGAAACTAATAAGGTAAAACAAGAAAGAGCGAACTCGAGAGCCCTTCATATCCAAATTAAAAACTACAAAGAACTGATCATCAAGTTGGGAGTGGATCCTAATGACAAAGCCATTTTATAGGCTATTATCAAGGCCTCACATTCAAAAATACAATCATTGAGACAACAACTTAAAATGCCTGTTGCAGAGCATGTGCAGACCAGGGAATTAGCTCAAGTTCAAAATGAGAAGGAAATTCTGGCCAGAGAGCTAATTTAGAGGAATGATGAGGTAGTAACCCTAAAATTGTGGGAGACAGATCCACAACAACAGATAGAGTCCCATGTTTGTGTCGTGGTTGTACCAGAAAGGCCGCAAAATCTTGCTGAGCAGCTAACCAGAACTCTCACAGAACTGCATCTGTCAGAAAAAGAGTGGAATAAGGTTCAAATAGACTTGGACAACCCTAAACACATGTTGGAAAATAAGGAAAAGCAACTCTATCCACTGAAAAAATGTAGATAAAATAAACAACAAATATTAGGAAACGTAGGATGAGATGAAAGTGTTGAAGAGAAAATTGAAGGGTAATATGGCCCTGATTGAAGTTATATAGATAATATGGGAAGACATCATCTCAAAAATGAAAAACTATGGGAACATCTACAATCGGTTGCACAACAGAAGGCTACAGTAGAAACCATCGAGATCTTTGTCCTAACAGCTAAGGAAGAGAACCCTAAGAAGGCTAACATTGTTGAGAGAATTATCAATGAAAAATCAGTTGATGAGTTAAGGGCAATATAAATCATTGAAAAGACTTGCATAATCATGGAAATCACCAAAGTTATTCAAAATAAAGAAGCGTGGGATAGGGCCAAAGCTTGTGTGAATGAGATGGAAAGGACGATTGCAACCTTCAACTCTAATTTTGAATAGAGGGTTAGAGCAGGCTTACCCAGTTGTTGGAATTTCTAAGGGTAGCTACTACCCTGGGAGAAATATGACCAATTATTAACAAAAGCCAAAAACACGGTGGATTCCTCATGTGAGAAAACTGTCACTCTCAAGGGAAGTACCATAGTAAACTACTTGCAAAGAAACTTCCAACTGTTGTGTGTAATAACCCCACAACAACCCTAGTAAAAATTCCATGTAATAAAGTTAATAAAGGAAAAATAATAACCAAGATCATGGGATACCTATCCCGAGATGAATGTTGGGAAAAACTTCCTAGTGTTGGTGTTCATTTGCTTTATTATGGATAAGGAAATTGGAAAAGGCAATGGCAAAGACTTTGGAAAGGAATGAGGCATTAATTAGCATTTTATTTATGAAAATAATAGAAATTAGGAGAAAAGGAAGGTGAAAGGTCATAGGTTGCATGTGAAAAGGAAAATGAAGAAAAATAATGGAAAATTAAGAAAATAGAGGTGTCATTACTAAAAAGGTTTTTGAGGATTAGTTGGTACCTTTTGGTTAGTTCATTTTTGGGAGCTCTCTCTCTATACTCTCTCTCTCTCTCACTCTTGGATACTTAGAGCATTCTTGGAGCACTCGAGAATTGGATCAAGGAAAGAAAAAGAAGGACAAAAGAGGAAAGGGGAAGTAAAGATCAAGCAAGGAAGAGCAGGATCAAGAAGTTACAATGGGATTACTTACAGGTATCGATTTTCATGTGTGAGTTCCTAGCTAGATTTGGCATGCATGATACATGCATGCGTGTTTTTGGTTCTCTTCCAGTCATTGGCATGGGTTTTTCCAAGTGTGACAGTGTTCTTTAGCCTTTCCTTGCCATTTCAGTATAGCCATAGTATGGTGGGTTCTCTTGTATTTGGTTGAGCTAGATTGTCGAATGGACTTGAAGCTGAGTCGGGTGGTCTAAGGATTACTCACAAGGCCTATGAATCCCGGGATGGGATACACGGTAAATCCTTGTTTTGAACACTTCGATTGAGCCTAGGAATCCCTTGACTGGTGAATGACGGGATACATGGTATAACTTAGTGGTGAATACCCTTGGTTGGGCCTAGGAATCTCTTGACTAATAATGGTGGGATACACAGTAAATACCAGAGGGTGGTGACCTCATAGGCCTAAGAATCCCTTGATCAGTAATGCGAGATACACGGTAAAGACGAGAGGTTGAGATATACAAATTCCTCACAGTTTAAGTGGAGAGATCCATAGGCATCCATGCTTGTTTAGGGCATAGTGATTCAGTGGGGATTATGGTAAATCCTAGTTATATTAATGAGGGTTCGCGCCTAGGAACCCCTTGTTGGGATATACGGTAAATCATGAGGAAGCCTTGGTTTGTTTTGTTGTGAGTCCCACATTCATGCTTGGAATATGGCACGGGGGTGATTGGATGAAAGAAAGATTTGGTTAAGCCTAATCAATGGTTGGGTGGTTCGTGGAAGTGCCAATTCATTCATTAATAAGAGCTTCTTCTCCTTGGAATCTCATGTGTAAATGTATTGGATCATATGTGATTCTTATGGCTGTTATATCCTTATTATTTATGTTGGTTACATGTTGGTTATGAGTATGTTTTATGACAGAATTTATGTATAGCTCTCATCATGTTTTGATTTTACAAATGAATGTAAAATGAATATATGACCCAATATATGATAATGCAACTATTGGGATAAGGTAACAATGATACCTTACAAATCTCAAATAAGTATGAGACCCCTATGCTCAAATATGTTGTTATGACCTGTAGATTACATACTTGTGACATGTTTGATGAAATGCCTGTCATGGGTAGTAGGGGTCAGATCAAGTACTTGTACCAATGATTCAATTAGTGGTCTTATTCCATTGTTATTTACCATTTCTTAAGGTTTCATGAAGTTATGGGTAGTGACCTGAGACATACACCTGAAAAAGTGGCTTATAATCCAGGGTCGCTGGCTCTGAATTGACTGAAAAATTCCATAGTTGCTGGTATACCTTGCTATGGGAGCGACTGGAAGGAATCATTCGCATGCATAGATTGTCATTGGAGTGGCTGAGGGTCCATATCAGTGAAATGTCAAGTTGTCTTAGGGGTTTATCACCTAGAAGGTTTGGTTGGCTCTTGAAGGTTCTGTGGAAGGTCAGAATGGTTTTGTTTTGTCAATTCCACTTCCTTAATTGTACATGGGGAGTTAAATCACATCATAGTAGCCTCTCATCACATGTTTACCCTAACAGACCGATTAGCTTGGGTAAATGTGGGAGGAGGGTGTTACAGAGTGGTAACAGAGCATGGTTCACCACTTAGACTGGATGGGCAGTGTATTGGTCATGCTTACATATTGGTTGCATATGTGTTCCTTATGCTTGTGGTATATGTACTTGTTGTGTATGCATGTTGTTGGTCATGGTTACAGTGGTGTCGCCATGTGAAAGTTGATGATTTTTTTGGTGGATGTGTTTGTCACGAGTTTATGTTAGTTATGCATGTTAGTGCTTATATGTTGTTATACATACATTGACATGGTGATAGTTGTTGTGCATGAGGTCATGCTATGTGGTCGGTATGGTCATGCATTGATAACTGGATAATGGTTGAAATGATGATTATATGCTGATATGATTATGTTTATACATGTATTGTGCTAATCTGGTTGATCTTGCAAACAAGATATCCTCCCTTGAACTATACTGAGTTATGTTGATTATTTTATGTTTTAGTTTAAGCTGACATGGTATACTTGGAGGAAGAAGATCAAATATGACTTGAAAGATAGTAGACTATAGTTCACGAGACTCTCCCTATGGATCAAATTAGCAGCGTGGTGTTGGGAACTCTTCTAACTTAGTAGACACATTGAGAAGTTTTGAAGGAAAAAATAAGAAGTTGCAAGGAAGATACTGACAGAATCATGCAAGCACAAGAGAAACAAGCAGAAGTCAATGCAGTAATCCTTTAGAGTTTGTAAGAATTGTATAGATAGGGACCGCTTCAGATCAACCATGGGGAGGAGGACAATTCTAATGGGGCATATGGCAGTAGATATCATGGTGGGCACAGGTCAAATAGGGATGACATGACCAGAGATGGAAGGATCTTGGATACTTCAGATAGGAGAGACGATGGACACATGTTCTATTCTAGTTTTGGTTTTGAGAGACACTATGATTGTCATCGTTATCATCCTTATAGTAGGAGTGACAGGGGATAGTTTCCAAATGATTTCAAGAAAGCTAAGCCAACTGATTTTGATGGTGATTTGGAGAAGCTAGAGGATGCATATGCATGGTTACTTGGGATGAAAAAATTATTTGAGTTGCATGGATACACTGAGAATATGAAGTTCAAAATAGCTATCTTTAGCCTCAAAGGGAAAACAAACATCTAGTGGGAAGATGTGAAGCGGGTTAGAGACATTAGGACAAAAGAGTTAAGTTGGCATGAATTCAAGCAACTTTTTAGGAAGAAATACTTGTTAGAGAGGTACTACAACAACAATGACGAGGTGTTTAATAAGCTAAAGATGGGATCAATGACAGATGAGGAGTATACAACTAAGTTTCTAGAGTTATTTAGGTATGTATTGTATCTTAAACATGAGAAGGCGAAAGTTTGGAGATTTGTTTGTGGATTGCCATTAGCATTTAGAGGTTGGATTGAGTATGATGAGCCTCAGTCACTTGAGGAAGTTATTGGGAAATTGAAGCACTGTTATGAGCAATCAAAGAGTAATACAAAATTGTAGTAAGGTTGGAAAGGGAAGGACACGGCTAAAGTTAAATGGAAGTCGAAATAACAAGGCTTCAAGATGCAGGTGAGAAAGAAAATGTTGCACCTTATAAGAAGTTCAATGTAGTTAGATAGGGACATGGGTCACAACCTAGAGGGAAGCAGAATAGAGGTGATCATATGGGACTGTTGCAGTGTTGGATATGTGGCAAGGAGCATCTTAAGAGAGATTGTCCGTAATATCAAGGTGGTAGGCCTCATATCTACAATGAATAGGAGGCACGAACTGCTAGGGATGTCGTGCAGAGTATTCCTCGTATCTATGCAGAATTGGACAACAAGAAGGTGGATCACCAGACAACTGTTATCGAGATTGATGGTAAGATTTGTGATCAATTTGTTTCTATTTTGATTGACCTTGGATCTAATTATACTTATGTTAGTCTTGACCTGGTGGATAAGTGTGGTTTGAATAAAGAAGTGCATGAGAATCTTGGTTAGTGCAGTTAGCTATAGGTACAAAAATGAGAGTGCATCACTGGGTAAGATCTTGTGCATTTGAGTTGAATGGTATGCCCACCTCAACACATTTGAATGTATTTACATTTGGATCATACAATGTGCTTTTGGGCATGGATTGGTTATACCTTCACAGGACTAAGGTGGATTGTTATGACAAATCTATTGAGTTCTTGGATGACACTAGGGAACAAAGGATCTTGAAGGAAACATTAAGAACGACCCTTGTTTTTGAAGAAGAGGAAATTGACCACCTCCTCCATTTTCAAATCAATTGGTATTAGAGCCTCATCTGATCAAGTTGTAAGAATGGGAAAGAAGAGTCTCCAAGAGATAGAGGAGATTAATTTGGCTCTTCGTATGTAGAAAATTGAGTTGAGAAGAATGCTAGAAGTAGTTGAAGAGGAGAAGAGGCATATGCACCTTCAGTTGTAACATGTGCTTGAGGAATAAGTTGTTGAAAGTTCTACTCCCATGGCAACAAAGGACACCTCCATAATGAAACCAATATGTGGCTATGGTTCAAACAATGGTTATGGACCTTATGAGGAAGATGATGCATGTGAATTTTGCAAGCATCTCCGAGATTCTCACCATATGCATGTTGGTAAAAGTGGGTGGCTAGAGTCATCTACAATGTCGTCATCATCATGAGAAGTTGAAAAGATGAATGGCAAGTTCAAGGAGGTAATAAGCATTTTAAGTACAATTCCTTTTCTTTATGTTCATAACACCTCTTTTGCAACATTTGAGAAACATACCAAATGCAATGGTATGAAGATGCTTTCTAAAATGGGTTATGAAAGAGGAGGCCTAAACATCAATGGAAAATTGATCACCAATCCAGTCATGGTACAAGAGAGACCAAAGTATCAAGGATTGGGATATGGTCAAATGGAATTTGGAGAATGATCTAAACAATTTGAAGCACCACAATCATCAGAGGATGAGATGTCACACCAAGATGGTGGGGATAATTTTCATTTTTCTCCCAAGTGAGATTAATTCTTGAAGGGACCGTGCATGTCATCATTCACACCACATTGTCAAAGCTCCAACTCAAGAGACCAGTATAAATATCATGGGTGTTTTCTAAATGATGGTAATTTTGACTATTTATGGAATATGTACCCTTACATTCTGTGATACATTTGACAATTGTGTGGCTATCTGTGAGAAGCTCATGGTAATGGTTAAAAGAATGGATCAAATTCTAGGCATCAAGCATTATGAATCTCCTTCACATGAGAGGATTTATTTGTTAGCAAGAAAGAGAAAGTTATTTTCTACCCATTGCAAGATGCATGGGCATGGAAATGAACGATGTTGGAAATTACATCCAGAGCTTTGTTCCAATAATGGAAAAGAGATTTTACAACCTAATGCAAGGGAAGAAAGAGGTGGAAAATAGGACTCACAACAATCCTAAAGAAACCTTCAAGGTAAAGATAATGCAAAAAGAGAACCAATAAACCTAGGAGAGGCAAAAATTGGGTAGACTGTTTGTAAAGTTGCTTTGTAAATTTGTAATTACTTGTTGTTGTGTACCTATATGGGTACTTTTGTAGAGTGAACAACAATAGGCACTATGTGCAACAAGTATGTTTCATTGATGTTATGTTATTGGCTTGTTTATAAGTCCATATGTGTAAGGAAATTTGGAATGTACAAGTTGTCATGCAAGTTTGTCATGTACTCACTGATACAAGTATTCAAGATGAAACTTGTTGTGAATAGAATTTTTGTTTAAGATTGTACAAGATGACTATGTTTTTGTAGGCAAAGCCAATTATGTCATTGAAATTTTGTAGCAGTGTACTTTTGTGTACAAGCTTTGTTTGAGGACAGTAAATCAAATTTTATGTTGCTTTTGATTTGCAGGATGGCATCAAGTATGTCTTTGACAATTGAACTTCAAGATGAAGTTTTTTTGAACCATGCCAAGATGAGATTAAAGAGAATGTTCAGATTCCACTCAACGGTGTTTTTGTTCCTGCATCATTGATAAGAATTTTTTGCTTGATTCTTAACAGGATAGTAACTCTTCACAAAGAAGATAGGTGAAGTGCCTTGATTGGGGATTGAAGGGAAAAAATTCAAAAGTAAGCATTTTGGATTGAGTTTTTGGGTGATTTTGAGTTTCAACGTCATTTTATTTACTAGGGAAGTAAACTTTTGGAGTCCAAAATTTCATAGTGGGGAGGTGTGATCATGTGATCAAATTTTAACTCAAAATTGAAAGTGGCCAGAAAGTCTTGAAACTGACATCAAGTTGAATTGCTTGTCCTTTTGAATTCAACATCGTTTGTTTTCACCTCAATCCAACAATGTATGCTCAAGTTATTGAGTTTTGATCGTTTGACCCAATAGTTAAAAAATGAACAGGGTTGCTGATTGGGTAGCTGTTTGAGCTTCCATATAGCTGACATCATCTAGGGTGACTATGGAGGTACAGGCCAATCAGGTGCTGACAAGTGGAATCTCCGGGTTTTTTGGTTGGGGTCAAACTTGATTGGTTTAGTGTGGCCCAATCATGGGCTACCACGTGGCTAAATCACGGGCTACCACGTGGCACCTCCAAAGCGTAATAAAATTTGGTATGGTCGGCTAGAGGCCTAGGTGGACCTAACCCCCAACCTCATGTTCAACAATGTAATGACTTACCACTAGGCTCATGGTGGGTCTTATTATTACTATGGAAAAATCCTCTATTTAAGTTTTATGTGGCGCAAGTTTGGGAAAAGCGTCCAGGCTTCCAGCCCTGATCCCTAGTCACAACGATAACATATAACCATAGCGCAGAAGGTATGGGGACTAAGAACTAGCCACTTCCTGGTCACCATACTTTCCATAAGACCTCTATGTAAGGCATAGCAGAGAGGGGGCTAGGGTATATCCCAGCCCATGGTCACGTTGCTCCCACGAGAGTACATGCGCACACTATAGCGACATTCAACATAGAAGGGGTTAGGGTGGCCCTAGCCCATGACCATGTGAGCCTACACGGAAACCTGGCTAGGCGCTTGGCGGATGATGCTTATGAAGGGTGCCAACCCTTGGCCCTGTCACACTCATGTGACCCAATGCGTAGACGACGAGGGCTTGGTGGGAAGGGTGAGTCGTTGGCCTGACCGTCAATCTCGTGGACCCAATATAACCATAACCCAATAGTTAAGGTGCTAAGTCGGCGGGGATGGGTGTTAAGGCCCAGCCCGCGACCACATGGCCCATATGGCATAGTTTTTCGTGCACAAGGGTTATTGGGAAATTTAATTGTCCAACAAATTTTACTATCAGAGGGTGAAATTGTCACCTCAGTAACATAAAACAGGGTGAATTTGTAGGACAATTAAACTATTAGTCCAATTTGTAGGATGGATAACAACAAAAACTACATGGAGAGCTTGTAGAGCCATATCTTTGGGATTTTTCAGTGTTTTGGAGCTCGAGAAGAGTCTACCAAGGGGTTTTGGACATTCTAGATACAATGGTGACCTTTCCTTGTTGATTTGAGCACATATAAATGAACTTTTGTAGGTACAAGTTCATGGGTGTATGGATCAATCAGTATTTTGGAGCAATTTTTGAAGGTGTTTCAGTATGGAGAAGGCCTTGTAGGGGTTTATTATCTTCAAAATTTTACTGCAGAAATTTTTACTAGCAGGGTTCAACTCTTCTATACTTTTCTCACTATGTCTTGTTCAGGAAAGTTTTCTATTTTCCCTTCAATGTGGAATTGAAGTGCTATATGCTCATGTATGATCATTTTTAGTTGGAGTATAGGGTCTTTGTACGATACATCTTGTGTCGTTGATGTTTTCATGATGAATGCATGTTGTCATGCTATTTTATGTGAGATTTTTTTGTAGAAGAACATTTCCTTGAAGGGGAAACAACCACATGTTTATTAGAAAATGTTTATGTACTCTTTTTTCCACTAAATATATGGAGTGATCTAGCTATGTTGGCAGGCTCAGAGATGTAGCCCAGGATGGTGAACTTCATCAACGAATCCTTTGTTCTAATCTTCATATATGCTTGTATGAGTTATGTGATGTTGTGTTGCTTATGCTTAAGTTTAAATGTGAAAACTAACTCATAACTTGAATATACCTTTTGGGAACCCTTGTTTTGTGTAAGACCTATTTTTTCCTTTCAAAGCTTTGAAGAATGGTCCTTGTTTTTGAAGAAAAAGAAATTGACCACCTCCTCCATTTTCATATCAATAGGTATTAGAGCCTCATTTGATCAAGTTGCAAGAATGGGTAATAAGAGTCTCTAAGAGCTAGAGGAGATGAAATTGGCTCTTCATATGGAGAACATTGAGTTGAGAAGAATGCTAGAAATAAATGAGGAGGACAAGAGGCATATGCACCTTCAGTTGCAACATGTGTTTGAGGAACAAGTTGCTAAAAGTTCCACTCATGTGATAGCAAAGGACACCTCCAAAAATGAAACCAATATGTGGCCATGGTTCAAACAATGGTTATGAACCTTATGAGGAAGATGATGCATGTGCATTTTGAAAGAATCTCCAAGATTCTCACCATATGCCAATTGGTAAAAGTGGGTGGATAGAGTCCTTTGCAATGTTGTCATCATCATTAGAAGCTGAAAATATGAATGGAAAGTTCAAGGAGGTAATAAGAATTTCAAGTAAAATTCCTTATGTTTATGTTCATAACACCTCTTTTGTAGCATTTGAGCAACATACCAAAGGCATTGGTATGAAGTTGCTTTCTAAAATGGGTTATGAAGGAGGAGGCCTCAACATCAATGGCCAAGGGATCACCAATCCAATCATGGTAGAAGAGAGACCAAAGTATCAAGGATTGGGATATGGTCAAAGGGAGTTTAGAGAATTCTCTAAATGATTTGAAGCACCACAATCATCAGAGGATGAGATGTCACACCAAGATGGTGGTGACAATGTTCATTTGTCTCCCAAGTGAGATGAATGCTTGAAGGGACCTTGCATGTCATCGTCCACCCCACATCATCAAAGCTGCAGCCCAAGAGACATGTATAAATCTCATGGGTGTTTTCCAAATGATGGTAATTTTGACTATTTGTGGAATATGTACCCTTGTACTTTCTGTGATGCATTTGACCATTGTGTGGTTGTTTGTGAGAAACACATGGTAATGGTTAAAATAATGGATCAGATTCTAGGCATCAGCCATGATGAATCTCCTTTGTATGAGACAAATTCCTTGTCAGCAAGCAAGATAAATTTCTTTTGTACCCATTGCAAGATGCATGGGCATGGAAATGAACGATGTTGGAAATCACATCCAGAGATTCATTCCAAGAAGGGAAAGGATATTGTGCAAACTAATGCAAGGGAACCAAGAGGTAGAAAAGAGGACTCACAACAATCCTAAAGAAATCTTCAAGGAAAAGAGGATGCAAAAAGAGAACCCATAAGCCTAGGAGAGGCAGAGATTGGGTAGACTGTTTGTAAATTTGTAATTACTTCTTGTTGTTTACTTGTTTAGGTACTTTTGTAAAGTGAAAAATAATAGTCACTATGTGCAACAAGTATGTTTCATTGACGTTATGTTATTGACTTGTTTATAAGTCCATATGTGTAAGGACTTTTGGAATGTACAAGTTATCATCCAAGTTTGTCTACAAGTTTGTCATATACCCACTGATACAAGTATTCAAGATGAAACTTGATGTGAATAGAATATCTATTTAAGATTGTACAAAATGACTATGTTTTTGTAGGCAAAGCCAATTATGTCATTGAAATTTTGCAGCAATGTACTTTTGTGTACAAGCTTAGTTTGAGGACGGTAAAGCAAGTTTTATATTGCTTCTGATTTCCAAGATGGAGTCAAGTTTGTCTTCAACAGTTGAACTTCAAGATGAAGTTGTTTTGAGCCATGAAAAGATGATATTAAAGAGAATGTTCAGATTCCACTCATCAGTGTTTTGTTCCTGCATCAACGATAATAATTTTTGGCTTGATTCTTAACAGGATAGTAGGTCTTCATGAAGAAGATAGGTGAAGTGCCTTGATTGGGGTTTGAAGGGCACCAATTGAAAAGTAAGCATTTTGGATTGAGTTTTTGGGTGATTTTGAGTTTTAACCTCATTTTATTTACTAGGGAATTAACTTTTGGAGCTAGTGGGGAGGTGTGATCAAGTGATCAAATTTTAGCTTAAAAATGAAAGTGTCCAGAAAGTCTTGAAACCAACATTAAGTCGAAGTGCTCGTTGTTCTAAATCCAACAACACTTGTTTCACATCAATCGAACACCATATTCTTAAGTTATTGTGTTTTGATCGTTTGACCCAATAGTTAAAAAATGAGCACGGTTGCTAACTGGGCAACTGACCGGGCTTCCATATAGCTGAAATCAGCCACGACGACTATACAGGTATGGACAAATCAGGTGTTGATAAGTGTCATCTCCTAGTTCATTGGTTGGGGTCAAATTTAATTGGTTTAGTGTGGCCAATCATGGGTTGCCACGTAGCATCTCCATAATGTAATGATATATATATATATATATATATATATATATATATATATATGTATATATATATATATATATATATATATATATATAGATATATATTTCTTTTCTTTTTTTTATGGTTGGACGAAGGCCCTGGTGGATCGAACCCCCAACCTCATGTTCAACAATGCAGCGACTTACCACTAGGCTCATGGTGGGTCTTATTATTACTATGGACAAAACCTGTATTTAATTTTTATGTGGTGCAAGTTTGGGAAAAGTGGTCGAGCTGCTAGCCCTGGCCCCGGTCAAGACGATAACATATGACCATAACACAGAAGGTATGGAGCCTAGAAGCCAGACCTGATTTCACACAGGACTACAATAGAAGGCAGAGTGGAGAGGGGGCCAGTGTATAGTCCAACCCATGGACATGTTGCTCCCACGAGACCACAGGTGCACAATAAAGTAATGTTTAACAGAGAAGGGATTAGGGTGGCCATAGCCCAAGACCATATGAGCCTGCATGGAACCATGGCCAGGCACTCGACAGAGAGTGCTTATGGAGGGGGCTAACCCCCAGTCCTGTCACACTCATGTGACCTTGCGCGTAGATGACAGGGACCCGATGGGAAGGGTGATCCATTGGCCCGACCCTCGGTCTCATCGACCCAATGTAACCATAACGTGACAGTTAAGGTGTTAAGCCGGTGGGGGTAGGCGTTAAGGCCCAGCTCGCGGCCACATGGCCCATGTGGCCTGGTTTTTTGTGCATAGGGGTTATTGGGTGATTTAATTGTCCAACAAATTGCATTATCGGAGGGAGAAATTGTCGCCTAAATAGTAGAAAATAGGGTGAATTTGTAGGAAAGTTAAATTGTTAGTTTGATTTGTAGGACGGATAAGAACAAAAACTACATGGAGATCTTGTAGAGCCATATCTTTGGGAGTTTTCAGTGTTTTGGAGCTCAAGAAGAGTCTACCTAGGGGTTTTTGGACATTCTGGATCCAATGGTGACCTCTATTTTCTGATTTGAGTAAATGTAAAGGAAATTTTGTTAGGTTCAAGTTCATAGGTGTATGAATCAATCAGTGTTTTGGAGCAGTTCTTGAAGGTGTTTAAGCATGGAGAAGGCCTTATAAGGGTTTTTTTACCTTCAGAAGTTTAATGTAGCAGCTGTTACTTGTAGGGTTCAACTCTTCTATACTTTTCTCACCATGTCTTGTTCAGGAAACTTTTCTATTTTCCCTCCAATGTGGAATTGAAGTGTTGTATGCTCATGTATGCCCATTTTCATTTGGAGTATAAGGTCTTTGTAGGAGACACCTTGTGTTGCTGATGTTTTTGATGACTGTAGGTTTTCATATTGTTTTATGTGAGATTTATTTGTAGGAGAACATTTCCTTGAAGGGGAAATAACCACATCTTTATTAATAAACTCTTATGTACTCATTTTTCCACTAAATATATGGAGCGGTCTAGCGATGTTGGTAGGCCCAAAGATGTAGCCCAGGAGGGGTGAACTCCATCAACAAATAATTTGTTCTACTATTCATGTATTCCTGTATGAGTTATGTGATTTTGTGTTTCTTATTCTTAAGTTTACATGTGAAAACTAACTCATAACTTGAAGAGACCTTTTGGGAAAAACTGTTTTTTGTAAGACCTATGTTTTCCTTACTAAGTGTCAGAGAACGGTCCTTCTTTTTGAAGAAGAGGAAATTGACCACCTCCTTCATTTTCAGATCATTCTTCTTGGTATTTCATGGGTAAATATACTTATTTATATGTGTCTTATATGGTTGTTATATCCCTGATATTTCTGTTGGTTAATGCTAGTTATGAATGAGTTTTATGACAGTGAAAATGTATGACTCTCATCATGTTTTCGTTAATCACTAAATGAAAAATGAATATGTGACTTAATAGATGGTAATGCAATTATTTTGATGAGGCATCGATGCTTCTTAGTGATTCTCAGATAAGTATGAAACCCTTATGCTCATATATGTTGTTTAAACCTATAGAATGCATATTTGTGACATGTTTGACGAAATGCATGTCATGGCTAGTAGGGGTCTAGTCAAGTCCTTGTTCAAATAATTACATTTGTATCATTATTGTGTTTTTATATTTCATTTCTGGAAGTTTCATGGAGTTCTCGACAGTGACCTGAGCCCCAAGCGTAAAAAAGTGGCACAAAATTCAGAGTCACAGGCATAGATTTGCATGGGAAATTCCCCAATCGCAGGCATACTCATGTTGTGGGAGGGATTGGATGGTCCCAGTCGTACTCATGCCCATGTCATGGGAGTGACTATGGGATTAATCCAATCAAAAAGTTAGTTTGTCTAAGGGGCTAGTCACCTAGAATGTTTGGATGGCTCCTGGGGGTTCTGTAGTAGGTCTAGAAGGTTTGTGTTGTCGTGTTATGTCTGTTCTACTTCCTTAAATGAAACATGGGGATTTGAATCATATCATACTAACTATTTGTTACATGTTTACCCTGGTTGGCCAGTTACTTGGGTAGATGTGGGAGGAGGGTGTTACAAAATAGTAAGGGAATTAATTGGAAAAAATGGGAACCATTGAAGTGTTGGGGTTGCAGATAACCTCACCTACTCAAAAATTTCTCGTACAATATAAAATAAATTCAAGCCCTACAAACTATATAAGGAACCTCCACCATGAATGAAGTGGCCAGAAACCTTCCTAGAGTTAATGCATCCCTAGAAGATCGTTAAGAGGAATATCAATCTATGATGATTGAAATAGAAGGTAATCTCATAAGTCAACTTGTGCCCATTTTAATATATCTAGGGGCCAAATTAAACTATGTTAACCAAAAAATAGTGGAAAAATGTTAACTAAACATAGAAAAATACAAAAATTATTGCTTGGTCTAACTGGCCATTGGTACCAAAAGGAAAGTTGCCAACTGGGTTAAATATTGTTCTATTAACTTGAATGGATGTAAAACAATAATGAACCTGGATATTTTTCTCCAAGGTTCTTTTGATGTACTCGTAGGAATGGCCTAGTTAGAGAAGCATAGATCAATTATTAATTATTTAGACAAGACTATCAATTGTACGACATATGAGGGAGAGTTACAAATTATTAGATGTATATCAAGACCAATTTCTACTAGGCAAATATCAACCTTACAACTAAATAGATGTACTAGAAAAGGTTGTAAATGACTTTTTGTGTAGGTAGAAGATTTCTCACAAGAAACTTAGGTAAGAACATTAGATGATTTGGAGGTGGTACGAGAGTTCAAGGATGTGTTTCTGGACAAAATTGCGAAGTTACCACCCAAAAGAGATATTGATTTCCCTGTTGAGCTGGCACCTAGGGTGACACAGATGTCCAAAGTAACCTATATAGTGAGCATACCAAAGTTGATTGAACTGAAAACAAAACTTCAAGAACTATTAGACAAAGGATACATTAGGCCAAGTGTCTCCCCTTGGGGAGCACCCATACTATTTGTGAACAAGAAAGATGGTACTTTCAGAGTGTGTATTGATTATAGGTAGTTAAATACACTAACAATTAAAACAAATACCCCCTACCAATAATAAATGACCGATGACCATGATCTCCTAAGCATCGACTCTACCCATAAAATGCCTACCTGGAGGAATCGCCAAGTCGGGGATCATGCCCTAGCCCATCGTCTTGACCGCTTCCTCATCAGATCCCATCTCCTAAATAGACTATGACGAATCAGACACTGGGTTGGCACTAGAGGAAGCTCTGACCACTCCCCTATTTTCCTAGATCTGGAAGATGAGGTGAAGAAGCCAGGATCCCCCTTCAAATTCAATGCAACATGGATACAAGAAGAAGGTTTCCAGGACCTGGTTAATAGGAACTGGACCCAATTTAACAGGGAGGAGGGGCTATCACCAGGATCCGCCTTAACTCATAACTTAAATAAGCTCAAACAAGAAACTATCGCCTGGATTAAGACCAGGAAACAGAAGGATGAAAAGGATCTGGCTAAGATTGAGGCTGAGCTGGCCCTCCTCGAATCTTGGGGGTTGATGAGCTACTCCACCTTCGACTCCAGGGATCATCTGGTCAAGTTAGAAAAGGAAAAAATCAAAATTCTCCGAAGAGCTGAAGAGACTTGGAGGCTTAAGAGCAGGGCAATTTGGCTAAAAGCGGGTGATGAAAACACAAAGTTCTTCCAATAGTACGCCAAAGGAAGGCGTAATATCAACACCATTTGGGCTCTAAGGGACCAAAACGGAAGAGAAGCCAACACTTTTTCTCATCTGGCGGACCTAGGGGTCAGACATTTCTCAGATATCTATAAGAGCCCTAGGGAAGCTAACATCGCCGAGATTCTCTGTGTTACTGAGGCAGTCCCTCTCTTCGTTGAAGAAGAGGATAAGGAGATTTTGAATGCGCCCATCACCCTTGATGAACTGGAGGCCACTCTCAAGAGCATGGGCAAAGACAAAATTCCGGGGCTAGACGGCTGGCCCATCGAATTTTTTACCGCTTTTTTTGAACTCATTGGCCAAGACCTACTGCTAGCTGCAGAAGATTGCCGAACCTCTGGGACTATGCCTGAAGCTTTTAACACTACCTTCTTAGCCCTTATCCCCAAAGTGGAAAATCCTCAAACTTTTGATGACTATAGACCTATTTCACTCTGTAACTGCATCTACAAGATTTTCTCCAAAATCATTGCCCTTCGCATAAAACCCATTCTTTCAAGAATGATCTCCAAGGAACAATTTGCATTCCTTAGCCACCGTCACATACAGGAAACTATTGGCACTACATACCGAATCAAAAAAAGCTTCCATCCTAAAAATTGATCTGTCTAAAGCTTTCGACAAGGTCAACTGGACCTATTTACAACTCATGCTAACTCACATAGGTTTCCCCCACCATTTCATCAAGTGGGTGGGCTGCTGTTTCACAGGGGTTTCTTTCAGTGTCCTGATAAATGGTGTAGCATCAAACTTTTTTCATGCCGAAAGAGGGCTCCGACAAGGCTGCCCGCTCTCCCCCTTTTTTTTCCTGCTGATAATGGAAGGACTCAGCAGACTTATTTCTTTAGCTAGAAACAATGGCACTCTAAGGGGTGTAAGAATCAGTGACAAGACCACCATCTCTCACCTTCTCTTTGTTGATGATATTCTAATTTTTCTAAACGGGTCCCTTAGAGACTCCTCTACTTTCAAGGCAATCTTAACTCTATTTTGTAAAGCTACAGGAATGGAGCTGAATACTACAAAATCAACAATCACTTTCAGCTCCTACCATCCAAATGAGCAACGCTTTGCCTCCCAACATTTCGACTTTGTGAGACAAGATCTGGATGTTGGCCTAAGATACCTGGGGTTCCACCTCAAGCCTAATGGATATCACATTATAGATTAGGCTTGGTTGATAGCCAAGATCGAAGGCCGAATAAATATCTGGCAATGGAGATGGCTTTCCAGGGCAGGGAGACTCACTCTTATCAAATCAGTCCTAGAGGCCATCCCGGTATACTGGATGTCGCTGGCTTGGATCCCAAAAGGCATCCATCATAGAATCAAACAGATCTGCTGCATATTCCTTTGGAGGGGACAAACAGATGGCAAAGTCTTTGCCTGGGTAAATTGGGAACGAATAGCAAAACCAAAAAAGTGGGGAGGTTGGGGCTTAAAGGAACCCCAAGAATTTGCTAAGGCTCTGGGAGAAAAGTTGGTCTGGAAAATCATCTCTTTGAACAGTCTCTGGATTGAAGCAATCTATAACAAGTATATCTTTCCCCAGACCACCACTGACTGGCTCCGTAGCACACAACATCACCACTCAGGGGTCTCAAACATCTGGAAGACAGTCATCCATTCTATGAACATCATAAAATCAGGATTGGCTTGGAACGTGGGGAATGGTACACAATTCAGAATTAGGGCCGATCCTTGGGTTGGTAGTGGAAATTCCCATATCCTCCCTCAAGATATGAGACAAGAGCTCAGTGAGGCGGGTTACACCCTCCTTGCACACATTCAAGCAGAAGGATGGGCTGAAGCACCTCACAGTCCTTGGAAGAGTTTTGACACTCTGGGCATCAGAGACAGATGGAGAGTGGACTGGTCTAGCTTTGTGGGAGGCCTGGAGGAGGAAAATGTAAATATTATTGACAGAGAAGACAGGCTTATTTGGGCCAAGGCTGCCACTGGATACTACACCCCCAAAGCTGGGGTTTGCCTCCTTAATGGAAAATCGTGCTACAGGTCCACATTGTTGGTGGTGGACTTCTTTATGGAAGCTGAAAACCCCCCATAAAACGAGACTCCTTCTCTGGTCTATCCTTTCCAAAAAAATCCCCACCGACCACAACCTATCTAAGAGAAACATCCATGGGTTGTCTAGATGCAGTCTTTGTAACTCTGCAACAGAGGACACGGATCACTTATTTCTCCATTGCCTAGTCTCAGTTGAGGTCTGGAATACAATCACCATCGGGCAAAATTTACCTTGTCGTTGGACAGGCAGCAGTATCAAAGAGGCCTGGTAGTCCTGGTCGTCCAAAACTACCAATCAGAAACAAAAAAATCTGCCCCTTATTATTTGTTGGGGCGTCTGGATCACCAAAAATGACAGTATCTTTCAAGACAAGAACATTTTGGGAGTAGCTTTGTGCAACAAAATCCTAGCCATTTACAATTCTCTCCCCGAAGACAAAGATCTGTGCCACCCCCCACCCCCCCGAATTATTGTCCCTGAAACTATTGATAAGGACCAGCCTTGGGCATACTTCGATGGCTCTGCCAACCGTGAAGGTTGTGGCAGAGGAGCTATCCTTCACCTGTCAGAGACAGTAAATTTCAAATTGAAAGTGGGATTAGGAAGAGGCACAAATAACTATGCTGAACTAAACAACCTCAGACATTTACTCCTCTTTGCCCTAGAAAAACATGCCCTTCGCTTCAAATTTTTCGGGACCTGTAGCTCATCATAAATTGGATAAATGGGTCTTATCACTGTCACGTGCACACACTCAGAGACATGCTGGAAGAAAAAATTGGTTTAAAATCACAGTTTGAATCCTTTGTCTGCTGTCATATTTACAGGGAAAGGAATGAAGTCGCTGACCTTCTTTCCAAAGAGGCCACGCAACTGACTAGAGGACAATGGATAATACAGGAATACAAGAATGGTGATTTCTTCCAGATATATCACAGACCATATATAGATGAGGAGGCAGTTTCTCAGGATTGATTGACAAGATCAATCCAAACCATGGTTTCTCTGATTTCATTTTTCTCTTGTCTTCTTTTTATTATCTACAGAACAATCCACCAAATAGTATGTATATAGTTTCTTGCACCTTCAAGTTTAATGAAGGACTTTGTAACCTTTAAACAACAACAGAACTCCACCAACTGACAATGGTGAAAGCATAACACAATGCTGGCATACAACATGTAATTTTCTTAAAATTTTAATGAAAATTACGCTTTTTCCTTGGAAAAAAATAAATGACCGATTTGATCAGGTAATTTAAGACAATGTATTTTCAAAGATAGATCTAAGATCAATTTATCATTAACTAAAAATTAAGGATGAAGAGATACATAAAATTGCTTTTAGAACCATATATGAACATTATGAGTTTGTTGTGCTTCTGTTTGGACTCACAAATGCTTTTGCCACATTCATGTGCTTAATGAACAATGTTTTCATCCAATATTTGGATAAATTTGTGTTGATTTCCATTGATGACATATTGGTTTATTTCAATTCACCTGAAGAACATGAACAACACTTAAGGATAATGTTGCAAACGCTTAGTAAGCATTAGACTTATTCCAAATTCAGCAAGTGTGAGTTCTATCAGGACCAAATCCAATATTTAGGACATGTAATTTCCAAAGAAAGAATTGCAGTAGACCCTGAAAATTCAAAGCAAGCTAATTTGTCTTTCCTTAAGGATGCAGAAAATATTAGATCTTTTATGGGGTTTATAGGATATTACCACATATTTATTGAAGGGTTTTCTAAGTTGGTCTATCCTATCACATCACTACAAAAAAAGGAGTTAAGTTTGTTTGAACTCAACAATGTTAAGATAGTTTTGGCCAACTGAAATATCTATTAATTGTATCCCCTATACTTAAAATTGTTTATCCTAGTGAAGGATACATCGTTTGTACATATTCTTTCCTAGAAGGGATAGGTGGGGTATTGGTGCAAGACAAACATGTAACATCCCGAGTCTAAGAAATTCAAATATCATGAGATTTTTTTATGTTGTGTATGATCTAGAGCTAGCTACAGTAATAAATGCATTAAAAATGTGGTGTCATTATTTGTTAGGAAAAGATTTTACATTGATTATTGATCATATCATCTTGAAGTATTTTTTTAGCTATCCATGTCTAAATGCGAGACAAGTGAGATGGATGGATTTTCTAAGTGAGTTTGACTTTGATATCAATCATATCAAAGGAAAATAAAATAAAGTGGCAGATGCATCAAGTAGAAGTGTAAATTAGGTTTCTAAAATTTTGGTAATTCAATGTCGAAACATATTTTATTGAATAGATTAAAACAACCACCATAGAGGATTATGTATATAGAAAAATATAGGAAAAACTTAGAAATGAAGTTGGGAAAACAGAAAAATAAGAATATGCATTTAATATAGATGATCTATTAAAATTAAAAAATAGAATTTACATTCCTAATGTGCCTAAAATCAAGTAATTGGTTCTAGATGAGCACCACAAAAATCCTTTTTCAACTCATCCAAGATACTAGAAAGTTATTACAACACTTAGGAATGGATTCTATTGACCAAGAATGAAATGAGAAGTAGATGAATATTCGACAGTATCTAGAATTCCAACAAGTTAAAGTGGAAGACCAACATCCTTTTAGATTGTTAAACCCTTTTCCCATTTGCGAATGGAAATGGGAAATGATTTCCTTGGAATTTATTATCAGATTAGCTAGAACTAGAAGGCAATGTGATTTAGTCATGGTTGTGGTTGATAAATTGAGAAAATAAACCCACTTTATACTAGTTCAATCCACATATGAATTTTTTATTTTGAGGAAAAACCTGTGAACAGTTTTGAAACCAACATTTCGGACTAGCTTAGTGAGTCCATCATCAGGGCGATGAGATTTTTTTTTGAGAAGAGAGAGCATGAAAATTATGGAGCTTATTAATAGTTATTTGAAAAATATTGCTGTTGTCTTCATTAGTAGTCGGCTTATAAATGGTAAATTAATTAATACTTATTTAATTTATTTATTTAGATAGGTATTTATTATATTTATTTATAATTTTATTGTTTATTTATATATATATATAATTTATTATTTAAATTTCAAATAAAATAAACCTATTATCTATTTATTATTATTTTTATTATTATTATTATCATTATTATTTATTGATTTATTGATTTATTTTTATTTATTTATTATAAATAAATAAAAAATAATTTAATAAATACCTATTTATTTAGATAAGTATTTATTATATATTATTATTGTTTATTTATTTGGTTATAATTTTATTATATTATTGTTTATTTATATATATATAATTTATTATTTATATTTCAAATAAAGTAAATCTATTATTTTTTTATTATCATTTTTAATAAGTACCTATTCGTTGAGATAGATATTTATTATATATTATTATTATTTATTTATTTAGTTATAATTTTATTATATTTATTGTTTATTTATTTATATATATATATAATTTATTATTTAAATTTCAAATAAAATAAGTCTAATATTTATTTATTATTATTATTATTTATTAATTTATTTTTATTTATTTATTATAAATAAATAAAAATAAATTAATAAATACCTATTTATTTAGATAAGTATTTATTCTATTTATTATATATTATTATTTATTTATTGGGTTATAATTTTATTTTATTATATATATTATATATATATATATATATATATATATATATATATATATATATATATATATATATAATTTATTATTTAAATTTCAAATAAAATAAATATATTATTTATTTATTTATTATTATTATTATAATTATAATTATTATTTATTTATTTATTAATTTATTTTTATTATTATTATTATTATTATTATTATTATTATATATTTATTTATTATTATGTTTATTGTTTTTTTATTTTATTTAATAGGGTTTCCAGGTGTAGTCTGTCATCTCTATTCATATTATTGGAGGATTTTTCGATTTCAATTGCTTCTTCCTTATGAATTAATTTTGCTTGTTCCATGCAAATATAATGTGAGGAGGAACAAACATGCTCAGCTAGCCCAGATTTTTCTGACCTATTTCTTGAGATGTCATTAATATGCTCTTTTAGCCTAATGCCAAAGGATCTCCTTGTTTCACCTATATATACTTTGCCACAAGAGTAAGGAATTGAGTAAACTCCTTTGTGATTTTTTGGGTCAATAAGGTCCTTGGCAGAATCTAGCATGTTTTTGATGGTGTTAGGGGGTGTGAAGGCAACCATAACACTTCTATGGCTTTATTTAATGGAATCATAGTGTAGGAATTATGTCCCTTCCAGAATTCTCCTAGTTAGCTCTGACGTAGTGTCTCTCTACACTATGATTCCAGTAAATAAAGCCATAGAAGTGTTATGGTTGCCTTCACACCCCCTAACACCATAAAAAACATGCTAGATTCTGCCAAGGACCTTATTGACCCAAAAAATCACAAAGGAGTTTACTCAATTCCTTGCTCTTGTGGCAAAGTATATATAGGTGAAACAGGGAGATCCTTTGGCATTAGGCTAAAAGAACATATTAATGACATCTCAAGAAATAGGTCAGAAAAATCTGGGCTAGCTGAGCATGCTTGTTCCTCCTCACATTATATTTGCATGGAACAAGCAAAATTAATTCATAAGGAAGACCATTATTTAAAAATAAGAGTAAAAGAAGCAATTGAAATCAAAAAATCCTCCAATAATATGAATAGAGACGACGGACTAAAGTTAAGTGACACCTTGAAACCCCTATTAAATAAAATAAAAAAGCACTAAACATAATAATAAATAAATATATAATAATAATAAAAATAATAATAAATAATAATAATAATAATAATAATAAATAATAATAAATAAATAATAATAATAATAGATTTATTTTATTTGAAATTTAAATAATAAATTATATGTATATAAATAAACAATAATATAATAAAATTATAACCAAATAAATAAACAATAATAATATATAATAAATAAAATAAATACCTATCTAAATAAATAGGTATTTATTAATTTTTATTTATTTATTTATAATAAATAAATAAAAATAGATTAACAAAGAAATAAATAAATAATCATAATAAAAATAATAATAAATAAATATTATATTTATTTTTTTTGAAATTTAAATAATAAATTATATATATATATATAATAATAATAATAATAAAATTATAACTAAATAAATAAATAATAATAATATATAATAAATACCTATCTAAACAAATAGGTACTTATTAAAAATAATAATAAATAAATACTAGATTTATTTTATTTGAAATATAAATAATAAATTATATATATATATATATATATATATATATAAACAATAATATAATAAAATTATAACCAAATAAATAAACAATAATAATATATAATAAATATAATAAATACCTATCTAAATAAATAGGTATTTATTAATTTATTTTTTTATTTTTTTTATAATAAATAAATAAAAATAAATAAATAAATAAATAAATAATAATGATAATAATAATAATAATAAATAGATAATATATTTATTTTATTTGAAATTTAAATATTATATATATATATATATATATATATATATATATATATATATATATATATATATATATATATAATAAAATTATAAATAAATAATAATAAATATAATAAATACCTATCTAAATAAATAAATTAAATAAGTATTAATTATTTTACCATTTATAAGCCGACTACTAATGAAGACAACAACAATATTTTTCAAATAACTATTAATAAGTTCCGTAATTTTCACTCTCTCTTCTCAAAAACAAATCTCATCGCCCTGATGATGGACTCACTAAGCTAGTCCGAAACGTTGGTTTCAAAACTGTTCACAGGTTTTTCCTCAAAATAAAAATTTTTATCCAACCTGTATGGACTCCCTCTTTAACACATATAAATTTGTGCATATAGTTGAAATTTTTATGAAAGAGATCTTTAAACTGCATGGAATACCCCAAATGGTCATATCTAACTAAAATGCAAAATTTACCTCCAATTTTTGGAAAGAACTTTTTGTAGGGATGGGTACACAATTGAATTTCCAAACTGCATACCATCCTCAAACAGATGGGAAGACTTAAAGGACTAACCAGATTCTCAAAGATATGCTTTGAATTATGTGATGGATCAACCCACTAAGTGGAAATACTACTTACATCTAGTTGAATTTTCCTATGACAATAATTATCAAGAATTTATTAAAATGAGTCCCTTTAAAGTCTTGTATGAATGAAAATTTCACACTCCACTAAGTTGGAGTTGACCAAAGGACAACCTGGTTTTGGGACATGATCTCTTAAAAGAGATGGAATATATGGTCAAAAAGGCGAGGTAGAATCTAAAGACAACTCAAGATAGACGAAAAAGCTATGTTGATCAGAAAATACTTCATAATACAATGTGGGGGAACATGTATACATTAAATTTAGAATAAGAAGAAGTACATTGAGATTGGGAACCTGTGCTAAGTTAACACCCAAGTTTTGTGGACCATTTGAGATACTAGCCAGAATAAGACTAGTGGCCTACCAACTAGAATTACAGTACACAATGTCTTTCATGTATCAATTCTAAAGAAATATATTAACGATCCTACTCATGTTATTGGCGGGAATGTGGTGTAGGTTGAACCCCATAAAATTTTAGACATGAGTGAAAATTTACTCCGAAATTGAGTCATCACCCAAGTTAAGGTGCAAAGGAAGGACTTCATCACTAAGGAGACTACTTGAGAAATGGAAGAGGAAATGTGAGAAAAAATATATTCAATTTTCTAGAAGTGATGAAAGAAGAGGAAACACTAAGGATGATGTTTAATTAAAGGGGGGATATGTGTTATCCTTGATAGAATTAATTTTGCAGATATTATTGTTTTATATTTACTTGTAAATATGGTGGAAATGTTGACTATGGGGCCAAGACTAAAGTTGATTGATCTATGTAAATAAATTTTATAATAAATAAATGTTTATATGTCATGGAAATTATATGGGAAATAACATGTGAGTATTTTGGGCTTCTTTCTATCTAAAAAAAATGTTAAGTGGTTAAGTCCAAGTAGTGGATAGAAAAAGAGGAAAGTGATAGAGGTCAAAATTGGAACTTTCCCAAATTATTCCAATATTCCTTGGAGAAAGACTTCCATTAGGAAACAACATAACTAGAGCGAAATGTAATGTTGAGTGGAAGGAAAAGCTTAGTTGGAAAGAAATGGTAAGTTGGGTGAAAAGATAAGAATAAGCATAGATGGAGAGAAATGTACGCTTTTTCCTATCTTGAAACAACCTAGGTAAAGAAAAGAGGTGGGAAAACCTTAAAAGCATTACATTGTTAGGATAAATCTGTTGGGAGGAAAACAATATATACCACTAAATGAAAATAGTTGGGGGTGGTTGAAACAATAGAGTGGAAGCAATTAGCATGAGCTCAGGGGGAGATTCGAGATGTGCAACTCATTGGTTGAGAGGAAAGTGCAAGTTTTCCCTTAACACTTCCATGGGAGTAATTGCTAGTTAGATAAGCAGTCAATTGTGCTTTCAAATAATTATTCTTTGCTCATTAGAAATGACTAGTTTATAAATTGGTTGTAAATTTGTGTAGTCTATGTCAATCAGAGAAGTAAATGGTTGTGTTTTTAAGGAGAGTTGTATGTTATGTATAAGGATATTGTTTAGCATAGAAAGGAAATTCCTCTATGAAAGGCATCTATATTACTAATCAATGAGTTTCTTTTACACTTCTAAAAGGACAATAACGTAAGGTCATAATGATTAATGGTTGTGAGGATATTATTCTAAACTCTGATATAGTAGAATGATTTTGCATGTAGGGTAAGCAAGAGGTACAGCATAGAATGCATGTAAATATAATATTAACAATATATGGAAAAATGTTGGGTATGTTGTTAAGTTGAGAAATTGTGTTGGCTAAAGAATACTAGCAAGAAGTTGGTTTACTCACTGAAAAACAAAACACAACTGTGGAAATGGCAGAGAATCTCTATAAAAAGGATATGGATTCTATTAAGGAAGAACAATCAAAACAAATTCTTTTTCTTCAAAAAAGAAATATATGTAGTTGAATGAAATTGGTAATAATTATTAGAATAAAATAAATGTTATAGTATCATAGGTGGAAGAATTGAGTGAAAAATAGGATAATTTAAAGTTCCTTAAAACTAAGGCTATAACAATTAATTATACTTTTTTTGACTTGCAAGAAATATTTTCAAAAAGTTAAATGAGATAGAATTGCAATATGATAACATTATTGATTTTTCTAATCAAATAAAATATTTATTAGAATAGAAGAAAGAATCTCCTAGTTTATGAGAAGAGCCTTCAACGAAAATCACATCATAATTCATATTTTCGACGCGTTTCGAACCAACGAGTGTGGTTCATCTTCAGGATGAGTTGAAGAACCAGATCAAGGCTGCATGTTAAATAGGGAGAGCAGGTCATCCAATGACTATATTTGACTGGGAAACGATTAAATTTGCCTGAGCAACTATCCTACTAAGTAATGGCTATGATTGACTGGGCAACAAGACCAAGGGATAGGGAAAGGAAAAATTAATTAGTTAATTAAATTTTTTGTTATATTTATTACCATATGCTAGTAATTAACTATTAATAGAATGAATCAATAATCTATTAAAAGGCCTTTTTTTAAAACTTAATAGACAAATGGTTAGTTAATTAATTTAAGGGTTATTTTGTTATATTTATTAAATTGCCTAGAACCATAACCTATTAATAGGTCCATTAATTATTATTAAAACCATCTAAATGAATAAAACATATATCAATGATTTATGAAATAAAAAGAAAAATTAAAATAGATAACCTTTAAATTAGTTAAATAATGACATCATACTAACTGAAAGGAATTGGATAATTAACGATTTTAACCACTTATATATATATATATATATATATATATATATATATATATATATATATATATATATATATATATATATATATATATATATATATATATATATATATAAAGGTCCATTAATTACTAAGTGGGGTCGGAGGAAAATAAATAATTTGTAAGTTAGTTTCTTATAATTATTACCCTAAAGATGAGCAATAATCTATTAATGGGCCTTTTTACTAAACCTAAATAGACAAATAGTTAGTTAATTAATTTAAGGGTTGGTTATTATATTTATTACCCTAAAAAATAAATGTTTGTATTTAATTACCAAGAACCATAACCTATTAATGGATACATTAATTATTATTAAAACTATTTAAATGAATAAATCCTATATGAAATAAGAAAAAATAAAATAGATATCTTATTAAATTAGTTAAATAATGACCTCAAACTAACTATAAGGAATCCAACCTAAATGGAAAATAATTAAATTAGAAAGAATATAGCTTCTTCACTAGGTTAGTTGATTCAATATTAATTTTATTTAATAATATCTAAAGGGTTGGTAAGAAAAAATCATACCTTTGGAATCCTTTCAATAATGTTTAGGAACGGACAATAATAGTGTATTATGTTAATTAAAAGGATTTTATAACCAACTTAAACATTTAGTTATGAAATTTTAATCTAGAAGTAGTGAAATAAAACCCTGAAAATGAATAAAAGCCCAAGAGACGAGAAGGAAAAAAGGACAATAGATGATTAGGAAGACGAGGGGGAAAAACAAAGAAGACCTCAAAGCAAAGAAAAACCAAGGGGCGGGGGCAGGAGGGGGAAAGGGGTAGCTAGGAAGAAAGGGTAGGGATCCAGCAACTGCTAATTTTCCAGTCATCATCTCTATTGAGATTCCTTGGCCTTTTTCAATTTCAATGGCCTCCCTAAATTTCTGGTGATGAAAAGGACAAATCTTGGCAATGAACTGGGCCTTCTCAATGCATATGTGATGTTTGGTCTTTTCTGCGCATTCTGCCAAGGCGGAAGACTTGGTCCTCCCATGTTTAATGTCAGCTGAGTGTTCATAAATCCTTTGATTAATAGAACGCCCCGTCTCACCAACATAGGGGTCCGACAGGAGAAAGGAATAACATAGACACCTTTCATGTCCTTGGGGTCAATGGGGTCTTTTACAAACCTAAGGGACCTACAGATGGTGCTAAGGTGTCTAAAGGTAGAGCGAACATTATGCTTTTTGAGGATCCTCGCAATCTTATCTGTGGTCCCCTGGATGAAAGGGAGATGAACACTTGAGACTCGATCCTTAGGGTCTCCCTTAACCTTGGGACCTTTGCTGGTTTAAAGCTTTCAGACCTTGGTGCCTACTATAACCATTATTAACAACAACGTTAAGTAGATGGGCTTTCTCCCTTTAGAGGTTCTTTACATCGAAGATTCTCAGCGCACGAGTCGCAAGAGTGTTGAGGAAATCTAACTTCTGAGTAGGGAAATGATGGGAGCTAGCATGAAGATATTTCTCAGTGTGAGTTTTCTTCCTAAAGACTTGGTGGGAGAAAGAACCGTCATCATTCATAGAAATGTGAACATTAAGGAAAGGTAAACACCCATCAACTTCTTATTCCATAGTGAACTTTATGGATGGGGATTGATTGTTGAGATGCTGGAAAAAAAGGTCCAATTCTTCCTGGCCATGAGACTATATGACACTAGTGTCGTCAAAAAATCTCTTCCAGAGCTTGGGTAAAAGATGAGCTGAGGCCAAATATTTGGATTCAAAGTATTCCATAAAGAGATTAGCAATGACTAGGGATAGGGGGGAGCCCATGGCAACCCCACATGTCTGTTCATAGAATTCCCCTTCAAAGCTGAAAAAAGTGGAAGTGAGACAAATTTCAACTAAATGAGCGGTATCAGGATCAGTAAGGCAGTTGATGACCTCAATGGCCTCCCTTATAGGAATGCAAGTATAAAGGGAAACCACATCGAAACTCACAAGAATGTCCTCAGGGTCAAATTTTATGTCTTTAAGCTCTTTGACAAAGGACGAAGAGTCTTTGACGAATGACTCTGTGAGGCCAACAAGGGGTCTAAGCTTCAAGGCAAGGTATTTAGCAAGGAGGTAGGTTGGACCACCTATGGTATTGATAATCGGCCTTAGGGGCACCCCTTCTTTGTGAATCTTTGGAAGACCATAGATCTGAGGAGTGATGGGGCTACTCTCAATAAGCTTGTGGCAAAAGGAACCCACAGTATTGCTAGATTTAATAGCTAGAGCAACAGTTCAGGAGACCTTCTTCAGGGGATTTTTGCTAAGATTTTTATAGCTGCCACTGTTACAAAGATGGTCCAACATTTTCTGACGATAATCCTCCTTATTAAGGATGACAACAGCCCCTCCTTTGTCGGCTTTGAGGACCACAATATCCTTGTTTTGGTTCAGGGATTTGAGGGCCTCAAATTCAGCCTTGCTAATATTGCTCCTAGGGGGCTTTGCCTTCCTAAGGACAACAACACAGTCTTGCCTAATCATGTCCTTAATATTATCAGGCAAGCTTCTGATCCCAAACTCTACGTCACACATAATGTCTTCTACCGGGATCTTCTTGGGGGCAAGGGAAAAATTTAGACCCTTCTCCAGAAGGCTAAAGATGGAAGGGGGGAAGGAAACATTTGACAGATTAACAACCCTCTTATTTTTTTTTCTACGTAAAGGCTAAATCTATTAAAAATGAGAAAATATTTACAGAGAGGTTAAGACCTCAGAGGAGGCTGAAGCCATCCAACAACCCTGACCCAGGGGCCATAAGACTAGATACCTTGATAGACAGATAACCCTGTGACACCAATTCCGGGATTGAGAAGACCCAATACATGATTTCCAGAGCCCTTACATACAAAAATGCGAACCAAAATGGTGAACAACACTACAGAACAGTTAAGAACTATGGCTTTAATAATATCTGTGCTGCCCTGATAGCCATATACAAAACTTAACAAAAACAAGGGCTTGCTGAGCCAAGACCTGATACAAAGCATTAGACTATAATGGCTGATAACTATACCTAGCCAGAACCTGATACAAAACATAATTGACATAATCCAGAGAAGCATAGCACATAGGATATAAAGACCAGAAGGGAAGCTGCCATCAGTAGGCGCAGTACCAGAGATTTCAAGCATGTTGCAGAGGGTCTAGAGCATAATCCTTCCAGTTCCGCTGAGTTGTTAGTATCCCAGCCTTTTGATCCAAGAAAGAGTAGTAAAGGAGTTCCGTGATGATCTCTAAAGACTCCTCCGAATCCTGATTTTCCTGGATTGCCTTTTGAGGCTCCATCGAAATTGAGCTAGATCATATTGCTGGGCGGTGGAATCCATTTTATCGGTATTTGATCACGCAGAGATGGATTACCTTTGGATGTAGGCTCTTGATTCAAATGTATATTCCAGTTGGCCCAAATGGATTGTTCTTGCGGCAGCGATGGAAGGTCTTCCTGGGACCAAGACTTGATGGAGAGGGATTCTTTAATATTTTGGCATAGCATAGTCCAGAGCTGCTCTGTAGACATGGATTGGTCCTTGAATACCCTGCGATTCCGTTCCTTCCAGATGTTCCACATCAGGAGACCAGGAATGAGCTGCCAAAGAGTGTTGAGGAGTTTGCTTTGATATGGTGCTTGAATCCAGTTACGAACAGTAGCTTTGATGTCCCCATGAACTCTGCCTTCTTTTTGGCAACGAAAGCTAACCTTTTCCCACAGCTTTCGCCCAATTTGACAAGTCTGCATAAGATGTAAAGCTGATTCCTCTGCTTGCTTGCAGTTGAGACATATAGAGGGGCCATAAAAATTCCTTTTTCTGAGGTTATCCCAAGTGAGTATTTTATTTTGACATAGGAGCCAAAGAAAGGTGGATACCTTCGGCCAATTGGAGGGATCCCAGATTTTACTCCATAGAACATCTTTGATTATGCATTCCTTGATGATTATATTGTATGCTTCCTTTGTGGTAAAAGTGCCTTTTTCTTCATATCCCCACCTTAGAATGTCCATTCCTTCTGAAGAGAGTATTTGCCTTTTTTGTAATTCTGAGGAGAGAGAGGTCTGAGCCTACTCAGTACCGTGCCGAAGAATCTGATTTGCCTCAATCCAACGTCTGTAACCCTGTGTGGAAGAAGGATTCCAGAATTGACTAACCTTGTCTAGCTCGTGCAAATCCTGCTCTGGTAAGTGAAGGTGAGAGAGGATGTCCTTGATCTTCGGGAGCTGCTGCCAGGAGTCCTCCCAGAACCTAGCTATATTTCCATTCTTAATTTCCCAGAAGCTATGCTGTTGTATTAGGTTCCTGTGTTGTTTGGCTGAATTCCATATCACTGAGCCCATACCTACTTCTGACATTCGAATTCTTTCTTCGATAGGGCTGTTGCTTGCATATTTGGCTGTCCATAGAGAAGCCCAGGGAGTGTTGGGGTTTGAGAGCCATCTCCACCAAATTTTGGCTCCCATGACCTCATTGCTGTGCACCGGATCCCTTAGGCCAATGCCTCCAGCCTTCTTCGGAAGACAGACTTTATCCCATTTAACAAGAGCCCATTTACGGTTGGGACCAGAGTTGCCCCATAAGAAATCACGTTGGAGCTTCTTTATTTCCTTGAGCACCCATTTGGGAGCTGCTAAGATTGAAAAAAGATAGAGAGGCATGGAGTGAAGAACAACTTTAATAAGAACTAGTCTGCTGGCCATGTTAAGAGCCCTGTGAGTCCAAAGGAAAAGACGCGCCTCTAGCTTTTCTAAAAGGATTTTCCAGGAGGAATGCTTAAGAGCCGAGGCCATTAGGGGCGCTCCAAGATATTTAGAAGGAAGAGAGGCAATGGTGAATCCAAGAATATGAGCTATGGCATTTTGGGTGGGTACAGGAGTGTTGAAGAAAAAAATTTGAGACTTGATTTGATTAACATTGGCGCCAGAGGCTTCAGAGAAGTCCGATAGGAGAGCTTTGAGTTGGCGCGCTTCCTGAACAGAAGGATGGCCAAAGAGCATGTTATCGTCTACAAATTGCTGATGAGAGTATGTGGGGGAGTTGAGAAAGGATAAACCCTTGAGCCGCTGAGAGTGCAGGGCTGATTTGATGCTCCGTCCCAACCCCTCTGCCATAATGACAAAAAGGAAGGGAGAGAGGGGATCTCCCTGCCTGATACCCCTGGAGGGACGGAAAGTGGGCGAAGGTATACCGTTAATGAGCACCGAAAAGAACGAAGAGGATAACAAACTCAAAACCCATCTGACCCAAGGAGGAGCAAAGCCAAAGGCATTTAAATTTTTTTGAATGTAAACCCAACTTAAGCTATCAAAAGCCTTGGATAAATCAATTTTAAGCAGCATACCTGGTTTCTTGGATTGCTTCAGAGAATGGATTATTTCATGAGTTAAAATAATACCATCTGTAATCTGCCGACCTTCTACATAGCCAGATTGCTCTGGCGATATGATGAGAGGGAGCAATAATTTCAATCTGGAGGCTATAATTTTTTATACAATTTTATAAATAATGTTGCATAGAGCAATGGGTCTGTACTTATCCGGAGTACTGGACTCCTCTTCCTTGGGGATTAAAGCAATGAAGGTAGCATTCAGCCCTGGGTACATCCATCTTAAAGTGCGCGATTCCTCCACAACTTGCCAGACCTCCAGTTTGATCAGGTCCCAAAAGTTGTGAAAAAAGTTGGAGGTGAATCCATCCAGACCCGGTGCTTTCCCCGCTTTCAATTGTTGCACAACATTCTCAACTTCCTGAAGGTCTGTGGGTTGGAGAAGGAGTTGATTATGCTCCTCTGTGATTAGTTTGGGAATGTTCCTAAGGACTCTGTCAATAGCAGGCGTTCTATCTATGTTAGGCTCTTGGTGAGCTTGTTTGAAATACCTGAGAAATTCACTTTCAATACCTTCGTGAGTCTCAATCCTTGCTCCCTGCTGTTACCGGGAAAAGTGTCTATTTAGAACTGCTCTATCCCACTAAGGTGTGACAGCTGCCTTAGAAACAAACAGAGAAAAACTACTTTTGTATTTCCTTTATGAATTATAAATAGGGAGGAATAGAAAGAACCAACCTGTGTCTTGCGCTAATCCTTTGATTCAATCCCTCTCTTCTTTGACAGCTTCCAGCTACCTATAAGATCACAGAAGAAGAAAACTATACAAAGACATGGATCTATATTCATAAAAAACTTAGGATCAGATTTAAGTTAACCATACAAATGTAACAAGCATCAATGATACAAAAGCATGGAGGAGAAACTCAAATAGTTTTTATTGATAAACAAGAAGATCTAGGAGGAGTTACAACCGATGATTCTTGACCCAACATCAACCTCCCAGCAAAGAAGCCCTTCTTCACCTCCAACAAAGCATAGATCACCCAATTCTCTGATGTTTGTCTCAAAACCAACAGCAATTCCTTACAATGTGCAAAATTCCAGCCTCTGGATCTCTGGGATGAGGGATCGATATATAGATGTGTGTAAGGAGGATGAGTCTGCTTGTGATTTGACTAGTGTCTTCTCTTTGTCAGTTCTTGCTTCCACTTGGAGACTGAAGGCCTCTTACTCATCCTTGGTCGAATTCAGTGAGGCAAGTGTCATAGGAGAAGATTCTGGAAGCTTCCATTGTCTCTCCACCTCATGGAATGACACTGCCATTTGTCATTTCTAGCCCAACGCACCCTCATAGTGCATTTAGTTGCGTTGCAACGCAGCTAGCCAGTGGATTTAGGTGCTATGAAACACACTTAGCTAGTGGAGCAGCTGAAATGATCCTGTTTTGACTTATTCTGAGCAGTTTCTGGTGGAGAACTTCTAGGAGAAGCTGTAATTTGTTGACCTTGTTCCTTTAGAGGTCAGAACAACACTTTTAGGGACTTAGGAGCCCTTGGTTTATGGACATTTCATGCATGGAGTTGTAAGGCACAAAAATGTCTATAACACCTGCTCATTTTTAATGTGGGATATGTTGTTGTTCATTCTGCGCTGCACTGTGGTTCTGTGAAGAAACTTTGTATTTTTTCCCATCCTTCAACCACTTTACTCTTGATTTCTGTCACCACAAAGTTTCCTCCTGTTTTTCTCTTGCTAAGATTTGTGCTTCAAGTATTTGTTCCTGTTTTGTTAGGTCCTCAGATCTTCCTTCGATTATGATCTTCTGCTGTACATTCTTCATTTCTTGATTAAGGGCATTCTGAGCTTGAAAAATGTTACCAAAAGATGTATGATTCCAGTGTTTGATTTCGCCTTTAAGGTGCTTTAGCTTCTGCTGGAACTGAGACATCTTGGAGCCATTAGAGGGAGTAAAGTTGAGCCATGTTGAACTGACTAAGTTGTTGAAGTCCGGATGAGACATCCAAAAGGCTTCAAAACGAAACGGACGCCGAATGTTGTAGCCGGGTCGATTCCACTGCAATTCTATTGGCCAGTGATCAGAACCCGATATCGGCAGTATAGAAGCGATAAATTCTCCACCCAAGTGAATTGCGTTATCTGATAATAAGAATCTGTCAAGGCGTGAAGCTATCTGTTGCGATCCTTCTCTTTTGTTGTTCCATGTAAACAAGCCATTATTTGATGGAATATCTATCAGCCAATTATTCTGTATGAAGTCTTTTAGAATGTTCCCATCTCTGTTACCTCTGTTTCTTCCTCCCTTTTTTTCTTCCAGTCTTGCAATCATGTTGAAGTCGCCTCCAGAAATCCATAGTGGGTGCAGCCTATTTGAGTTGAGCTCCGATAAGGTGTCCAGGATTTCAGCTTTGTGTATAGTTTCCTGAGGGAAATACACATTAGTCATATGACCATGGATGTTAGTGCCATTTATGTGAAATATTGCTTGGATGAAGTTCTTGTTTGCATGTATGTTGTTAAGCTGGATAACTCGCGCATCCCAAAGAACTGCAAGGCCGCCCAACGCCCCTTGAGCATCAACAACTGTTACCATCCCTCCTGGCCAAGCTTTCGCTGCCATTTTTTCCAATACTATCGAGTTACATTTTGTTTCTTGCAAGAAAAGAATATGAGGTTTTTCCTGCATGAGCATATTTTTTAGAAGTCTGCCTTTCCTTGGGCTATTAAGCCCTCTAATGTTCCATGAGATCAGCTTCATTGAGAAGAGTTGGGGTTGATGTTGAAGTACTTAGTCAGCTTAGCGTATCTGCCTGACTCTACTAACACTTCTCCTATTCTGATAGTTCTTTCGAGAGTAGTTTTCCTCCCTCGCTTTTTGCTGTCTTTGGTAATGAACTTTCCATCCCACGAACTACCAATCTGTACCCCAAGAGAGTGATTTTTTTGTGCGCGCGTGAGGACCTCCACCAGGTTGTCTACTTGCCGGTCTGGGATTTTATCAAAAAATTTTGTTTTGCATGCCTGCTCTAGTCCTAGGATATCCAGTTCACCAATGTCGATATTCTCAGGATCTTCCTCCATGAATTGGGACTCTTGGTAGTCTTCAGTTGTTTCATCCACAGTCTTTGAACTGGGTGCTGGATTATCAACTTCCATTCCTTGAAAATTCCAGGCTGGGATTTTGATTTGGGTATGAGGGATCGATTTGCTGATCTGGCTCTCCCCTGGTAGCGGTAAGGCCTCTTTTTGTTTTTCTTTACTGGTTTCCTTCTCATTTAGAGGTGGGTTTTCGGGCTCTTGAACATCATTACTTGCCAGAGCAGCAAAGCTATTGCTAGTTGAGGGTTTTGACGAGTTAGCTGGAATGGTCCTGGTATTGGCTGCCGACTTCTTATGGCCTCTTCTACGATTTACCACTTTAGTAAACCCATCAGGAGCAGGTTTGTCTGAGTCCATTTGGGATGGGGGTTTTCTGTTTAGAGGACAGTCCCTGAAGAGATGGCCCAGATCATGACATTTCCTACATCTAAACGGTACATGCTCATAATCTATCAGCTGAACCCATTCAATATCATCATGGAATAGACTTACCGCATCTGGCAGGGCTTGCTTGAGGTCCATGTAGACACAGATTCGGGCGTATGATGTGTATCTGCACAGTTTTGTTTCCTCTGCAACTTTGATGAATTCGCCCAGGGCATTTCCGATTTCTTGCAAGGAGTCTTCCTCCCAATATTCCCATGGAAGTGAATAAAGCCTTATCCAAACAGGAGCCCAACTGAGATCTTCCTTGTCAGGATTGAAACGTTCAACCCACCCTCTGAGATACAGGCCCACGGAGTTGAAGAAGTATGGACCTCCGTCCAGAACCCTGTTACGATCTTCCAAGCAGTTAAATATGGCCGTGAAGAAACCTTTTGGCCCTAGTTGCAGAGTAATGTGACCTTTTGGATTCCATTTGGAGTTTATCCAGCCTCTTAGCGCTTTCTCAGTCGGCCAAAGTCCGATGAACTTGCCTATTAACGCGTGATCCCTCATGAACTGTATTCTGGCGTTGATTCGGTGGCTTGGAAATTCCACTTTTGGCCTTTGAGTGGCAACTGGCTTGCATGTGGATGAGCTCACTTTGGGCTGATCCTTCTGAGCTTGATCATTGTCCTGATGCCCATTATTGTCCGTATTGTCCTCGTTCTGCCTCTCTTCATTGTCGTTAGCTTCAACTGGTTGCTTTTTGCCATCGTCCTTTGGGGGAGGCGCATCGCCCTCCCCCTGAGGGGGATTCATTATTCCTACGATCGCTTGCAGGAAATGTGAGGCCACAGATCGACCCAAGTCTATCAAGGCTGACCTCTGTCAGGAGGAGACTGCCGTAGCAGGGTTTACAGAAACCCTAGACAGAGCGAAGCCATGCTCTCAGAGCCACCACAAAGATCCCTTCCTCTACATCATTAACAACCCTCTTATTATGAGAAAGCTTATTATTATTATTTTTATTATTATAATTACTACTACTATTATTATCTTCCAAATTTTTATCATTATTATTATTATTATTATTATTATTATTATATTATTACCTCCTAGTTGTTTTGGAAAAATGAATATTTTAGAAGATAAGAACAAGAATGTGTCTGAAAAAATCCTAATACATTAAATTAGGATCATATTCATCTCCAAGTATCTTTGGACACTTGGCTTGTCAATTGTGACTATTCTTAGGAGATCATTGGAGAAGCTAACAATAATTATATAGAGTTATGGGAGAAAGCTTTAATTGGAGAATATGACATGCCTAATGCTTGGTTCTTGGTACAAATAGTCCCATTTCCAACTTGTATTGATGATGTGAAGAACACAAAGATGATCATGTAGAGAATATTACTCAACATAATACATGAGATAGTGACTCAGTTTGAGATATTATCTCCAAGTCTAAGGAAGGTTTGAAATCAATCACCTCTTTCATTTCAAAATTTAAAAAACATATAAAGATTTCTATTAGACTTTACAAATGTGAGTTAAATATTGAAATTCCAAGACCTCAACTCATTTCTCAAATATTGAATAACTTCTATTTATGTTAGTCATAATTGAAGGAAATAAAGGAGAAGGTGAAGAAATAATCCATCATAATAAATATATATTCCTCTTCCTATTCAACATGGTGGAATCACATTTCTATTTTTAAATATTAGTTGAACAAATAGAGGAAATAAGCCTTAATTACTATTGTAATTATTGTATAATGAACCTTTTCATTAGTATGAATTATTAGAAGTTTTGTACTGAAAAATACATATAACTATTAGTTTCATTATAATTTCAAAAGACTAAGATATTTTTAATGAATCTATACCTATGTGGATAACTGGTTATATGACAACATTTGTACTAATTTTGTGTTTTCTCATTTTTCATCTTTATGTGAATTTCCTTTCCATAGTTTGATCAAATTTGTCAGTTCTTCATAATTTTAGCACGAGAAGGTAATTTTGGTTTCTAAATAATTTGTCATAAGTTCTTAAAAAGGTTATTAAATTTTATGAACGTTTGATATTTTTTAATAATTCTCACGATCACGATAGGTAGTTAGTATAGATTATATATAATGAACTTCAAGATTTTTTAAGTAAGATATTGAATTAGAGTTTCTCCAATTTGGATAATTTTGTTTATTCCTACTTCTTTTTAAGTGGCTAATTGATCTCACATATTGGTTAGAACTAACATACTAAATGAGAGCATGTTTAATTAGAACTCGCACCATAGGGTATTTAGGTTTTCCCCACTTATCAACGAGTTCTATAAATAATACAATGACCTTAAAAATGGGATGTAGGCTCATAAAATAAAAGGATAAGGTAGAAAGTGTGCTTCTATTCTCTAAAAATAGGTAATCATTTCTAAATATTAAGAAATGAGCACTATCATGTCTGGTAATGTCAATTTTTCTCTAAATAGAACTTATCTAACATCCTAAAGTTGGAAAATTGATGGATAAGTCAGATATATATATTCTATATAATATTACCTAAGCACCCACGGGGGATTTGAACTGGTGACCTATCACAAGGAGTGTCTTAACAGTACACCCAATCACCGTCAATCCAAAGCCCCGTGGACATGCAGAAGTCAGATATTAATCCTATGAATAAGAGTGAATATTTTTAGGGGAAATTACACAAGGGAAATTGAAATTACTTCTGTAAGAATTCTTATTACAACTAGAATTCTTGGAGTCCTCGGCTAAGAGACTTCTTGCCTAGCTTGTATTGGAGTACTAAAGGGAAGTGGGATATCCTAAGGGACTATGTGATAGAGAAGGGGATCCCATGTCTTCTTTGACTTCTTGGCTAGCCTATATTGGAGTACTAAATGGAAGTGGGATATCCTAAGGGACTATGTGATAGAGAAGGGGATCCCATGTCTTGTATTGGAGTACTAAAGGGAAGTGGGATATCCTAAGGGACTATGTGATAGAGAAGGGGATCCCATGTCTTCTTTGATTTAGATTGAGGGAAAAGAGACTTGGTGGATTGGAATTATTCTAGAAATTAGCTTGCTATGCATTTTTCTTGGGTATTTGGATATGAGGGGACAATATTTAGACACTAGGGACATTATTTCAATTTGGATCCATGGTCCTAACTTGAGAGTGACTTTTTGTTATGAGAATTGAAGTAGAAAATTTTATAGCTAGGTGGAGCATTTAATGTTCGTATCCAATTATGTGATTATTTATAAAGTGAGTATTCTTATTTATTGTGTTTATTTTTATTTTAAACTTCAAATTTAATTGCTATGTTTTATTTTGTGTTTCATGCATTTTTTTAATGTTATATATAATAAAAATGGTGTGCACTCATGAATTTAATTTTTTTATTAATTTCATGGGAATTTTTATCATGCCACAAAAGTACCTTTTACTAAGAAAAAACAGGGTGCTATAAAAAAAAACAAGTGTGCTACAATAAGTCTATTGACTTATGATGAGTTAAGATGTACATAATATGGTAAAGCTCCCAAATGACCCATATACAAAATAATAAATAATTATGTACAATAGTTACTTTATTGACTTCTATACATATATATTCTTTCATAATATTCAACCCACTACCATTCTTTAAATCTTTAAAGTAGAAAAATTCTCACATTAATTCAAACTATAATAATAACAAAAATTACATAAAATAGTTAGTTTATTGACTTCTATATATGTATATTTCCAGCGATTGTAAATATATGGTCCATAGTATCACTTATCATATATAAAAACAACATATTATTCTTATTCATTATTTATAGTTTTAGAGCTGACAACACTTTGTATTTTCATGTTTATTTGAACATGTTTTGAAATTAACATCAATTTATATTTAAAACACAAGATGTTTATAAAAAAAAAATCTCAAATAAATTTATATTTAAGACTATAAAAATATGAATTTTAGATGTCATCCCTTCTGATAATAATTTAAGCATCCTCAGGATCTTATCCTGATATATACTTATTAGAAAAAGAACCAGGAAATAAATCTGAACAAAAAAGTATGAGTAAATTAAAACAATGTGATTGGTCAATCAACTATTCTAGAAAAAGATAACATTGTTCATCTAACTACCCATAAAAATGACATGGACAATAAATTATAGTAGCTATAAATGAATTCTCTCCATAAAAACCTTACAAAACTGTTACCTTTATTTCGAATAGAGAATTGACTTCCTCTAAATTTTAAACTTTTAATTTTATTGTAAGCCTTCATTCAAGGTTACAAAGAAAATATGGTAAGAAGATTCCATCAAGATCACAAAGGAAACCAAAAAAATGATAAGATAAATGAATATTTTTTAAAAAGACAACACGTTATCTAAGTTGAAGCATCCATCAACATCACAAAAGAAACAAAGAGTGATGTATGAGTTTAGATTTATTTTAAATCGAGATTTATCAAGCATTTAGGGTTAAACTTTAGGGTGATAAGTTTAAGATGAATTTAAGATAGTACACTTGCATTTTGTAAGTTTTTAAATAAGTTTTATTATTAAAAATATTATTAACAGATATTATGAGTCAAGATAATTTTATGGGTTAATTTAACATTATAATTTTATATTTAAAATTAAAGTTATTGATTTTTTTTATTGAGAAATTTGCAGTTTTTATGTATTTATTTATTATTTTTGACCAAGTTAAAATGTTTGTGCTAACATTACAACATAGTTGTCATATTGGGTGGGAGAACACCTCTCTACCCAACAAGTCAAAATGTTTATGTTGTGAATCAAAATATTTATGTTTTAATTGTTTGTGCTATCATTACAACATAGTTGTCATACTGGGCTGGAGAGCACCTCTCTACCCAATAAGTCAAAATGTTTATGTTGTGAATCAAAATATTGATGTTTTAATTATTTGTGCTATCATTACAACATAGTTGTCATACTGGACTGGAGAGCACCTCTCTACTCAACAAGTCTGTTGTAACTTCCAGCACCTCTTTGCCCAACAAATCAAAATATACTAAACTAGAGAGTGCCGCTTAACTCAATAACTTGATAAAAAACTTGATAATAAAAAAAATTAAAACTTAGTACCGATATTGAAATTGAAATTGGCTGAGCGTGAATGTTACAAAAATCCTAAAAAGCTTAGGACACACTTTCCATTTCATAATCGTGATAGGGTATCCAAAAATGACCCACAACTCACAACTCAGAGATAAAAGATGAACGTCATTTTGACCACATATAATGATACTAAGAATCTCTGGAGGGTAAAAAGTACTCTTGATTCACAAAGGGGTTGATCAACATTCTCATTTTCCACATTTACATGGTTGAAATCTATAAAGTTATAATTTTTAAAAGCTCATTACATTGTGCATTTTCCACATTTACATGGTTGCAATTTAATTTATAAAGTTATAATTTTTAAAAGCTCATTACATTGTGCATTTAGATGATTATACAGATGCAATGAAGTGAGTTGGACACATATAAAATTCATTTGAAATAAGGATGATAAATTTCTAAAAGTAATGTAGTATTTTAATTTTTAATTTATTAAGAGTTTAGAGAGATTAAATATTTTGAAATAGAATATTTTTAAATGTAAAATTTAAAGAAAAGTATATATATTTAGAGATTTGATTGATGTGTGATCTCTTGGTAGATGTGGACTTTTGTTAATTATTAATAATATTATTTATATTATATAAATTTTACATCTCATTTTTAATTTATATTAAAATTTTGATTTAATACATAGAATATTTTTAGTAGTAATGACGACAAAGAATTTAGATATTTTTTAAAGGTAATTTTAACTTTTTTCTTTTAGATTTAATTAAAAAATTATATATCTTAAAAGTAATTTTAACTTTTATATTTAATTAAAAAAAATATTTTAAATTAAATTAAAATAAAATATTTTGATTGTGAAATAAATTATGATTTTTGGACTTATGGTATTGATAAATTATGATATTAACCCATTGTATTGTAAGAAAATCTATTTACAATTTAATAATATCTATACTAAATTAAAATAAATACCTATTATTAAAAATTTTATTATATTATAAGTATTGCATTTTATATATTTATTAATTAATTTTAACTAATAATTAATATAATTTATATAATAAACAAAATTTTAATTTATAATTATTATTTATATGTTATATATTTTAATGTGGTAGATATATTATGATTTTCTTTTATTTAAAAATGGTTAATATTTTTATTAATAAAAACAAAATTATATTATAACCAATTAAATTTTATTATTTTTATTAATAAAATAAATTTGGTGAGCCTGTGAGAAAGAGATGTTAAAACCTTAGGCCTTTGTCGTTACCCGGCGGCCATTCATAACTCTGCTGAGGGATCGTCATCGAATCATTCCATAGGGTTTACTTCGTGTGAATCCCGCTTGGCCAGTCAAGATGCCTGGATCTGGTATGTCTGAGATTGAGAACATGGAAGCAGCGGCTGATACAGGTGTCCAAAGAATGCAAGCCCAGGTGAGCAACACAAAGAAAAGCTTGAGACATAGGATCCTCCTGCTCCTCAACATCGTGGCCTTAGTTACCGGTTCAACTGCAGGGCCTCTGTTGACAAGATTTTATTTCCTGAACGGTGGATCCAAACTATGGCTCTGTGCTTGGCTCCAGACTGCTGGCTGGCCTCTTCTCCTCCTGCCTCTCTATTTATCGTATAGAAAGCAGCCCAACAGAGAGAATCACATCACCCCCAACCTCTTCCTGGCCTCCTGCGGTATCGGGATTCTCACAGGCGCCGACAATTACCTATACGCATATGGCCTCTCATTTCTGCCCGTTTCGACTTCCTCTGTCTTGATCGCCAGCCAGCTCGGCTTCAACGCTGTTTTCGCGTTACTGTTAGTCCGGCAAAAGTTCAACCCTCTCTCCATAAATTCTGTGGTTTTGCTCACTGCGAGTTCCGTTTTGCTTGCCTTCCATACAAGCGGTGACAGGCCTGCAGGAGTAACGAGTAGGCAGTACGTGCTCGGGTTCGTCTTAACGCTTGCTGCAGCTGCCCTCTATGGTTTCATTATTCCCTTGATTGAGCTCACCTACAGAAAAACAAAGCGCCAAATAACGTATACGCTTGTTATGGAGATGCAAGTAATAATGTCTGTTTCGGCTACTGTTTTCTGTACAGTGGGCATGCTCATTAACGGAGACTTCCAGGCTCTGCACAGGGAGGCCAACGAATTTCGTGTGGGGAAGATCGATTACTCCATGGCTATCGTATGGTCTGCAGTGGCGTGGCAGTTTTTTTTCATTGGGGTCTTCGGCGTGACGTCCCTGGCGAGCTCTCTGTTGAGCGCTGTGGTCATGGCCGTTACGCTTCCGCTGACCGAGGTACTGGCGGTGATTTTTTTCCACGAGAAATTCAGTGCGGAGAAGGGCATGGCGCTGGTTCTGGCCTTGTGGGGATTCGCCTCGTATCTCTATGGGGAATACTATGGTGATTTGAAACTGCGGCCTCCTAACGTGCCGAAGCAGCAGAATGAGGCAGAAGGCCCGGGGGGAGCGGCACATGCATATCAGTCCGTTAATGATGTCTCAGAAGATCAATCCATTAATGGTGTTGAAGAATTGGCGATGGGTGACTCTGGTAAAGCTCTCTGACATCCTTGGTTGTATGAACCATTAATAATGATCTATAGTTTAACCTTTCAACCTATTAGCTATTAGCTATAGTTTAATCGTATCCCTATGGGGAATAGTATTGCGATTTGAAACTGCGGTCTCCTAAAGTGCCAAAGCAGCAGAATGAGGTAGAAGACCTAGGAGGAGCTGCACATGCACATCACTCTGTGTGACAAAATCAGTCAATTAATGATGTTGAAGAATTGGCGATGGATGATTCTGGTAAAGCTCCGCAATATCCATGGTTGTATAAGATTTAGTTTAACCTGTCAATGTAATTAAAGCAAATGGTCTTTATTGGAAAATAATCCATTGATGAAGGGTTTTTCTGTCGAGAAGTTGTCACTAAACATATGCGTTCAATTTTCTATTTTTAATCCAATTTTACACGAAGGTTACTCATTAAAAATTTATTTGAATGGACTATTTTCATGACTCTACATATTAAAAATTCATAAAGTTTTATAATAGGTTAAATAGTTTTACTTTTGTGTCTAATTAAATCTGGTTTAATTTAAAATGCTAAAATTATATATTTTTAATTATATAAAGTAGTAAGGTACATCTCTACGCTTGGGGCTCTATAACTTTATATAAGGTACATCTCTACTCTTGGGGTTCTAGTCTAGTCTTTGTGTTTGAAAGTGAGTTTGTGTATAGGGATTAGGTTAGTCTTTTTGATAAAAATATTGGGTAGTTGGGTGAGGGAAGTTGATTAATTAACATTGGGTTTTAATTTTGTTTTGTTTCTTTGCCTTGCCCTTGATAGATTGGGGATTATAGTGTTGAGGTGTTTTGGGGTCTCACTGGAAGTGTTTCTTTCTAAGAAGTTGGTTCAACCCTGTTTTCTCTAGTCCTATGCTTCGGAAACGTCGGCACGCCTGTCGGGTTTTCACAATAAGATAATTCTCTGTGCAAAATTGAATTGCCTCCCCCTTTTGACTAGTTGGATGAATGTCTTTAGCGGATTACATTGCTCCTATAACAACTTGCTCAAGATAGGCATGAGGACTGGAATGAGGTGATCATATTCATGAACAACCTTCAACAAAATTGATTGCAGATGATGGATATGCTAGCCTCTCTTTTTTGTGGCCAAAAGCAGATTTTTGAGAGAACAGAGCAACTAGAAGGTAGATTGGAGCATATGGAAGGCCATCTTCATTTTGCATTTAGTCCTCCTCCATTGCTAGATCATCAATAGGACAACCAGACTTCAGCTCAACCTCCATATCAATGATGAAAGCTGGTTGCTTCTAGATTCTTGGATTTTTTTGGTACTTTCGAGTTATCTGCATGTTCGAGTTCTCCGTTTTTGTTTATTATGTGGTTATGTTATCATCTTCTAATCAACAAGTCTGATAGGATTGAGGTCACTATTTTTTTGGCATGAATCCCCTCACGATGTATCAATGAATTGAATTAATAGAAAAACTCTATTTACCAAAAAAAAAAAATCACCCTTATTTTTCTCTATATATATTTCATTTCAATAAAAAAAATTTAATATATTGAAACACTAAAACCAGAATGGGACCCGACCCCGACTAATGCCAATTGACCCCGTTTTGTGACATCAAGTTAGACCCTGAGCTCAGGGCCAAAGGGATTGCATTTTGAGAAAATCATTTTTGGGCTGAAACACTCAAACCCTTGCCGGAGATTGGAATCCGAGGTTGGTAGAGGAATCATGGCCAAGAAAGAGGGGAGCCACAATTTGGATGTTGTGGCCAGCTGCAGTTGCACAAATTAAATTGAAGTTTGGGGATAGAGGAGTGCAAGATTTTTGTTTCAATTTATGGTGGAAGAATCGAGATCATGGGCCCATAACCCATAGGATTTTGGAGTTGAAGCCATCTGGGGATGAAATTGATAGACCCCAAGTTCGGTTTTCATCAAGTGGTATCAAAGTAGGAAAACATTTTCTGCAGGAGAACAACTTCAAGTTGTGGTTGGGTAGAAGTTTTGTGCCAATTCCACAACTGCGTTTGTGGGTAGAATTGTCGAGGAGAGGTGAGAAAGTGTGCACACACCAGAGGATCAGAGGAAGCTCGAGAGGTTCTAGAGGAGGTGAACCAAGATGCCAAAATTCTGAGCCAAAGGGGGAGAGATGGTGAGGTGCGAGTGAGACGTGGTTGTAGCTCACTTAGAGATATAGGTGGAAACTAAGATCGAGATGGTGACGAATGAGATGCAATAATGAAGCACATGATCAGGAGATCATGAAACTTTTCAAGCTCGAGAGTTTGATGCAAGAAAATCGACCCACCCCAAAACGAAAATGGTTTTAGGATGCTTCCAGAAAAGGCATCGTGGAAACCATTGAAGAGGAGACAATTTTTCAGAAATTTTGTGTAAAATTCAAATGAAGTCATAAGCCTCTAGAAGGCAATTAGCTGGCAGGACAAGATTCATTCTGTTAGAGTTTTTTAGGATTTGTTTTTCTTTATATAAGTTTCCTACGAGTGTTAGAGAAAAGTGGCCAACCAAGGTGAACCTAGGTTGAGAAGTTGTCTAACCCTGAGTGGTTGTCGTATGTCGTCAAGCATAAATTTTGAATATATCTTATGTTATTGTGAAACCTATGTGCGTTCTCTTTTAAGCCTAGAATTTGGTCTGAATTCTATATTTATTTATGTTGTGTTTATGTTTGGTTGATGATGGAACAACCCTTATCTGCAACAGACAAGACTTCTTTATGGCGATGATTGTCTATAGATAGCACCCATGAAGGAGGGTTTGAACGCTAGCAGTTAAATGTGCGAGGACATTCGAACCAAGTCAAGGGTCTCCATATTGAGGAAGGATGGAATGTGGCTAGGGTCATGAATGAACAAGGGTTGAGTGGAATTTTGGCGATAGGCCAACCTGTGGATAGAGAAACCAACTCGACCTTTGATTCAAGGCGATACCCAGATGGCTTGGTTAGACTTAGAGAAGTCAGACCCATGTGGTTGGTGTTGAAATATGTAACTAGGTCCGATATTCGTAATGACATATGTAATCATGATTTTATGTATTTAATGAAAAGAGAAAAATAAATTTATTATTTGTATTCTTGAGGCATGGGTTTCATGCTCAAGGGAAATTTATTTTTAGGTCAAGCACACGTTGAGTGCTTCTAGGTTTGTCATAAAGTCAATTGAGTAATTATCATGTATCGAAGACCCATTTGGGCATGTTACATATTGTAAAGAAAAAATTATTTAGTCAAAATAAAGTCAAAAGACCCTCTAAGACCTTGTCATGGAAAAAAGATCAAGTCGCCCTACATGAAGGGTCAAGTTAGCCTCAAGATAGCAATTTGTACCCCTCACAAGCCTATAAATAAGAAGGAATTCGACCTCATTTTCACACTCACTCAAGCAAGTTTGATCTCCTCAAGATAGAAGCTGGAAAAGGACGAAGAAGAAGAATACAATCAAGATCGAAGTTTTTGGGCCTCTCTCTCTTTTGTTAGGGTTTATACAATTTCTTGGCTAGACAAAATTCAAACGCTGCATCGAAGATGTGAAGCTGCAAGGTCGAAGTTGTGAATCTGTAAGGTTGAAATTGTGAAGCTGCCTCTAGATCGAAGATGTGAAGTTGCTAGGTCGAAGTTGCTGAAGTTGCATCAAGGTCAAAGCTGTGAAGGTGCTAGGTCGAAGTTGTTGAAGTAGCTAGGTCAAAGTTGTAGAAATTGTTGTTGGGATCGAAGTTGCTAGAGAAGTTGTTGGAAGGTCAAATTTTGTTACTGGAAGTTGTGTAAGGAAAGCTCATCAAGAAGGAAGGATAACTTGGTCTTTTAGGGTCTTGGTCAGGGGTCATTGGTCTTGGAATTCATGAATTGAAGTTCTATAAGAAGAGAAGGATTCTAGTGGGTTTTCCTCTCAATTGGGGAGGTTTTGGCCCTGAATGATCGCCTATATCTTGTGTCTTATTGTCTCATTGTTCTTTATGACTTGGTAGTTCTTTGATGATAAAGAACACTAATAATAATAAAGGAAAGAAGAAGTTAATAAAGTAAAGTAAAAATACATCACAAGTAGTTATCAAGGGAAGAAAAATCACCTACATTTGTTGCCCCCTACATTTCTCAACATTGTATCAAAGTTAAGGTGACTACATCAAGGAAGGAAAACACGAAGAAGGATACTCCAGGGTTGAAGCATAAAGAGATCATCTTGGAAAAATCAAGAGAATCAATCATCAAGAAGGGTTACCCTCTCATCATATTGAAAGGGAATAATTAAGAGCATCAAAGAAGACCTCAAAACCCTAGCTCATCCAAAGAAGGGTTCCACACTTGAAGCATTCTTTGGAAACTCACACATTCTACAATCATTATCATGAGGAAGGAAGAGAACTTTTGGGTCTGTTTTTCTTGGATATATTCTCCACACGTGCAAAGTATTAAGATATCCTTATGCAACAACAAGTATCGAATTGTAACCACCATCAAGGATCAAATTTTGTGCCAAGAAAGGTCCCCTTAGCAAGCCGAAATAACAAGAAAAATAACTCAAGTCAAGCGAAGTATAAACGAGGAAAATTTGTCCATCTTCTAGCCACACGTGTGAAATAAGGTTATTGTAGAAAAGATCAAAATTGCAGAACTGCTAAAACAAGCCGAAATCCTGAAGAACGACCGAAATTTTAGGTTGTTAAACAAGTTTAACTAAAGGAAGAAAAGCAGGAAAAGGCGTTGTCATAATCATCAAGGAATCAATGTGATCTCCCTTTGAGCCAAGGATTGCTTTTGAAGAAAGAAATCTTCACCAAGAAGACATCTTCTATTATCTACATCATCATCAAAATCAAGAAGACATCAAGTTGAATATTTCATCCTCTAGGAGTATCTTCACTTGACAAGTAAGTATTTTTATATCTATATTTGAATATGTCAAAATGACTTCATATTGCAAGGAGAACAACAAATTGGTTGGGTCATCAAACTTTCTTGCATGGAAGAAGAGGATAGATTTGATCCTCATAGAAAATGAAGTTGTTGGTCATGTTAAGGGTTTAATTGTCAAACCACCAAAAGAAGAATCTCAAGCTCTACAAGATGAAGATATCAAAAGAAGAAGGAATAACCTCATACTTTATAATGTTTGATAAGGAAATGACTACCATAATGTTCAACGCACTACCATAGGAATGGGGCAACTTCACATCAAGCATCTATGGGAAGAAGGAAGCTACTACATTCAATGAACTATGGTCATTATGCAAAATTGAAGAAAAAAGGCTGAAGGAAAAAATTGATGGATCAAGTGAGAAAGCTCAAGCATTTGCTTCCATGGCTAGAAGAAAAGGGAAGTTTGGGAAGCTTGGTCCTCAGAAAAAGAAGAAGAACATGTTGAAGGTTCAATGTGCTGTCATGAATATGGGTGCTACAAGAGAGATTGTCCAAAGCTCAAGAAGGACAAAAACAAAAGAGTAAGGGAAGAAGCCCATATCACTAAAAAGTGGAAGAAGTTTAAAAGAAGAAATCCGAGAAGGAGGAAGTAAAAGGTCTATACTATGATTGAGATAGTTTTCCTCACCTAGTTCTTTTCAAGTTTCTATTTCAAGTTTTCTGTTGTAAAGTATAACTATCATGGTAAGAATCATTAGAAGCATGATATGATGCATCATGTTAGGATATGGAATTATAGAAGCATATGATTGAAATAAAGATCTCGTGACATCATCATAAAGAAGCATGAAATATAGATGAAATAGAAGTCTATGGTTGTCACTTACAGAAGGATGTATCTCTTGGTAACCTCATTAGAAGAATAAGTAGTACTTATGGGAAAAAGAAAGTCATCTAGTATAGAGCTCATTATACATCATTCAAACAGGAGCATTTGCAGGATGAGGATGATCAAAATCCTTCGTTAGAATCTTCATCGAAAGGTTCACCTACTGGAAGAAGTAAGTGTCTCGCCAAGAATTCCACCTAATATGGGATTCATGGAATGATGGCATGATTTAAAAATAAGTGAAGCAGGTCAAGGTGATTGAAGTTATTTCAATCAAGGAAGATGTTGAAGGAAGCCTCGATGACCAAAAGGAAGAGATGAGGTATGTATGCTTGTATTTGATAAAATTGAGTCATGTCATATAGTTGCAAATAACATGGATAACTGGTCCACCTCATGAGCATGATCAATAGAAAGGGATCTCCTCTTTTGGAAGGATGCATAAAGGCATGGTTCACATATTGACCAGATGAAATCAACATAATAAGTCCTCACATGTAATATGAGGCGGTTGATAAAAATGAATGAACTATGAATGGAAGTCCCTGAGAAGTAATACGTGAAGAAAGAAAGGAGAGATTGTGAAAGATGCAACCACTGTCACATAGGAAAGGAAATCAACATATGATAACTAGAAGAATTGATCATGGCATCTCCATGGAAAAGGTATGAAGACTCCAAAGAATTCTGGAAAGGAAGATGACCCTTGAAATTTAATATATTTTTGGAGATGTGTCAATATGAATGTAGGATGTTGATACAACAAGTAGATGCCATGATTTAATACCATCAAAAAGGTAATTTGATGTTCATTTTTTTAAATTTTTGAACAATATCTAGATGGGCTAATGCAGGGCTTCCAAAGGAAGAGTTGTAGATTTCATCTACAATTGATACTCATGTGGTGGTATGATAAGATCCTGAAGAAAACATGATGTGGAAAAGGTAGTTGTATGAAGGAAAGCCAAATATGGATTAGTGAATCACTTTTCGATGAAAGAAAGGATGACATGACTGACATGATTCATGAATGAAAGTGATGGATGGTCGATTCCATATGAAGAAGTCCCAAAAGATGTAGGCTCCATAACAAAGAAGAAATTCATGACATCAAAAAAGGGAGTCCTATAATTAGCTAGTTGTCCCATGATCTCCACCTAGAGAGCTGCTGGAAGAAAGTCCTTGGTTAAGGGGAGGCTTGATCAAGTCCCTTGCTAAGAGGGAGCTTGGGTACATTCCTTTTATAGGAATGGGTTCATTCCTTCATTGGAATGTGTATATCCTCCCTAGTTGAGAGGGAGAGGTAGACACATCATTCTTTTCTTCACTTGGGAAGAAAGAATGGAGGATTGGGTAAGAATCTGGCATCCAATATAAGAGTAGTTGTAGAGGACCGATATTCTTTGAGGATAGGGAATCCAGGATAAGAATATTCTTGGTGGAACATACTCTGGGAGAACTTGGGTGGGGCATGTTCCGAGAGAGGCAATGGTGAGGGTGTTTATAAATCATTGGTCTTGCCAACAATGTGCTCTAATCTTGTGGAGAGATAGAGTTGTTAGTCAATGCCTTTCTATGTGAAAAATGATGAATGATATGATGCTATACAAATGGGTTACCAATCCAACTCTTCTTATGATAATTATTCAGATTGAGAATGTCCAAGTATCTTGTATGGATTATGAATACCTCCCTAGTTAAGAGGGAGCGTTGGAATATGTAATTAGGTTTGGTCTTCACAATGAAATATGTAATCGTGATTTTATGTGTTTAATTAAAAGAGAAAAATAAATTTATTATTTGTATTCTTGAGGCATGGGTTTCATGTTCAAGGGGAATTTAGTTGTAGTTCAAGCACCCATTAAGTGCTGCTAGGTTTGTCATAAAGTCAATTGAGTCATTGCTTTGTATTGAAGACCCATTTAAGCATGTTACATATTGTAAAGAAAAGATTATTGAGTCAAAATAGAGTCAAAAGACCCTCCAAGACCTTTTCATGGCACAAAGATCAAGTTGACCTACATGAAAGGACAAGTTGGCCTCAAGATAGAAATTTGTACCCCTCACAAGTCTATAAATAAGAAGGAATTAAACCTCATTTGCACACTCACTTAAGAAAGTTTGATCTCCTCAAGATAGAAGTTGGAAAAGGGCGAAGAAGAAGAAGATCAAGATTGAGGTTTTTGGGCCTCTCTCTCTTTCGTTAGGGTTTCTATAGTTTCCGAGCTAGAAAAAATTCTAAAGTTGCATCAAATCTATGAAGCTGCAAGGTCGAAGCTATGAAGTTGCAAGGTCGAAACTGTGAAGTTGCAAGGTCGAAGTTGTGAAGCTGCAAGGTTGAAGTTGTGAAGCTACTAGGTCGAAGCTGCTAAAGTTGCATCAAGGTCGAATCTATGAAGCTGGCAGGTTGAAGTTGCTAACGCTGGTAGGTCGAAGTTGTAGAAATTATTGTTGGGGTCAAAGTTGCTAGAAGGTCGAAGTTTGTTGTTGGAAGTTGTGTAAGGAAATCTCATCAAGAAGGAAGGATGAATTGGTCTTGGAGAGTCTTGGTCAAGGGTCATAGGTCTTCGAATTCATCAATTGAAGTTCTATAAGAAGAGAAGGATTGTGGTGGGTTTTCCTATCAGTTAGAGAGTTTTTGGTCTTGACTGATTGCCTATATCTTGTGTCCTATTGTATTATTGTTCTTTATGATTTGGTAGTTGTTTTATGATAAATAACACTAATAAAAATAAAGGAAAGAAGAAGTTAATCAAGTAAAGTAAAAATACATCACAAGTAGTTATCAAAGGAAGATAAATCACCTACACTTGTTGCCCCCTATTTCTCAATAGTTGGGTCTGCGAGCCAAAATAAGGTCACGATAAATGAAAATGGGGCCAACTGCTAACCTCACAGTAGGACCCAACCTTGAATAATGCCAATTGACCCCGTCTTGTGACGTCAAGATGGATCGTGAACTGGAGACTAGAGGGATTGCGCTCTAGGAACTTTTTTTTGGCTGAAACTCACACCCTTGGTGATGATTGGAATGCAAGGTTGGTAAAGGAATCATGGTCAAGAAAAGAGAGGAGCCACAAGTTTGATGTTGAAGTGGTTGGTTGGAGTTACGCAAATTAAATCGAATTTTGATGTTAGAGGAACATGAGTTTGTTGTTGTAATTTATGGTGGAAGAATCAATATCATGGGCCCATAACCCATAGGCTTCTAGAGTTGAAGCCATCTAGGGATGAAATTGATAAACCCTAGGTTCAATTTTCATCACTTATACTAGGTTGTAGAGCACCTCTCGACACAATTAAATGAATTACACATCAACCTCACTTAAAAATTAATGGATATTTTTAAATTTTCAATTACTATCTCATTATCTATATATCAAGTTAAAATAAAAATATTTTATTTAAGATGGTCATTCAGATTCTCTCTCTCTCTCTCTCTCTCTCTCTCTCTATATATATATATATATATATATATATATATATATATATATATAGAGAGAGAGAGAGAGAGAGAGAGAGAACCTATGTTGAACATGGAAGGATAAGAACATTTATAGAGAATGAACGCCACTTTATTCATCCAAAACAATTATCATATTCATAGGAGCTACAAAGTTTAGGTCAAGTTGTTTGGCCAAGGGAGATCATATTGAATTTGTTGAGGCTTCTAGAGTTAGAGTGGTGTGATTTCCATCATACTGAGTGACTTGCATATTCTCCAACCACTGCCTTAAGCTATTCACTACATCAATTTGTCTTTGAATTTGATGCATTTGGCCTATGACGATTTTATAATCATTATGTTGAAATTAGTGGTTAATTGGTCCACATGCAAGCTGAGCATGGTGAGCTCTACTTGCACATTGGCCATCAAAACCCCATTATCTAGCTTTGAATTTTTGCATTTCCTTTGTTTGGCTTCCATATCAAGGCTTAGAGTTCAACTCTATTTCTTAGAATCCTTGTCGAGATTGCAAATTTGAGGTTTTTATCCTCATTTTCCATTCATGATGTAATGAATGGAGTGACTAATTGCTAGATATCAAAAGGACTCTACATGTATTATGATCAGTTGTTGTACCACATTAACTACCCACATCAACTCAAGCAAGTTTGATGAATTTAGCATGGAATTTGGGACCTAAATAGGTAGGCAACTTAAAAGGTTTCATAATTATAAACTTATTGCTCCTCTATGTGTTCCACTTTCCATACCCTACTTCCCACACCAAAACTTCATCCATGACTACATTAAATATCCTTGTTCATTCCCATATGTTTTGCAGGCATACGATGAATCTTCTTTATTTCAACCATCTTATTTATGTGAATCCTAGTGCTTCATCCACATGCCAGCCTCATGAATCACCTTGTTATTGGTGTCCCTACCTTCTCCAAGTTATGACCTGCACCTTTCCTCATGATTGGATTATGGAATCTCGAGAGTTTGCATGGTTCCATTGACCTTTAACGATCCCAATGAATGATATATGGCTTGGTTGGATAATGAATCTTCCAACAAGTTCATCTCCCTTAGGACATGAATGACTTGAGTTTCAGGAATAGAGGATAGTATTATAATGATTTTCTTGAGAAGGGAGATTAATTTGAAATTTGGAGTATTAATGATATTGAAATGTCTAATTATGTTGTTGGATTATCCCATGATAATTGTCTTTTGAATTAATGATTCCTTGGCTAGGTTAATGCCTTGTATGAGAGAATGCATGTCTCATTGGTTCTTAGAACTAATTCCAAAACTATTTTTTCACAATAAATTTGAACATTTTCGACACAAGATAGATACAAGGTTAATATGTTTCTATGCTAGTTATATATACATTGCCATGTATAATCCCATGCTGAGCATGGAAGAAATTATACTTCTTCTTCATTTTCAACACCAAACCAATATGTGTGTGTGTGTGTGTGTGTGTGCATATCATATATCAACTTCATGTTGAGCATGTAAGAAATTACACATCTCCTTCATTTGAGAAACACATCAATAAAATATTTTCTTGATGCAATTCTTCTTGAGATCATAACTTCTCATTATTTAAATTGCATTTTTCAATGCATAAATAGATTCAATGCCTTGAAGATCTCTTTAGGCACTCTAATTGTGTAGACTACACATTATAAACTTTCAATTCCAACAAATCTTTACTAAAATCCCCATTGACATTTGAATTGTGTAGAATCCAGAGTGTAAACTTTCAATTCCAACAAATCTTTAATAGATTTAAGGCAAAATTTACCAACTCACAAAAATGATTTAAATATAAAAAAAAATTATTTTTCAATTTCTTTATATAATATATACATATTTGGAATTGAAATATTTTACTCAACATGGCCATCAAAGTGTTCTAATTTCAATTATATATATATACCAACTCACAAAAACGTTTTTGTGAGTTGGTATATATATATATTGAAATTAGAACACTTTGATGGTCATGTTGAGTAAAATATTTCAATGTCAACTATGCATATATTATATAAAGCGATTGAAGTTGAGATTGAAATATTTTACTCAAAATGAGCATTGAAATATTTAATTTATAGTCTATATTTTACACATTAATATTTTTTAAAATAAACAATTTATTTATATTATTTTTATTAATTAAGAATAGAATGAATTACGAATCTCCCTCTTATAAGGAAGAAATTAAAAAAAAAATCATTTTCACTATTTGGTCTCTTTATATATGTCATGTTCATATAAATTTATTTTATCTGAAGTAAATTATTGTATTATATATAGAGAGAGAGGGGTTAAAATATTTTATTTAAGATAAAGATTGAAATATTTTTCTTATTTACACATTAAATTCTTAAATATATATATCACTCATATTATTATTCATTTTTCTTAATATTAAATATCAATTTCATCTTAAAAAGTGAATGAATGACACATCTCTCTTATTAGTAAAAAAACTGATATTTATTATTTTCTCACACTTTTTCTCCTTGTATACATCACACTGATATATATATCTATATCTATATATATATATATATATATATATATATATATTCTTACTCATTATAAATATATATTAATTAAATGGATATTCAAATTTTTTATTAAAGATTTATATTGAAATATTTTTTAAAATTAAACAAATTATATATCATTCTTATATTTGAAAGTGAAAATATATGATTTTTTACTTTAAATTACTTTATATATTATATAAAATTGTATAATGTTGATGATGATTAATAACATCTACTAAGAAAAATACCATCTATTGAACCTTAAGAAAGAAAGCCAATAACTGAGGCTCATTAATATTTTATTTCTATGATAAAAAAGAAGGGAGGGAAGTGTCCTCAGATCACTATAGTTTTGTTGACTTAACAAGTCAATAATGTTTGTAGTGTGACAAATGTTTTGAAAATGAAAATGGATGTGAATGTTTAATGATGATGATAATTATTAACATCCACTAAGAAAAATACGGTCTATCGAACCTTAAGAAAGTAAGTCAATAACTGAGGTTCTTTAATTTTTTATTTTTATGATAAAAGAGAAGACTTAACAAGTCAAGAATGTTGGTAGTGTGACAAATGTTTTGAAAATGAGAATGGATGTGAGTAAAGGCCTCACAATCCAAGAGAAAGCGTTTTTCATCTTCCACTCTCTTTGTATTGCAATCCCAAGGTGTTTTGGAATAGATCAGTGTTCTGTTTCACTAAGAAGCTCATGAGAATTAGTTTTTATCTTTGCAATGTTCATTTTCTTCTTAGCATAGGGGTTGATAAAATCATGTTACTTAATATAAATACTGAAATACGTTATTTATGTTATTAATATATTCTTTTAAATACTACATGTCAGCTCTATATTAATTGTAAAATTAATAATTATGTTATTAATATATTTTTTTAAATACTACATGTCAGCGGTATATTAATAGTAATATTAATTTTAATCATTAAACAGAATTGAAGGTAATATTTATAAATAATAGCAGTTTTAGCCATGGAAAAAACAAATAAAAGAGTAGTCTAACAAAGGCCACAGTTTTGTTTGAAAAATAATGGAAATTCCAGCAAGCTTTTGACAAAATCTGTGTGAAACTTTTAAAAATTGTGATTGGTTCTGTCAAGATTCAGGGTTTTGGGTTTTGGGTGCCTCGAGGTTCTTAATGGTGCCAAATCCATTTCCACCATCAAAAAAGTGATTCGAACAATCTAACAGTGAGATTTTTTGAAACTTTTCTGGTTGATTTATGACAAGAAATTTGCCGTCTAGGCAAAATTATGGCCTCAGTGGACAATGCCTAGTCTAAAGAGGCCACAAAATTAATGAAAACTCTGGCAATACTTTGACAAAATACTACTCCAATGTTTAGAAATCTGGGTTACAGCTGTCAAGGCTCAGGATTTTGGGTGCCTAAAGAGTTGCTAATGATGCTCACTTTATTTCCACCATAAAAAAAGTAAATCAAACACTCCAGTTATGAGATTTTTTGATTTTTTTTTTTTACAAAATTCTAACAAAAAAATTTACCTAGCGTCCCTAAACAATACCCATATATATAATAAGTTTCTGGCTGTAAATTTTTTGATACACAAAAATTTACTGAGGACAATTTCGATTATTAATGCCCATATTCATGATTAGTTTTTGGCTATAAAATTTTTCCTATGACAATTCTGATTATTAATTCCCATATTCATGATAAGTTTCCAACTGTAATTATTTTCCTACGCAAAAATTTCCTGACCATAATTCCGATTATTAATGTTAACGTCCCTTTCTTTAAAGGGAGACAAAGAGGTGTGACCAAACAGCCACGTAAATAGTTTGCGAAAATCTGCAATTGGTAAAGGGCTACCCACTGGCTAGGCAGCTAGTCAGAAACAAAGCTTAAAAATTCCTAGGCCTCCGTCGTTACTCGGCGGCCATTCATAACTCCTGTCTTGCAGAGGGATCGTCGTCGAATATTCATTCCATAGTCAATATGCCTGGATATAGAATGTCTCGGACTGAAAACATGGAAGCAGTAGTTGATGCAGGCATGGAAAGAATGTAAGCCCAGGGGACCAACATAAAGAAAAGCTTCACACATTGGATCGTCCTACTCCTTGGCCTTAACTACAGGTGCAACTGCAGAGCCTCTGTTGACAAGATTTAATTTCCTGAATAGTGGATCCAGACAATGGGCCTCTTCTTGGCTAGGGACTGCAGGTTGGCCTCTTCTCCTCTTGCCAAAAATACCCAACAGAGAGAATCACATCACCCCCAATCTCTTCGTAGCTTGCTCTGGTATGGGGATTCTCACACGCGCCGACAATTACCTATACTCCTATATATGGCCTCTCAGTTCCGTTTCGACTTCGTCTATGTTGGTCACCAGCCAGCCAACCTTTAATGCGGTTTTCGCCCTACTGTTTTTTTTTAACACAGTCAGTTACTTTTTATATATTGCAAAAAAGGGGAAAGGAAGCTAGTTCCTTATACAATCCGAGGAGGGCTGGATCAAAGTAGTGCACAATAGGGAGTGGAGTCCCCACAACTACTTTAACTACCCTGTTTCTTAAAAACTTCAAAAAATAGAAAAACCCGCACTTAACATTGAAACAACAGACTTAACCAAAGAACCCACACTTAACTTTGGAAAAGGCGGGCAATAAAACAAACACATGGGACTATAGTTATGCTTTTCCACAAACTTGGCGCAAATATCAAAACTGGCCTTTAAAAGACTCAATCTCCATCGTAGGTTTCCTCCGTCAAATATGATGGACACCACCTAACTCCAATCAATTCAAACTGCACGTCTCTCCACTGTCGTTGATCCCCACGTAGTAGATCCAACGGCGGGCAATGATATTGGGTGGGCAAACCGCGCAGAGAATACCCGCCTGTTTGGTCAATTTAGTGTTGTCTAAATTGCTATCATAAATTGTCAACCCGGGGCTCGTAAGCTGATGAAGTGAAGTGTACAATATATACTTAAGCAGCCTTTCCTAGTTCTTTTTGTCGTTTTTAGTTTGTGTTTGACTTATCTTACTAATATGATGTGATGAAGTTATAAACAAATGAGTGAATGTGTGTGTATGTGGTGATTTCTAAATGCTTCTTGAACTTTTTAAAGAGAAAGCTTGAAAAGTGACTTGCAATGGAATTGAAACTTCAAATGAAAGCAAAGCATTAAACAAAGTGACTAATGGCACTAGTCCACTATCTATGTTGCTGATAAGAACAAAAATAGCATCTATGTTAACTCAATGGAAAGTGAAAAACACTAGTTTAACTGCAAAACTTAAATGACAAATCATAACACTTCATTCTTCCTTAACATTCTGCCTCTAGCTGAAATTGTTAATGTGAAAAATAGTTAAGAAGGAATCAGTAATATGAGTCCAAAAGCTAATCAAACCAAGCTGCCACTCAATGATATTTTGGTCCAATAAAGGTTAGTCAATTATGATGAGAAGACCATCAAAAGGTTAGTAAGCAACTTGTCAAAAACTTGATAAAGTAAACTAGCAATGAAACTAAGTAAGCAAGGTAAAAATCAGCAGCTAAGACAAGACAACTTCAAATACCATCAGTGATAAAAAGAAATAAAAACACACTATCCCAGGTTCCTAACACACCTGCATAAACAAACTGATCAGTTCTGAAAAGTGCTGGAAATGTAAAGGCATGAAATCAAACTGTACATTTTTATACATGTTCAAAGAAATGAAAAACTGCGGAAATCAAACTATACATTATTGTACATGTGAAAATGAAAACAAAGAAAGGCAGGAAAATAAAGTTAAATGCTATTGTACATAGGTTGTGGCAGATGGGGGCCCTCCATCCACTCAACCAGCTAAAGATCAGCTACGTAGAGATGAACAGGAACAGTCTTCTTATATTAAATCAGCATGTCAAAATACAGTGAAAAAGTGCTGTAAAAACAGTCTTTAAAACAGAGTTTGGTAACCAAAATAATTACAGCAATTACAATATTAAAAATCTAATCTCTAAGCATTGGCAAATGCTTTATTTATAGGCACAGGGACAAACTGTCCTCTGCGTAAACTAAGCAACTACAGTCTTGACTAATTAACTATGCAGCAACACGCAGGCAACTCCGTGCACGTTTGGAGGAAACGGTCATCATGGGGAGTAAATCTATGGTTAGATCCTGTCCCTTGCTGTCTTCGTGGCGTGGAGGAAGTGCCAGCTGTGGTTCCGTGTCTCATTTGCTCACGCAGAGCCGTGCCACCGTTTGGAACTTTGCTGTTTGACCGTGGGTGCACCTGCGTTGACCGGGGGTATATATGAACGAGTTGGCTTAGCTGATAGCACACGAACCATGTACACAGTCATACCAACTTGCCCATGTGGCCCTTTCCTTTGGAGGACACGTGGAACATAGCAAACAAGAAAATGGCTGCGGAATCTCTGAACAGCTGCGGAATTGCAGAACAGCTGCGGAATTGTTGTACATGTACCAAAATTCTAAACCAACAGTCAATCATTAGCACAGTCAACAAATCATGTTAAAAAGACATATAATGCAATGAATTGAACAAGTTGATGGAGGAAATGATGACAAAAGAGAGAAGTGAATAGGGAAAAGCTGTTGGGAGGATAGGTAAATGAGTGCAAGGTTGAGGCTCAACACCGCCCGATAAAGCAGTATTCTCGCCCCACCAGCTTGCTACGTGTCCAACGATGAGTGGAATTGGGGGGTTCCCTCCAGAAACCACTTACCACTTAATCTCCTCCTGATAAACACTCCTGCGAATTCCCACCTTTTCGCTTTGACTAAGTCTCACACAAGTTAGCGCTCGATGACCCTTGATCTACCTCCGTCGAGTTCCTCTCCTGATACCTCTGCTAACAATCATTATCCTTTGATCTCCGGATCCAACAGTTCCTGTGTAGGGATTCTTCATCTATCTCCTCATGCTTTCTTTGAGGAAAATCTTCAATTTTTTTGTGGTTTCTTGTCGTAATGTATTGGTCTCGGATGAGGGGAGACTTGCTGTTGTTGAATGCCTTACTGTCTTGGGTCGCATGGAAGCTCGCGCAGTCGACCATGGAGATTTGAATGTTACTGTTCATGCGATCGTGGGTGACATGACTAAAGTCGACCTCACCCAGGAGAGGAGGACAATTGGAATCTTGTTTCATCATATAGTGTAGCAAATTTGGATTTTGAGAGTCGAGTGCTCTATGCAATGCTGATTACAGTTGAGAACCTCTGCTGACTTATATTCTCTGCTTTCTTCATGTAATCTCCAACTTGAGTTGGTATTTTGATTCTTCTTTTATATTTTCTCCCCTGTAAAAGTTCTTGTGAGATTTTTCGGATCTATATCCTCTTTCTCGATCCTCATACTGGTTGTGGGATCAAGGTATACTTTCTTCATAAACTTCATTATTCTCTTTGACAATCCCAATTGGTCTGTCAATTGCTTTGTTGGCATGACTATCAACATCCTTATTTTGATTTCTCAGGACATGCTTTATGGTTATTTTTCCCAGGGTTTCAAAGCTTTTTCTGATCCTTTGATAGATTTTGTTGATGGTTATGCTTTTGAAGTCCCTTTTGGCATCTAAAGCTGCTATTATGATAGCCGAGTCCCCTATTATTATAGGTTCCTTGATTGCATTTTTGTTTAAAAGCCTTGTGCCTAGGAGAAGGCTATATGCTTCAGCCCTGCTGTTTGTCATTTCTCCAAGGCTCCATTCATAGGTTATTATTTTTTGCACACTTAGATTAAGAGTGACTCCTCCTACCCTTGCTTTACCTGGGTTATTTTTGTAGCTCCATTAAAATAGAGAATGTGTCTCTTCTGCTCTTTTATCCATTTTGAAAATTCTTTATCATCCAGTCTTAATTTCCAATTCTTGTTTGTGTGAAATTCTTTATTTTTTGCTGTAACTACTGCTTTTGCTTTGTTTTCTAGCATTGCTTTGTTGTACCAGTCTTTCTCTTCTTGTTGTAAGTCATTCTGGTCCATTTTTGAGATTCCATTTGTACTTATTATCTCTGCAACTTGGCTCCAAGTTTTTGCTAGGATCTTTCCTAGATTTGGTTTTTGATCTTTGAAAATGCATTTGTATCGGGTTAACCAAATTTGCCAACACAGGATTGAAGGGAGGCATTTCCATATCCTGTTTATTGTTGCACTTTCTGTCTTTGTATATGGGTAGCTTTTATCCCAATTTTTATGAAGATTTGTCCACTGAGTTGTTGGATTTATGTTTATTTCCAAAGGACTTATTGCCTGTTTCCAACACTCTCTCGCCACCATACAGTTAATGAAGAGGTGTTGGATTGATTCTTCCTCCTTTTGACACATGACACATTTTGAGGGCCCTTGTATTCCTTTTTTTCTTAAATTTTCAGAGGTAAGAATTTTACCTTTGAGAAGTGTCCATGTGAAGACTTTAATTTTGGGCAAACTCTCTGAATTCCAAGCTGCCTTCCAAAGGCTCCAGTCATTTTGATTGTGGAGTTTTTGGAGGAGGTTGTACCCCAATTTCACTGTGTAATCCCCTCCATTTGGATCCCAAACAAAATCATCCTGCTCTTCTATGTTGATGGGGGCGGCCCTTGCCAGATGGGCTTTTAAAATTTCCCACTTACTTTTTAGTCTTGGTGGTGTTGCCAGCTTTTTCCATCTTACCTAGTTATTCTGATCCCAATCTGAGATAGAATAAAGAGTGTTAAAACTTTTCTCTTCCATCCATCTTTGAAGTCCCCTTAAGTTTTGTTGCTGATTTAAGGGATTTTTCCCCATTATTCTATCCTCCCAGATAGAAATTGTTTTTCCATTCCTTGGATTTTTGGATATTTGATCTCTAATGAGAGGGATTATCCTTTTTACCAATTTCTAGATTTGGGTGCATGGCCTGTCTGGAATAGTTTCAGTGAGCAGCTTTGTTCTATGACAGTTTAAGTATTTCATTGTTAGTACTTTTGACCACCAGTGGCCATTCCCATTTATCATTCTCCAGATAATTTTTGTCCCTAGAGCAATGTTCATTAGTCCTGGCAAACGAATTGCTATACCTCCTTTTTCATAGGGAAGAGTGACTTGCTCCCATTTAACAAGGCTGAATTTTTTATTATCTTGTTTTCCTCCTTGCCAGAGAAAGCTTCTAATTATCAGTTCCATTTGCTTGTGGGCGCTTGCCGGAGCCATAATGATTGCATACTGATATATAGGCAAGGCCGAGAGAAGGAACAGAGATTTGGAAGGGATTTTGACTAAGGTAGTGAGTAGCAGCAGAAAATATTGGGCAGATCGCTTGGTTGAGGCCACCTGGGCCTACAACACTACTTGGAAAACTACAACAGGTTTCACACCCTATGAGCTGGTCTATGAGAAGAATGATTTGCTTTCCATAGAATTTGAATATAACACATTGAGGTTGGTAGCTCAATTGGACCTAGATCTCAGCCATTCACAATAGGAAATATTGCTTTAGCTGAATGGATTAGATGAACAAAGAATACAAGCACTTCTCCACTCAGAGGTAATCCAGCTTCAAAGAAAGATATGGCATGACTAGCACCTCAAACAAAAGCAATTTTAGCCAGGAGATTGGGTGCTGTTATATGATTCAAGGTACAAGGATTTCAAGGGCAAGCTGAGGACAAGATGGCTGTGACCATATATAGTGGAAACATGCAATGACAATGGTTCAGTCATTATTTAGGCCATTGATGAAGAAGTCATCCCCATGCTCGTCAATGGGCATGGATTGAAAATATACAAGAAGCCCCTTTCTAAGTAGGAGTTCATTGAGACTCTTGACAAATCAATATTGGTAATGGAGCAGGTCCCTGTCTCCACTCTACCTAAATCATGAAGAAAAAACATACAAAAAAAAAAGAAAAAACAAAAAAAACACAGAAAAAGAAAAGAAAAGAAAAAAGAATAAAATATCCTTGGGTGAAAAACTCTTGGAGGTGCCTAGGGTAGACAGTGACGGTGAAACCCTCTTGTAGGCGCCCCAGCTATCTCAGAGAAAAAAAAGAAAAAAGAAAAATAAATCTAATTTCTATTGAATAAATTGAAGGTTGCAGGAAGGTCATTACAGGTTTTGGGAAAATCGCACAAGTCAAAGACAGAGGACATGATTAGGATGCATGCATCCCTCACAATCCATTCCTCTATCATCATTACCTTTCCCCAAGATCTAGTCTCATTTGGTCTGAAATGCCACATCCTACAGGAAGCTCTGTATCTTCTATAGGAGGATCCTGTAGAAACTACAGACAAGCCAAAATCGGTCTCAAAAGAGGATCCGAGGGTTTGAGATCTATCTATAAGGTCTATAAACCTCCCTGCCTCCATCCCTTGCCATATGTCATCCTTTTCCATATCTGTACACCTCCATTCCACTCGTTTTGATGTCCCTGCACAGTCGCACAAAAATATTGTTTCTTATGTTGCAAACAAACTTTAGTGACAAATCAAAACAACAGTTTTTCTTTTCACTCACGATACCTACTACCCTTCATCCGAGATTCCTTGCCAGTAGAGACCCTTGTCAGTGATTATAGCCCTACTCATTTTAGCTTGAATCTCAGAAGGAGAAGTATCTACGGGAAATCCTGTAGGATTCCTATAGCAGTTGATCCCTTTGAAACACATACTACAGAGCCAGGGACAACAAAGTATAGCCTACGAAACATGCATGAGCTCTGTTTGAACGTGTAAAAATCAGCAACAGTCTGAGGTCGAGCATGTAGAACGCAAGCAGCCATAGCAATGAAGAAATGGGTTCCAACATCTGAAATGTGCATAACACGGCCGCGACTACACAGGTAAGTGACTAAACCTATTCTGCAATTACATGAATTATATTTCAAGGTTGCATAACTATGGGAATGGTTCAGTTTGAATGGAATCAGTGGCCAATTAACTAGCCACCCTCGGTCAGTTACACGTCCTCGTGGAATCCAACCAAGCCCTGTTAAATTCAAAATTGCTGATAAGATACGCAGCCAGCATGTGTGGAATGTCCATTCACGAAGAAATAATCAGGACTAGTAGTGGTGGCGGCGGATAACGGGAGTAAGGGAGGTGATGGTGGTCAGACGGCATGCAACAACATTATGGCCATGACGTAGGATCAATGGTCCAGTCTAGCCACCTCATCACCTCACCACGAATCATGCCCGCAGATAAAACACAACTCAGTTAAGCCATTCATCACCTTTTGTTCATTCTGCACTCACGACGTTTTCGACTGGAGTACGCATCTACCACTTCTAGAGCAGCTAACCAGTCGTCCTCCACCAGATTTCTACCTATTTTTCGAAAATCTCCTACCTATCAGACTCTATAGGAAGCACAGTTTCATTCTACAGGAGCCGGGTGACTTCTACAGGAAGGGTTCTACAGGAAAAGCAGAGAACAGCTCTGCAGAAAGAAAACCCAGGACCTTCACCGAATTTCAAGCTCAAAACGAGGTAGGCTCAGGAAAACTTCTTTGTGCATGATTTGTTGGTGCAAAATGGTGAATTAAACATGACATTAGATTGAAAAATGAGAGTGAAAAGTCTGTCTGTGCATTGAGAAAAGTGGAAGTCTGCGTGCATAATTCAGTGAGTTTACCCAATTTTTTCTTCTGCGTCTGAAATCTCCTCATCAGTTTTTTAAATTCTCCTGTAAGGAAGACATGCAGCAGTAGAGGTCAACATGTGTGTGAAAAAACCTGAATTTACATATCTATCAATGTGCTGAGAAAAAAACCTATGTCCTTATGCTCTGTTCTATAATTTTTTCTTTTTTTTTCTCATAAACAGACGAACCAAATTCTGGGTGACAGCAGTTTTCAAACAGGGGAATTATTGCCATTTGATATTGTAAGGACCACACGAGAAATTAATTCTTTGATCTAAGAGAAAACCGAATTCAGCTATCCTCTGTCTCAGTGATTAACTATGTTTTTTTTTTCTTTTTCCACCTGAGCATTTTTTCTGGTTAAAGGCCAAACTCAACACCATGCCAGGAGGATTCATGAGGAAAGAACCTTTGAACTCTAGAAAATTGTATGAAAACCCTGAGGTGGTGGACCTTTTCACCAGGGCACATTGGATATGCTTCTTTGACAGAATCCATGGTTATGATGAGGAGGTGACTGAAGAGTTTTTGGTGTGACCCCTGAGACCACATTCGAAGACACATGCCACAGTTAGTTTTAGGGGTTGACCGTAGAACTTACCCCTGATTTCATCAGTAGAATTACATGTTTACCATTAGGTCTCCCTTGGAGCAAAGATGAGAAGTCATTGGGACAAGTGGCTAAGAAAACATTTTCTTTGCCTGAGGAGCATCCTGTAGAAGACAAAAATGGGGTTAGAAGGACAATCTTGCCACCTCTCTGGAGTGAAGTAAGTTATCAAATCATGAAGTATATCACATGTGAAGGGAGGTTTAGGATCATTTATGGTTATCATTTTAGGTTGCTACATGAATTAAGGTCCAGCTAAGAAACTGAACATCCCATATTTCCTGCTTCAGTCTTTGATTGAATGTGGTACAAAGCTAAATGCAGGAGTTCTAGATCAATTACCCCACCATGGACTCATCAAACTATTGGTGGAAGATGCTTTACACACCTATACTGTCCCCATAGCTCGGGAAATCTTCAGGAATATGTCAAGGGATGATAACATCAAAACTTTGGCTGAGAACATCGGCCCACCCAGTAGTGATGAGGGGGAGAAAATTGAAGAAACTGAGAAAAGAATTGATGAGGGAACACAAGACATTCAAGCAGAGGAAGAACAAAAGGAAAAAGAAGAATTGGACAAGACTGCTGAACCTAAGACAACAAAGGAGAAAACAACAAAAACAGAGAAAGGAAAAAAGACAAATTTTGGGAAGAAAAAGGCAAAGAAGGCCAAAAAGAAGGCTGCCACAGCCAAGGCAGGTACCTAGCAAGAGAAAGAAGAGACACACCTTGAGATATCAAGGACACAAGAAGAAACAGGGGGCATAGATATTTCTATAGGAAGTGAAGTAAAAGAACAGCATGAAGAGAAATCCCCTGAAACACTAGTAAGACAGGCAGCAGCTATGCTTGCTACATTAAGCACACCTACAAAACAAAGAGGAAAAAGAAAAACGACCTCCATGTACTTTAAAGCTAGAAAAATCACAAGGATCAAAGTAGGCAAACCTCAGCCACCGTCCAAGGAACTGATTGTCATTGAGGACTCACCCACTAAAAAGAAGGAAGAGTCTCCTTCCAAGATATCCATCACCTATGAAAGAGGAAGCCCAAAAAACACTACATGGAAAGAGAAAATTAAGTTGATGGACTCAAAACCAGTTCTACAGGAAGCTGCAACATCTCTACAGGAAACTCTAACCAAGTTAAAAGAGACTGAGAAATCGGAGGAGAAGGTAGCTAAACAATCACAAGGGGAGAGCAAAACTGAAGAAATACCTGAACCTACCCCTCAACTTGATTTGGGCTCATATTACAGGCTGTTAGAGGGTGGGAAAATTATCCCACAAAAATTTGTTGTACCATTATTTTTTGAATTAGAGAAAGAGAGGATCAGAACACACACATGGATGAAAATCACCAAATCGAAGGGAGTTGAGGACATAGGCCACATGGAGGATAAGTTAAAATAATTAAGGGGAGAATTGGCCATGGTAAGGCATGTAGAAAGCTGCAAGAGAACCTAGCTACAGGAGGAGAATGAGCTGCTGAAAAAGTAGTTATAGCTACAGGAAGTCCACAAGGAAGATAGGCTGTCCATTTTGGGAGGGCAATAGTAGCAAGAAGGACCTCCAGCAGACAAAGACACAACTGAGAAATAGCAGAAGGAGGAAGAGCTACAAGCTAATGTGGAGATGCTAACAAAACTGCTGCAAGAATAGGAATCTCAGGCAAAAAAAGAAATACAAGCTTTGAAACAACAGTTGCAAGAGAAAGAGGCCCAATTGGCCTGCATGGCCAGTTGGGAAATAGAAGCCTTACAATGTAGGCAACCTACTAAATCTTATGCATTATACCTTAAAGACCAATGGTTGCAATTTCAGATTAACACACTGGCCCAAAGGGGCACCAGTCCATTTCATAATTACAATTAGTTTTTGCAATTGTGTGATAGTAGCTCAGCATAAGATAAGGCCAAGATGGTAGAATTCTATTTACATAACTTGGCACTACCTAACATGAATCTATGGGACCCAAACACTATATTAGGAGATCTGCAACTAATGGCCATGGCTTCTTGGTTAAGCCATGAGGAAAAAAGGGGAGTAGAGATTCAGAAGATTATGGCCAGGGAACTAAATGAGCCACTTATGATCAAGGCAAAACTAGAAGATCCTTCAACCTTTATATATTCCCATCGGTACCTTGTAGACAACCCTCACATCGTTTTTGACTATGTTGAAAGACAAGCTTAGGCCATTGCTCACTTTGAGGACATGGAAAGACTGTTTAGTTATAATTGCATTCATACTTGCACAAGTAGATGGAACACCTTGTCCCATAGTCTGAGAATAAGAGAGTACCACTCCCCAACTAGGATGAGGCAAGCTATGAGAAGAGTACCCCTATACAAACAATCAATGAAAAAGTTGAAAGCCAATTGGATTGGCCTTAAGTTCAGCCCTCCGCTACTGTTGGGGCTATTAGAAGGGGTCAAGGAAGAAGAGGAGAAAAGGCAATGGGAGGAGGTAGACAGAAAGATAGGATTTCATGGTATGGAAGAGGACATCACCTCAGAGGCTTGGGATGTCAAAGGGGCAGTCAAAGCAATCAAGGATGAAGAACTGGATTAGTTGCTCAGAGGATGGGCAACACGTTCAGTAGGGGGGTGATGATGAGCCCCAGAAATGGGTAACTATATGGGCTCATTTTTCATAATATTCTCATTTAATCCACCATTATCCATATTTTTATGCATGCTTTTGAATATATTTATGTTAATTGTGTGAATGGGAATAGTCACTTTACCACAAGGTCTAACACGTTCTTATTGCAAATTTTTGGACATTTTTGGGACCAAGATCAGGCATTTATGAGCAGATTGGCAGCCAAATACGAGGAAACAAGGCTGAGGATTTGTAGGAGGGATTTCTGCTGCACTAAATGACCCCTTCCTCGAGTTCTCCACCATCAACTCGGAGTTCTACAGCCCACCAAAGATGACTTCAAGGGCAGCCAAGCAAGTCTAGTGAAGTGGTTGATTAACTGCAGTTTTGGGCATCTAAGCTCCTCAAGTTAAGGAGGACTGTTGGGGGTCCTCGTATGCATAAGTAGGAAGGCTTCAAGCGTTGGGAGTTTAGTCATTTTTTTAGTCTATTTTCGCACATTAGTGCAGCTTTGTATCACCACATTTTGGAGCTTCTTCTTGTAAATAGTTTTTGGATGTAGTTATTATTTTTTGATTAATGAAGATGAATCTTGCTTTGTGCTAGCTCTGATCTTTCTTAGGAGGCTGTAGCTCTTGGGGTTGGGCCCAACCCAAGTGCCAGTACCTCCTTTGTGTACTTTTATGTTTTTTTCTTGCATTCATAGACTAATTTCTGTTATTTAGGTTAAAATCTTGCTTCATTTCTTAGGTTTCTTTTGATGATTTAGATAGTTGTTCATGCTTCAGGTTGATTTGATAGTTTTGTAATAGAAAGATCCACAAAAAGGGCTACCAAGCAGTCCTTGATCTCAGTTCTCCCTCCTTGGGATCATGAATTGAGACCAAGGTACACTTGCTGCCACAAAAACATTGTTTTTGCCTTCTAATGCAATTGCTAGTGTTAGATTTTGAATTGGAAAAGTTGATATCAGTTGTGTCTTCATGTTCAGATTTTTTATTTCTTAGTTTCCATAGCTCTCTTGCATGATTTCCTGTTTATACACTGTTTTTCATCATATTTCTGGTTTTTAAGAGTAGATTAGGTCAACATAGATAGATCTATGTTTTTTTTGTCTTTGTTTGGATCAGTTTTCAGAAAGTAATGTGTAGAACACCTGTAATACATCCCTACCTATCCTTCCTCCATCATGCAACCTGTTCCAACCCCTCACTCAAGATTTCTTCCCTTCATTCACCACACTTTCCCAACTAACCCTAATTTCTATATTTTTGTGCAACATTGCTTTCTTCATCCTTGAACAAATCCAACCATCTTCATCACTCCTTAGCTTCATTTACCAGGTCCTACACCTCTTAACAACCTTATCCATCCTTCATTCCCACTTCCCCACTGTTTTTCCTCCATCAATCTTCAAAAAACCACTTTCGGCCTGTTCCTGTAGAATTTCCTGTAGATCCCCTGCAGCCTCCTGTAGAAGATAATGCGAGCAGTTTTTCAAGATCTGAGCATAGTGGAAATCTCCAGAAGGGTGCTAGGGACCCCTTAGGTCCTCTCCATACCTTCCTAACCCCCTGCAATCACCCACTCCATTTTCTTTCACCGATAAACCCCTGCACAGTCAAAAATAGTTAAAACACATGCATAATAATTTTTGCATAAAATTGCTCAAAAATACAAAAAGATGATTTTTCCATATTTCCTTTTAGAAGTAGCTTAAACACATGTATTTTACCTCTGCAATAGTCCATGGCATCCATTTCAGTAGTGGTACATCTCTTTTCTTGCACAAGTAGGGTTAGTCTGTAAAACTAGGGTTTGCTAGGGTTTGCATTTCCTTTCAGCTTTCATCTTCTTTCTGCAAGTAGACTAGCCTCTTTTGAGTTAGCCTTCATCCATCACAGTTAAAAGATTCTTCTAAGAACTCATAGAAGTTGGCTTAAGCTCCTAGCGAACTTGTGCCAGCTGATCAAGTGACAGCCTGCAGTAAGAGCTAGTACTTATGCATATAGCACCATCGCTTCCAAGTTTGTTACGAACTACTGGGTCGATCAAAGTAAAGTAGGGAGTCCCAGGAGTTGCAACATCATTGCTACAATACTGGAGCTCACCAGCTATGTGTTTAGCTTAGAATTAGAAGCTTGGGAGTCTGTTGAGAGCTTTGGCTTCTCTATAGCATAGAAGGAGTATCTTTCTTTGGAGGAGTAGGTGTAGACTTCATGTTCCACTATTGGGGTTAGTGGTTTGTCAATGGTATATGTATTCTTGGAACTTTAACTTTAATAAAAGCTCAAAGCCTACACATTTTCATGCATATGTTGTGAATATAGTAGGACTATTATTTTTATGTTTGCAATATGTTATTTCACTTAACTAACGCTTATGAACTATTTTGTTTGCATTAGTATGAATCATGGTTAATGTGTGTTATTGTTTAATATCATCAAGGTTAATTTTTGAACTGTTTCATAGGCTAAGTCGTGGTGTCTTAATGCTCATGTACTCCTTTCAAGTTGCGTACTATTACAGGCTTCTAAGCAGCTCACTCATTTTCCCCTTGTGTGTTAGAACCTTTCATACATTTCACTTGCCCTGCACAGAGTCCCACACTTGTTTCCCCAAGTCACGATTACATCACTCTATGTATTATTGCAGCCAAGGAACATCGTTAAAACCCAATTCTTTGACATCCAGCTAGTATTCTAGATGGGGCTCCTATAGCAAACATTGTGAGGTATGATTGGGACTTCATATTGGGGAGACTACCTGAATGTTGGTAGGTCCAACACCATCAAAATTTCTAGCACTAGAAGGAGGGCCAAATGACAAGCTAAGGCCATGAAGTCCGTTTGAAATTTCCATATACTTAATGGCTTCTTCCCAAATCTTAACCTTTACACGTTTTTCTAGAACTGTAAATCTTAACCTTTAAGAAAAACATTTATTTTGCTATAGAAATAGGCATCACATTAGAGTTAAGGGAGTTGGAATTTTTGGAATTCAAAAATATACATTTTTGTTAATAAGATGAAATTGAAGACCTATAGGATACTGAACCATGATAAGGAGGCCTTATATTGAGACTTGTCCTCTACCATAAATGATATAGGAAGGATTGATTACATAGAAAGGAAAAACATTCAGAAGGACTCAAACTTGTATACTATTATCATGTCTCTTTCAAATGTTAGTATTTTTCTTGGTTGAAGAATCTAAATATTGAATTTTGTATACTATTATCTAAGTTTGGTAAAGGATTTGAAAGCCTAAGATTAGTGAAAAGACATGTTTTATAATGATGTGTGGGATATTCTCATATTTTAATGTAAATGTATTATAATATTCATATATAAGATTAAGAAGTATTTTCAATCTTTAAATTGAAGTATCCTTCTTATTTTTGCTAATTGTATTTACATGTTGAAATGTTAATGTAATGTTCTATATGTTATGTTACACATTGTGCCTAACAAATTGTTGAAGTAGTGAATTATTTCTTGTCTAAAACAATTTATGTTCCCGTTACATAACACTTTGTCACTGTCCCTGTACTCCCCATTCCTTGATCCTAGAGGACCTCTACAGTGAACCCCGCATGCTTTGCCTTAATTGAGAAACTCCCATTATGCCCCTCTTCATGATAAAATCATTTATCTTTTTCACCATTCCCCTGAAACTTCTGTTTTGCCTAATTTACAAGACCGAAGCTAATGGCCTTTGTCTCCCCTGCGCCGATGTGCAGAGATTAGATTAGCACTACTCCTCTCATTGCCCGGAGCAACTGAGATGTGTTTCATTCATGCCAGTCCTGTTATGGAAATTTTTTTAAATTAGAGTCAAAGCTTCCAACTCTAGAAGCTCCGTAACAGAAGTCTGGTAAATGGTTTGGCCGGATGGGGTCGAGGATGACAGTTTGGGCTCCTTTCCCCTATAATGATGGAACTAACTCAAGGGATAAGTCCTTCTCCCATTAGAAGAGGATCCATCTCCCAACCATATTTCCTATATAAAACTTCCTTCTTCCCAAGCACAAACTAGTGTGAATGTTATAGCCACAGTTGATAGTTTTGGCAGAGTTATTGTTGAATGTTGATACTATTTTGGAGTAGACAAGCAAGCTATTACTATTTGTATCTATCTAGTTGTGTGAGGGAGAAGTGTGTTTTGGTTTGGAGTGAAGCCCAAAGGGAAGAGCCTTTAAACTATTGTTGTTTGAAGCCATCATGGAATGCTAGCAGAAGTGTGTGGGAACCCGGTTTTGTCAGAGGAAGACTGCAATGCCAAGACAAATGGTTGTAATCTCTCTTTGATATTAATATATGAAACTATCGATTAATTTACTACATGTTTTGTAATATTACATATGCATGTCTTAATGCTTCTTGACTCGTTAAGTAGGTTGAATTGCAATTTTTCTATTATTATGTTTGTGTGTTGTTGTTTACTTGTTTTAGGAACTTGAAGAAGGAAGTGAGATACTATTGGAGCAAGCAAGCAAAGACTTCATCAAATAGGATAAGCAACCAAGAGTTAGGCCCTCTTGATTTATTCTAACCTAAGGAAATCTTCCATAGAATGTATCTATTGTGGGTAGCCCCATTATCGGGCTAGAGGAATTCGTTCGTGTCCGCACTTATAATTTTACTTCACCACAAATTAGCGACTCTATTGGGGATCCCAATCCTTTTGTTTGTTTGGGATTTCATGATTTCATGAGAACTTTTCTAGTTTCATGTTTTCCCTTTCGTTTTGTTTCTTTTCTCGTGCTTACTAGCCTAAGTCTAAAATTCATAGTAGTAGAACTGGTCCCTGTGTTGATTTTTATTTTTTTATTTTTCCGTAGTTATCTCAGCATGTACGCTTAATCTGCTGACAGTCACACTGACTAGCGTGAATTGCTGAAGAACAGTCGAGTCGAACAGCCTCTGGCGCTCGTTGTCAATTAGGAAATCGCGCCGATGCCTGTAAGTGAAGATTAGGGCTTGACCCCAATCTTGGCCAGTGTGTCTGCTCTTGATTTGTGACCCCGTGAGCCTTTCTCATTATTTTCTCCCTGATTAGAAAGCTACTTTTCATTAGGTTTTTCTTGCTTGTTGGCTTGTCATATTTCTATTTGATTGATTGAATCATTAAGTGGCCAGTTGGTCACCCATTCAGCAATTTGTGAACTCACCAAGTTGGATTGTAGGTGTGTTTACTCCTTACATTTGTTTTTTGGTCCTTTTTATGACTTTGACCTCTTTTTGCACAAGTTTGAAAAAGTTTCGTTTACTAGGTTGAACATCTCTTTCCAGCATAGATTACATTGTTGGCCTTGTGTTTGGCAAAGTCTGTGTTTCATTGATCTAAATGAACTTCTCTTTTCATGTTTTCATCTTCTTGAAGAGCTCATTGTCTCGAAAATTTTTTCATTGAAAGATTGTATGCGAAAATTTTGTTTCATTGTTTCATTAGAGCATGAAATTGTAGCCTGTTGCATCATTGTGTTACAAAAATTTGCATCTTTCTAAAAACTAGAATTGCATCAGCATTTGAAAAAGGAAGAGAATTTTTCATTTTGAAAGGACTAATAGATAAGTGCTTTTCAAGAAATTATGAATTGGAATGCATTTTTCATTAGTTTATTTTTTTAAAAAGTAAGGTAGTGAAAGATCATTTCAGTTTCAATTGCTTGATTGTTTGCATTTGATTGAGTAGTTTCAACCATCTCTAGTGTAGGTATTTCATCCAATTGAAAGGGTCTTGTCTCATTTAGTTGCATTTTAGGTTTTTCGAATAGCATTGCTAAGACCTGAAAACTAGAACTTAACTCGAGATCAAATCTAAAATGAATTCAATTAACCTAAGGCGCATTTGACATTAACAATCATATCTAGAGGGTCTAGGCTAGAGACGCATTCCAACATCTTTAAACATAGCAGTTGTCATTAGCTTCGGAATTAGATAGTACTAGCATGGATTTGTGCTCCATGTACCATCGAGTATATAACGGGAGACCCCACTAGGCTACAAACCTTTTATCCTTAGGAAGCCGAGTTAGCTGCCTTGCGAACGTGATACACCGAACACAGCATTCGGTGAGGTTTCCTGCTCATACTTCTTGGTTCGCCAGGAGGTATTCTATAGTTCACGGTTGCCTGGTAATCATATTTACCTAGATCATCCATAGCAATCATTTGATCTTTTTGACTCATTAAATTTAAAAGATCATTCGAGCACTTGTCCTTTTGAGCTCGTTTCCAATCGAAAGTGATAGAGTCATCTTTGTTTCTTTCTTGACTCTTAAAAAATGAAAGAACATCAGTCTTTTATGCATCTTAATAATTGATTGCCCACAATCCAAAACATCATGTTAGTCTCTTTGACCAAATCATGAGTTCCCTTAAAAGGACATTTTAAAGCCTTGAAGTTATTTATTCTATCGACTAAGACAAGGTCATCGTGGCTAAACCATCTGGTTCACCCAATTCCTCTTCCTCTCCTCCATCTGAAAGATTGTCTGAGGATCCATTTCCTGAGTTATCAGAGTCACTTGAGGACCAAAATGTTGAACTCGCAATTGTTTTGAGTGTTCAACCATTTTCATCTCATCCTTCGCCTACTTTTGATTCAGGGTCATCTGCTGATCTTGGCTTGGAATCTCTGGACAATCCCGTTCGAACTCCAGAGAACTCACTGACCACTGACGATTAGCTTGGACTAGTTATCTATCCTCTAAACCCTCTGTTTGACATTGTTGAGATATCATCGTAGCATCCTTACAGTCTATACGACCAGCCAGGTGTTCCTTTGGAACTATCCCCCAGTACACATTGGGCCATTCGTTGTCGTTCTTTTTCAAACATGGAACCTGAAGGCGATGCTCCAGTCACATCTCTAGATGAGTTTGAAGTTTCTACTCCACACACTATTGATGGGGAAGAATTGCAATTGCAGTTCCCTCCCAAGGGTTTCCCTTATTCGGAAGGTATTCCCACTAATTTTCCACCCAACTATGTGTCTTTGGGGCACTTAGTTTCAGGCACACCTAGTGCCTCATCACTCTACCATAATCCTATATGGGTGTCTGGCATTAGGCCTATGTCACTTCCATTCGTCATGAACACGACTTCCCAACAGGTTGTTACTTCAGTCCTCGTGCAACCCACCGTTGTGAATACCCTTGTATTATTGATCCCAGTTACACGTCAGTCACAACCGAAAGTTTCAAAAATTGTTTCTGTCAGTTCCTCTATCCCATTAGTCAGTGGCCAGATTGTGCCACCACCTGGGGGGTAGAACCTAAATGTCTCTATGGTGTCAGGTCCCACTAATGTGAGTGGCTCACAATCTCACATGCTTGGTATAAACCATCCCTCTTCTGGTATTATTTATAACCCTGTTGATCCTGCTGGATCAAGTAATGTCTAGTACCAACAGGTTCAAAATCCAGTTGGTCCGTCTGGATCGAGCAATTTTCAATATCAGTAGCCCTATGAGGCTCGGGTCCAATACCAAAATCCTTATGTTCCATATGGTTCTCAAGGATTGGTTAATCAACGTTACACCCTCTAAGTTGGGTAGTACGTCCAGCCTAGCTATGGCTAGATTCAGTTCGGTTATTTCTTGGGCACTGTTCAAGTACCCTTGCAACAGCAAGGACATCCTTTACAACAACCAGGGCAAACTTTGTTACTGCAAGGGAAACCTTTGTTGCAACAACGACTCTCCATGCAAAAGAAAGGGCAAATTATACCGCAGCAAGGTCTCCTTCAACAACCGCAAGGTCAATCCTTACAGCAGTTGCACCAAGCCATGCAGGATCAAACGCAATATGCTCTGCATGCCTGTCAACCCATACCCTCACAGGGACAATCTCTGCAAACCCAGGGACAAATTTTAGAACCGCAAGGTTATCCCTTACAACAATAAAACCAACCAGGGCAGCAACAACCCTTGTATACATACCAACAAGGTCAACCCTTACAGGGGCAGAGTCAAGGTCAAGTCTTGCAGCAGCAGGCCCTGAATCCTCTTGTCCTAGGTCAAAAACTTCAGAATCTCGTTGGCAAAGGGAACTAAGTGCAAAACCCCTACGTCAAAGGGTAACAAGCGTATCAACCTTATGCCCCAGGACTGTAGGTCCAGGACCCTCTTGTTTAGGGACAACAGGTTCATCAACTCTATGTTCCAGTACAACAGGACTTGTTGCACTAAAAATTGTCACCTTGACATTCTGCAATCTGTGTGAGTCCATTACCACTCATACTTTCCACCTTTGCAAGTCTAAAGCTTCAGTTCTTCATATCAAGCCTTGAAAGTAAGAGAAAAGCCCTAAAAGTCTTTAAAACTCTAGTTTCGCACTTTCTCTTTGCATTACCTGTGGTCCCGCACCTAATGGTCATGTCCCCTATGCACTTGACCACTCTGTCCTTGTGTTATGGGTGCGGACCTCTATAAAAGTTAAAAAGGTGCAAGTACATTCTTAAAAACTCACTTTCAGTCATTTCTAGAAGCTTCTAGAAGGAATCTTGAGGTGGCAAGTTTGCTTTCTTAAGGTTCATGCATCCCATACCTTAAGGAGCTAACCCCTTGATGTGAGGAGCTTATCCCTTTGAAGGAGGATTCTATCCCTTCATAGATGGACCTGTAACCTCCTCCTCTGCACTATAAAATGAAGCATTGGGCTAGTTACTAAGGAGGTTGGACGCTGAATATTTTTGAGGTGAAATGCTACTGGAACTTAGTCTTCTTTAGTTGAGCTTTTATGAGGAGAGATTAAATACCTCTAAGATCTCATTTGAAAGAGTGCAAGGCTTTTCAAAGTAAAGGAAATTCTTGTTTGGGACCCCAGGAAGAGCTTGTTCAACATCAAGGCTGAAAAGGTTGTAAGTTTCTTATACTTCAAAGTTAATACAAACAAATCTATCGTTCTCTAGACATATGCAATTTACAAATAAAGACTATAGAGGTGTTACGATCCTACCTTAGATCCAACAATTGTTCGTTGTAGTCATCCCTTGATCGTTAGAAAGAGTTATCTTTAAGGACCTGCAATCACAAACAAGAAAACATTAAATAGCACCTACATAGCAAATATCATAAATCATGTCTATTATGGTGATCAAGGAATCCATAAAATAAACCATTAATGAACAACTTATTGAGAAAAACAAACTTATTTGTATTAACTTTGAAGTAGAAGAACCTTACAACCTTTTTAGCCTTGATGTTGAACAAGCTCTTCCTGGGGTTTGAAACAGAAATTTCCTTTACTTTGACAAGCCTTGCACTCTTCCAAATGAGATCTTAGAGGTACGTAATCTCTCCTCATAAAAGCTCAACTAAAGAAGACTAAGTTCTAGCAGCATTTCACCTCAAAAATATTTATCTTCCAACCTCCTTAGTAACCAACCCAATGCTTCATTTTATAGTGCAGAGGAGGAGGTTACAAGTCCATCTATGAAGGGATAGAATCCTCCTTCAAAGCGATAAGCTCCTCACATCAAGGGGTTAGCTCCTTAAGGTAGGGGATGCATGAACCTTAAGAGAGCGAACTTGCCACCTCAAGATTCCTTCCAGAAGCTTCTAGAAATGAATGAAAGTGAGTTTTTTAGAATGTACTTGCACCTTTTTAACTTTTACAGGGGTCTAAACCCATAACACAGGGACGAAGCGTTCAGGTGCGCAAGGGACATGACCATTAGGTGCGGGACCGCAGGTAATGTAAAGAGAAAGTGCAAAACCAGAGTTTTAAAGACTTTTAGGGCTTTTCTCTTACTTTCAAGCCTTGATATGAAGAATTGAGGCTTTAGACTTGCAAAGGAGGAAAGTATGAGTGGTAATGGACTCACATAGATTGCAGAATGTCAAGGTGACAATTTTTAGTGCAACAGATTGCCCCCTAAAGTGCGAAGTCTGTAATAGATGAAGACGAAGTCTTTCATGTATGAAGAGTGAAGTACTTTATCATTTCAAGGATCATCCTGTGAACATCCCAGTCAGAACCTATAAAAACATTCAATGCAATATATATATATATATATAGATATATATATCATCGCTGAGGTAGGCATTCCCATACTCAGATCAAAACAAAACTGACTAGAAAACTGACTAAACTATTTTGATACAGGAATGATTTTGTAATACATCAAGAGTATAGACATGTGTAGATATAGTATGGATGCAGCCATTTGTTTATAAATAGTCCACTGCATAATGAATAACAAAATTCCTCGTAGCCTGGATGGTAGAAACTAGATCCAGGGTCTTGATTTCCGCTTCCCAAACTAGTATGATTCTATCCATGTGAATGAATGTGTCAAAGTCGAACATGGTAGAAACCACTTGATTACCAGTCAATGATGTGAACTGTTAACATGTGTGAGAGAAACCACCAGTAATGTCATTGGCTCTCAAAGTACCCAGTAGAATCCATGAAATGTGAATAAATGAGTCGAAGTCAAACATGTCATAGAATTATTTGATCGAAAGGTCAATGATGCAACCTACCTTCGAAGGCGAGAAAAATTCCATTAGGGCATGTAGCTTTCAAGGTACTGACGATTTCTAGATCAACTTCCTAGATAATGAGCTGAAGTTGATAAAAAGTTACCATCATAGGCAAGCCCACAACACGAAATCATAGATCAAGTTTTGAAGAAATATATTAGCAAGGACTGACTCAAGGACGGTCAAAATGGATGACAGATATTTTGCAGATGAATGGTTTGTTTGAACTGATCTCTTGAACACAAAATGACACTGCAGATGGTTGTTGGCATTAGGACACAGGTTTGGCACTATGGAACAGGTGTTTTCCTTGATGGAAACTCACTCAAAGGGCAGATTACAATTCAGGCTCTCAGAATGAAAGAAAATGAGGTATACGCAGGTTCCTCTTAACAAAATCGCGTATACATGCGGGTGTACCGATCAAAAGGCGCGTATATGTATGCACGCACTTTCATGCAAAGAAAAGCGCATACATGTGGGAAAAATTATGGTTGGTCCATGGTATTTAGTCCGACATATTTGAACCTATGGTTTTGGTCCTTGGTATAGTGTTGAACCCAGGTATTGAGTCCCTAGTATTGGATCTCTATGGTTTTGGACCATGGTTTGAGTAAGGCGTAAGACTATAAAAAGCGAAGGAGATAATTTGGCAAGAAAATGAACGGAAGTATTTGAATATCTTATGAAGAGCAAGATTGAGAATACTATCATTGGGTTATGGTGCATAACTAGATCTGAATCAAGGAGGAACCACAGAGCAAGGAGAAGGATAAGTTCTATTGATGGGTCAAGATCTTAAGGCGGTTTCAAGAGAAGTATCTTTGTGAAATCTTTGATCTGTTATATTTGACGCATGACGTGATCTATAAATATGATAATCTGGGTATAACTAATGTCTGAATAAGTAAAAAGGTAAATTATCTTTTATAGATCTGTACGCAGGTTCAGCGCAGTAGAGGCACATATACACGCTGGTTCTCTAATGTAAAACAATGTATATGCTAGATGGCCTTGATATAGAAGCGTATGCACATAGGTTACTTGTATTGAAGTAGTGTATATCTCATGAAATATGTTTTAGCTGCTTCTGTTTATTGCTGCAGTATTCTGGGTTCAGGATTGGTGTTTGGTTACTGGTACTGTTTTCTGGTTACAACATTCTGAGAAGTTATTGGTTGATTCAGTATTTGTTTATACAAAGGAAGTTGGTTAATGCAAATATACTTGATGTTTGATTGATATACATGGATCTAGTCTGAAAATTTATGAAACGAGGTCCCTGGAAGAAAAGAGAAGGTTGTAGCCTTCTGTAGGTTAGCACCTACGTACTAGTACCTCAGCTAGTACAAGAGCTAATGGGGTTGTAGCTCCCCTCCAGGAGAAGCTGGAGAACAAGAGAAGGTTGTAGCCTTCTATAGGTAGCAGCCTGCGTACTGGTATAAGACTGCACTAGTATAGAAACATTATAAAAAGAAGCTTCTAATTGAAAGAAGATAGAGATGAATTGCAGCAGGTGGTTTTCACTCACATTAGGTTTCCACCTTATATCTTGTGTTCTTATGTGTGATTGCCTGTTCTGTTTTACTATTCCTGGTTACTTTTCATATGGTTTGATGCACAGATTAATGATCAACATGTGAATAATAATTTAAATTACAAGTCTGCTCATATACGCTTGTTTCCTTAACTGAAGTTGTGTACATGCACGGTATTTACTAACTGAAGTAGCATATACAAATCTGATTGTGAAATGAAAAATAATTAACCTGATAATATTGATTCACCCCCCCTCTCAGTATTATTTCCAACAATTGGTATCAGAGCAGGTCCTTCAGAAGAAGCTTGATCGCTTGAAGGGAGATCTATCATCATGAGCAACTACGAAAAAGAAGCATCAATTAGGCCACCAATTTTTGATGGAAGCAACTTTGTCTATTGGAAGCTAAGAATCACTGCCTATCTTCAATCTCTTGGTACAAAAGTTTGGGATATTGTAGAAATAGGATACACTTTTCCATCAGCAACTCCTACAGATACAGCTGGTAAGAAGCAGTATGAAACAAATGCAAAGGCTATCAATACTCTATTAGGGAGCCTATCTCAATCAGAATTTGTCAAGGTTATGCAGCTCAAAACTGCAAAAGAAATATGGGACAAGATCATTCTTAGCTATGAAGGAGATGAACAGGTAAAACGAGAAAAACTACAAACTCGCAAAATTCAATATGAAATTCTCATAATGTACAATGATGAAAGTGTGGCTAACTATTTCCTACGTATAGATGAGATTGTTAATTGTATGAAAAATTTGGGTGAACAAATAAAAGTAGCTGTTTTGATTGAAAAGGTTCTAGCATCTTTGTCTTCTAAGTTTGAATCAAAAGTTTCTGCTATAGAAGAAAAACAGAATCTACAGAGACTAACCATGTCACAGCTACACAGAATCCTAACCGCTTACGAAATGAGAAAAGGGGGACCATCAGACAAGAGAGAAGCCACATTCAAAGCCTCATGAAAAGGAGATTACAATGACTCAGGACATATGTCGGAAGAAGAGGAAGAATCAAATTTTGTCAAGAACCTTCAACGGGGTTCTGGAAGATTCAGAGGTAAGCTATATTTCAAATGTTTTGCTTGTGGAAGAGTCGATCACTATGTTGCCAAGTGTCCTCATAAAGATAAGCTTGACAAAGGTAAGGAACCAGTTAGATGGAACAGAAAATAGAATGTAAGTAAGAAGAGCTATTACACACATGAAGACAGTGATGGACTTTCAAATAGCGATGAAGATGAACAAGGTAATGATTATAGACTTTTGATGGCTTTTGAAGATGATGATTTCTTAGATTCTATAGATGAAGAAAGTCTTTATGAAGAAATTTCTAAACTCAAAATTTTCTTAGAAGAGAAAAATATGATTATAGATACTCTGACATTCCAACTTGCTGAAATGGAGAAACACAATGAAAAGTTAGAATGTGAAATTGTGGGACTTAGAAAGGACATTGAGAAAATGAAAGCTCTTAATCTTAGATTTGCTAAAGGATCTAAAACCTTACATGAGATTATCAAAGTGCAGCGTTCTCCTCTAATCAAGACATGTCTTGGGTATACTAAAGAAACATCTCAAGCACAGAAGTCATCTACCTCCAAAAGTTATCTTGAAGCTGCAAGGAAACGTGAATAGGTTGACAATCGACAGCAAAGGCCCAATGGAGATCACCAAGTAAATCAAGGGCAATCTACTTCAAGGATGAACAAAAGCTACAATCAACTACAGGTAAATCATTCTCAATTTACCTCAAGAATGAATGGCTATTACAATGGAAGGTTTGATGATCGCAAGAATTTCTTCAATGGCCAATGTTTCTCTTGTCATAACTTTGGACATAAAGTAGCTCAGTGCATTTCCTACAAGACCATCATGACCAGAGAAGCAAGAAATCAAAGGGGTGTGACTGGAATCATGAAAAGAACCTACAACAACTTTTCTACTCTTGAAAATGAAACATAATGTTCTATCTGTAACAACTTTGGTCATGAAGATTCTGAATGCAAGAGCAAGTTTTGGCAAACAACTCAAAAGGAGCAAGCTTCATTGAGCCCCAAAACATGGAGGAAGAAAGAACCACAACCAAAAAGATGTGGTATAGCCTTATATGTGGAAGGACAGGAAAATCAGTGGTACATCAATAGTGGATGCTCGAAACATATGACAGGTGATAAAGAAAAACTTCAATCATATAGCACCTTGGAAAAGGAAAAGAAGGTCTCATTTGGAAATGACACCCCTACATTCATAAAAGGTAAAGGTTTAGTTCTTTTGAAAGAAAAGGTCAAAGCTGGGAATGTTATGTATGTTGATGGCTTAAAGCATAATTTATTAATTGTCAGTCAAATGTGTGATCAAGGAAATGAGGTACTATTTCGATCAGATGGATGTATTGTTCGTGAGCTTGATATAGAAGAAACAGTGATCAAAGGCATAAGAACTCCAAATAGTTTATACATACTCCAGGGAGGACAACAACAATGCTATCCTAGCAAGAATGATGAACACTGGCGATGGCATAGAAGATTGGGGCATCTAAGCTTCTCTCAGATAAGGAAAGCATGTAAATATCAGGTGGTTCGTGATCTCCCTGACATTAGAATTCTAGACAATACAATATGCAAATCATGTCAGTTTGGTAAGCAAACTAGAACTAATTTCCCAGAGAAGGAAGGATTAGATAGCAGGCCACTTGAACTTGTCCATACTAATTTATGTGGACCATCTAGGAAAGGTCACCTCGAGGAGAAGAATACTTTATATTGTTCATTGATGACTTTTCCAGGATGTGTTGGTTAGGACTTATGAAGCATAAATATGAAGCTTTCGAAAAGTTCAAAGCATTCAAAGCCTTAGTTGAAAACGAATCAGATCGTAGAATCAAATGCAATAGGTCTGATAGAGGTGGGGAATTTATCTCGAATGAGTTTTTCATTTTTTGTGAAGAACATGGAATAAGAACGGAATTCTCTACTGCAAGGACTCCTCAACAAAATGGAGTAGTGGAAAGGATGAATAGAATGGTTCAAAAAATGGCTCGTGCTATGGTTGATGAGTCTGGAACTCCCGCAGCCTTTTGGGGTGAAGCTGCATTTGCTGCAGTTACTATTCTCAATAGGACAAACGTCCGGGTAAACAACACTCAGACTCCTCATGAACTTTGGTATGGTAAGACTCCCACGGTAAAATACTTCAAATTTTTTTGGAGCAAATGCTACATCAAAAAGACTAATGAAAGTCTTGGCAAGTTTGAACCTAGAGCAGATGAAGGCATTCCCCTTGCTTACTCTCCCCACAACAAAGCATATAAGTGTTACAATAAAAGACTTGGAAAAATTGTTGAAAGTATTGATGTAGTGGTTGATGAAGAAGGGAACATTCCAAGGCAAGTAAAATCTGAAGAGTTCGAAGATGATGAGGACTATCCTTCTACAACAAATCAGACTCATGATGAAGAAGAAACCCATGAAGCACCAGAAGAACAAATAAGGATAGAAGAAAATACTCCATCCCGGTACGTTCAGAAGAATCATCTAGAAACTCAAATTTTGGGGCAAAAGGAGACAGGTGTACAAACAAGAAGAACCATTTTAGAAGCCTCAAGTTATCTAGCATTACTCTCCTCCATTGAACCACAAAATGTAAGAGAGGCATGCAAAGATGAATGCTGGGTAAAGGCCATGGAGGAAGAACTTGAGTAGATTCAAAAGAATAACACTTGGGAGTTGGTTCCTAGACCAAAAGATAAGAATGTCATAGGAACAAAATGGATATTCAAAAATAAGCTAAATGAAAACGGAGATGTGATTAGGAACAAGGCCAGACTTGTTTGTAAAATGTATGCTCAATAGGAAGGCATAGACTTTGAAGAAATTTTTGCACCAGTTGCCAGACTTGAGGCCATAAGGATGTTCCTTACTCTTTCTAGCTTTCAGAAGTTCAAAGTATTTCGAATGGACGTGAAGTCTGCTTTTCTAAATGGAGACTTGGATGAAGAAGTGTATATTGAGCAATCAAATGGGTTTATCCTTGGAAATGATCCAAAACTTGTATGTAGACTCAAAAAGTCTCTCTATGGCCTTAAACAGGCTCCAATGGCTTGGTATTATTGCTTGAATAAGTACCTCCATCAACAAGGTTTTACAAAAGGTTCAACAGATAGCAATCTATATATAAAAATTGAGAATGATAAGTTGCTAATACTTGTTGTGTATGTTGATGATATCATCTTTGGTAGCAATGAAGAAGACATGAGTCAAAATTTTTCCTTGGTAATGCAGAAAGAGTTTGAAATGTCCATGCTTGGTGATCTCACATATTTTCTTGGTTTACAAGTCCAACAAAACAAAGATGGTATTTTTCTATCACAAACCAAGTATCTCAAGCAAATCTTGAAGAAATATGGGATGGAGGATTCGAAACCAGTGTGCACCCCTATGGTAACAGGATGCAGCCTTAGGGCAAATGATAAATCAACAGCAGTACATCAACCAACCTAGAGATCCATGATTGGTAGTCTGCTCTATCTAATAGGAACCCGACCAGACATTATGCATGCAGTGGGAATAGTTGGAAGGTTTCAGGTGAATTCAAAGGAAACTCATCTTCAGGAAGTTAAGAGAATTTTCAAGTATCTTCAAGGAACTCAAAACTATGGCTTATGGTATCCTAGAGATACAAATCTCACACTTCATGCATATACAGATGTAGATTGGGCAGGAAGCATGGTTGATAGAAAAAGCACTAGTGGTGGTGCATTCTTTATGGGTTCCAGATTAGTATCTTGGTTCAGCAAGAAACAAGGTTCAATTGCATTATCGATAGTTGAAGCAGAATATGTGGCTGCTACATCTTGCTACACACAACTCCTTTGGATGATGCAAAAATCGCAAGACCTTCAAATTACTTGTACTCCACCTATCTCCATTTTTTGTGATAATACAAGCGCAATCAGTATTTCAAAGAATCCTATCATGCATTCAAAGACTAAGCACATACCTATCAAGTATCATTTTCTTCAGGAACAAGTGCTTGAACAAAAGGTTAAATTGGAGTATGTTCCCTCTAAGGAACAAGTTGCTGACATACTCACCAAACCACTGCCCAGGGAGACATTTGAATACCTCAGACAGAAGCTGGGGATAGTTGATGCATCATCTTGCTGCTGAATCTCGTCTGTTTCAGAGAAAAGTGGTTGTACGCAAGTTTCATGAGGAGGATTCGCATACATACGCCAGTTTATGAAGATAAAGTTGCGTATATGTTGGTTTGAAGACAAACAGTGGGCCAGCTTCAGGATGAAAAGAGTCTAATATAGGTCTGACAAAGACCATCTGGGACAGGTTCAGGGGGAGCATGTATTCTTCTAATAATGAATTGTTCGCATTATCTTAGAAGATCTTGGTTTATATTCACAGCTGTTTTGGTTTCAGGTGGAGAGGGAGATTATGGTTGTTGATCTGAATGATGATTGACAGGTGCTGCTGATGACTTTCATAGAATTTTCATAGATATTTCGTCTCTATGTCATGTATATCTTTTATTATCACGGTCATGTAACGACCTATTTTGGTTTCCCCACTATGCCCGGGATGAATGATGTAATGTACTTATTTGTCATGTGTAAACTTCTGGGGTATCCCCACCAGGGAAAATTTTAAGAACCCCCCCTAAATTTACATGTATAATAAATGGGCGAATCTCCATGGTATATAGGAAAAATGGAAGGCGATTTTATCAATAATATGATATGTATATATAATTTTTTTGGCGAATCTCTCATCAGGCATGGCGAATATTTTACTCAATTATAAAATCTTATGTTTATTGAATACACAAACGAAATCATTGCATTTCTTTAAAATATCTTTTGAAATCAAAATTACCGAAATTACATATCGATAACCTAGTGGGTGTAGGATATAATTCACCCGTGCCATTCACAGAAAGCATGAGAAAAAACCTAATACTATATATAAAACCAAGAAAATTTCAAATTCATCACTTCTAGGGACCTCGTAACCACCTTGCCAATACACAAGTATCTTCTTGTTTGCAATTAGAAAAATTACCCAAATTACAATCTGTTTACTCCAGCATATGTTGGAAAGTTATTGAAGGATGACTAGTGCAATCAATCCATTCCTTTTAGCCCTAGATTTGTTTCAGTTTAAAACAGAAGTATACAAATATACTTGTCCAATGTCTATGCTTTAACCATTCACCTTAAGATGTTTTTACAATATAATTTCCGAAGTCTATTTAATATCTTCATTATCATAAAAACCAACCTATATCCATCTTAACTCCACATCTACCACTCTTAGGGGGATGAAATCTATTTATCCCTCTGAGCACTTGGTAGACCCAGAATTAAGATGGATCTAAGATGATAGAATTTCCCCTTTAAATAGTCTATGCTCACATGAATACCATGGTATTACCATGGGTTATCATAAACCTGGAGCTTAAAAATTACTATTAGTAATATATAAAAATTAATAAAATTAATAGTTGATTTTTATTTTATTTTTTATTTTAACCAAGCTAAAATTTTTAACATACATTAAATTACAACATCCATTTTTACTCTTGATCGGATCAATTTTTTTTTTCTCTATGCTAGTTTGCATATCACGATATTTGGTACCTCTTGGGGGTTAGTAGATCTAGAGTAAAGATGGATCTATGCTAGTTTAATTCCCCCATTTAAATAGGCTACATTCCACGTGAATACCATGGGTCAATACCATGTGCCATTTTGGTGAATACCATGGGTCAATACCATGTACCATTTTTATTTTTATTAATACTAATATTAGGGTTAATAATGTTTTTTTGCATGGTATTAATAACAATCTAGTCCATGGTATTTGTCCCACAATATTTTACCCATAAGTTTCACCTAAATATAACGCATTTTTTGAGTGTCCTTAAATATAAGGTGACTAATGGAGTAAATATAAAAAAATGTTTTATTTGTTTACCATACCTCTCGTTTATTTATATTTTTATTAATTTACCATACCTCTTTTACAAATATGGTAATTGGCCCATAGGATTCACTTAAATAAAACCACTTTCTTGAGCCTTCATAAATAGAATGAGGGTTATGGACTAAATATAAAAAGAGGTTTTATTTATTTACCATGGGTCTAGTTTATTTATATTTTTATTTATTTACCATACCTTTTGAGTAAGTATAAAAAGACGTTTTATTTATTTACCATACCTCCACTTTACTTATATTTTTATTTGTTTACACCCTTGCATGTATATAAGGTGACTTATGGAGTAAATATAAAAAATGTTTTATTTATTTACCATACCTCTCATTTATTTATATTTTTATTAATTTACCATACCTCTTCTATAAATATGGTATTTGGGCCTTCGCCTGATAGGATTCACTTAAATAAAACCTGTCCTTGAAAATGGGCGAATGGAATCACTTAAATAAAACCTATTCTTGAAAAATGGAAGGTTGTAACTCCTAGTTTCAAGGGCTAAATTTACCTTTTTTACCCTATCCCTTAAAATAAGGTGGGATATTTGATGTGATTTGTAAAAATGTACTATGACACAATATTCGCCCACTAAAAATTTAAAACCCCTTAATTTCGCCAAAGGGCGAACATTCGCCCCTAAATTTTTTTATGATCCCCACTTGCTTGGATGGATGAGTCAATTCTGGTATATCCCCACTTGGTTGGGAGATGGATGTATGTATGAGTCTTTGGTGATAGGAAGGTCTTTTATAATGTATAAAGTCATGTTTCTTGTGTAGATCATCTTCTTGCAGACCTTGCCTACAGTCAGGGGGAGCTTGGGCAGCACAGTAGAGCAGATATTTCAGCATGTATTCAGTGGGAGCATAACCCTTTGCCCTTGATGTCAAACGGGGAGAATTATTTTGAGTGACTTGGGGTTGCCATCAAGTCCAAAGGGGGAGATTGTTGGCATTATGACACAGGTTTGGCACTATGGCACAGGTGTTGTCCTTGATGGCAACTCACTCAAAGGGCAGATCACAGTTCAAGCTCTCAAAATGAAAGAAAATGAGGTATACGCAGGTTCCTCTTAACAAAATTATGTATACACGCGGGTGTACCGATCAAAAGGTGCATATACATATGCACACACTTTCATGCAAAGAAAAGCGCGTACATGTGGGAAAACTTATGGTTGATCCATGGTATTTAGTTCGACATATTTGAACCTATGGTTTTGGTCCTTGGTATTGCATCCAAAGTGTTGAACCCAGGTATTGAGTCCCTAGTATTGGATCTCTATGGTTTTGGACCATGGTTTGAGTAAGGCCTAAGACTATAAAAAGGGAAGGAGAGCATTTGGCAAGAAAATGAATGGAAGTATTTGAATCTCTTATAAAGAGCAAGATCGAGAATACTATCATTAGGTTATGGTGCATAGCTAGATCTGAATCAAGGAGGAACCTGAGCGCAAGGAGAAGGATAAGTTCTATTGATGGGTCAAGATCTTAAGGCGGTTTGAAGAGAAGTATCTTTGTGAAATCTTTGATCTGTTATATTTGACGCATGACGTGATCAATAAATATGATAATCTGGGTATAACTAATGACTGAATAAGTAAAAAGATAAATTATCTTTTATAGATCTGTACGTAGGTTCGGTGCAGCAGAGGCGCGTATACACGTTGGTTCTCTAACGTAAAAAAATGTATACGCTGGATGGCCTTGATAAAGAAGCGTATGCACGCAAGTTACATGTATTGAAGTAGCGTATATCTCATGAAATATGTTTTAGCTTCTTTTGTTTATTGCTGCAGTATTCTGGGTTCAGGAATGGTGTTTGGTTATTGGTACTGTTTTCTGGTTACAACATTCTGAGAAGTTATTGGTTGATTCAGTATTTGTTTGTACAAAGGAAGTTGGTTAATGCAGATATACTTGATGTTTGATTGATATACATGGATCTAGTCTGAAAAATTATGAAACGAGGTCCCTGGAAGGAAAGAGAAGGTTGTAGCCTTCTATAGGTGAGCACCTATGTACTAGTACCTCAACTAGTACAAGAGCTAAGGGGGTTGTAGCTCCCTTCTAGGAGAAGCTGGAGAACAAGAGAAGGTTGTAGCCTTCTACAAGTAGCAGCCTACGTACTGGTATAAGACTACACTAGTACAAAAACATTGCAAAAAGAAGTTTCTAATTGAAAGAAGATAGAGACAAATTTTAGTAGGTGGTTTTCACCCACATTGGGTTTCCACCTTATATATTTTGTTCTTATGTGTGATTGCCTATTCTGTTTTACTGTTCCTGGTCACTGTTCATATGGTTTGATGCACATATCAATGATCAACATCTGAAGAATAATTTAAATTACAAGTCTGCTCATATACGCTTGTTTCCTTAACTGAAGTTGCATACATACGTGGTATTTACTAACTGAAGTAGCATATACAAATCTGATTGTGAAATGAAAAATAATTGGCCTGATAATATTGATTCACCCCCCTCTCAGTATTATTTCCAACAATGGTTTGGTGAAAATTGACCCAAAGCTAATACCTAGAAACCGGCTGAAGAGTTTCAACATGGTTTGATTAACTGTTAGGCAAAGGATTTTCCCAACCCAGGTGAACAAAAAGTGTCGTGTTCAAGAGTGGTTGACGGGTTTTTATAAAACAAAGTGTAACAAATAGGTTCATTTTTCTCTCTTTTCCCCCACCATTTCTGGCAAGTACCTCTTTATTTTTGACAAGCTTGAGGAGGATAACATTTGCTTGTTTATAAGCTCATCCTTCGAATGAGTCCAAATTAGTTTAAAATTTAAACCCTAAGAAGGAGTGGTTCGTTCTTGTTTGAAATTGAATAGGTCCTTTACTGTTAAATTTTAATGAGTCCACTATACGAAAAACTCGGTGTTTTTCAATTTCAGGGAGTCAGAGGAAAAACTTATGAAAACTCCATGGGGGTACTTTTTCGTAAAATAATCCCTTAGGCCCAAAAAAGGATAAAATAATACAAAAGGGATGAATTTTCAATACTTTAACGAGCTATAAAAGACAAGCGCTCAAAATCTTTTCATATTTAACAAGTCTGAAAAGGATTTAAAAAGGACTCTATTGACCATAATTAGTCAATGTATACCTTTTTCGTAAATAGTCCATTTTAGTCCATAAAAGGGGTAAAGTTATACGGAAGGGATGATTATTCATTTATTTTCATGAGTTCAAACATTCAAGTGCTCGACAATATTTTCAATTTTCGAGAGTCTAAAAAGAGCTTAAAGAGGACTCCAATGTTTCGATTTTTTGTAAATTTTTGAAAGAGTTTGAAAAAGTGATAAAAGTATGCTCTTTGTTGAAAAATGATAAATTTTCCCGAAAAAATCCAACATTCTGCACAAAAACTCAAAACATTACACGTATCTGTTTAAGATAAATAAAAATGATTTTAAAAGTTTCATTTTCAAAGTGAAAAATAAATAAATTAAAAATTCATTTATTCGAAAAAACTTATAAAAAGGGGTTTTCCAACTTCATTTTTACCATTTGAGTTCAGAGTGAAAAGTGAGAGCTTTTGGGTAAGAAAGTTCCTATGAAGATTCTGGAAAATCCATTCGTCGGAATCAAAAAATGTCAGCTCTAGGTAATGCACAACCTCCTTATCTTGCATTTCATCCAGTTACGTTTTGATTTCAGGCTTTAGATTTAATTTTTTAAGGGAAAAATTGGTCTAGAAATTCGCTCGCGAGGGTCCGCAAGTGCAACATGCGGCCCCTGCAGACCCTGAGTTTTTTCTACAAAGAAAAAAGTCATGGGTCCACACCTGTTGGTTACAGCCCGTGCGGACCTACGCATTGTCTGTAAGTGGTGGGTGTGGGCCTCACGAAAAAGAATTTTAAAATTATTTTTTCTCCATTTTTGCCCAAATTTTTTTGAACTAGCTAGTTCTAATATGTCTTTTATGCATTGTAGGACATTCAAAATGCTTATTTGGCGAGAATGCGAGCATGAGGATGTATATTTTACCACACTAAATCATATGCCCACAATGCGGGCATTGAGAGCATGTGGATTGCTAAACTTCTAGGGCATACAGGGTATGAGGGTCCAAGTAGACCTCTTGCAATGGCTGGTAGACATATGGAACATACAGGACCAGTGTTTCATGATTGGTGGCCACCAGCTCAAAATAGAGCTGGAGGACATCTATTTTTTGACTATTTTGTCCAAGAGGGGTGAACAATTAGCTCTTTTCGGGACTAGACCAGGTGGCCAGTCTGTTGCTAGTCTCCGATTAGAGTTTTACAATGATCAAACGAAGGACAAACGGATTGATATAAAAACTATCAACCGTCCTAAGCTTAAGGTCATTGCATTCACTATTACCAGGTTATGTGGGAGTGCAGCATTGCATGTAGCTACAGGATCCTAGAGGCAGATGGCAGTAGACTATTTTCGAGGCAGAATATTCAACTGGTGTGAGGCTGTGTTGGCAAATGTGAAAGGCCAAGTAACCAGAGCAAAGAACGGACAGCTGAAAAATTTAGATATGGATTCATCATGGTCAATTTTTCTCTAGAGAGGATCCCCATGCTAGCCCCGCAGCATATTCTTGTTGATGTTGGTCTTCCTCGAGAGCCTAGGATAGTTCGTTGGGTTGCCTTGATGGCCCGCCACCCTAAGGAGGGTAAAGAGGTTGTTCGATTTCTGCCTGAGTACTTTCGTTGGTTGAACAACCAACCTTTTGCGATTCAAAATTTTCCATATGCTGGGATGGATTATCATGGTGACCCAAACATGATTCTCCCACTAGGAGAACAATGGGATGATTCATGTAAAATCATTTAAAACACTTTCTAAGTTCTAATTTTTTTTTTTTAAATCGTCCAAAATTGATAATCAAAAGTTTAAATGCAAATGTGGGTCCACGATGACCAGCCGCTCTCCAACCTTTCGAGAGGAGACACCTAGCTGCAGTAGCACCAGCCCCACAGGACCAATCAGCAAAGATCTTGACTGATTTGGAGCATCATCTAGAGCGCTTGACACTAGACATTCCAGAGATGGATATAGATGATATTCCACTTAGGTTATAGAGATATGTGATTGGGGTCCTAGGACCTTTTAGGAGGTTCCTATGTAGAGTGGCCCGAGTAGTGGTTTCTTATCGTGATCATCATCAGGGATAGGATGATCGATTTTTTAGACTCATGACATTTTGATTTTTGTATTTATCATTTTTGCCGATCATAAGGTGTTTTTCAACCTATGATCGAAGACGATGTATATTTTGAAACACTACTTCTATGAAATGATATATCATTATTACCGGCTATCTCGTGTAACATGTTATCGAATGTTATTAAACTTACTATTTTGATTATTGCAAATGTCTATTTATCATAGTAGAGCAAATGCATCTGCTAATGTATTTAAATGTCTTGGAATATGCTGATATTCAATGTATTCAAATTCACGTTCCAAGAGACGAAATCTAAAAAATAACCTTAATAACACTGGATTTCTAATGGCATAAACCCTGTTAAGATGTAATACAATGAGTTCAGAATCCAACTTAACAATCAAACTCTAAATCCCAAATGAAATGGATTTAGATAATAACTCAATCACCACACTATACTCTCCAATGTTCTTCGTTGTTTGACTGAGGCTTACCCCATGCATAGATACTAACACATCAGAGGGTGAATAGATAACCCAAGCTGTGGAATAAATGTTTCATGTATTACGAGAAGCACCATTAGAAAAACCAATGTATTTTTGAAGAGACGTCGACATCTGCAATATCAAAAGTAAAATCAAGATAAGCAGGAATAATGATAAGAGCACTCTCTAAACTAAGCACACCTTTTAATCTAAAGCACACCAGTAGTAAAGAAACAAATCTAAAAAAAAATCTCCACCCAAAATTTAAGCATAATATCTCTTCAGATAAAGTCCATTTCTGGGTTTACCCAAAGAGACACCGTCAAAATCTATTAATTCATAAGCCCCTTTTGCCACCTTTCGCTTAACAATGTAAGGATCATGCCACATAGGTACAAATTTTCCAGCCCCTAGCTTATCATTTGCTTGATCATATAGTAAAACTAGGTCTCCTTCCAAAAAATTACGAGGTGTAACATTTCTATCGTACTGAGCTTTCACTCGTTTCGCATGAGTCTCGTTTGCTATTGCAGCAGTGCGTCGATTCTCATCTAGCTGAGCTAAGTACAAAAAATGTTTCTCTTCTTCAGAAGTAGCTAGAAGTAATTCTATGGCTAATTGCAATGACGGAATTTCACATTCAATAGGTAACACTGCTTCCAAACCATAGACCAGTTGAAAAGGAGTGAAACCAGTTGATGTTTTTACTGAGGTCCGATATGCCCAAAGTGCTGAAAATAGCATGGTATGCCAATTCGACCTATGAATACCAACGATTCGTCTGATCATAGTGACTAAAACTTTATTGATAGCTTCAACCAGACCATTAGCCTGTGGGTAATACGGATTAGAACTATCGTGGCGCAGGCCAAGTTGATCTGTCAGTTCAGTCTTCATGATGTTCTGAAAGTGACCTCCATGATTAGTAATAATATCTTGAGGAACTGAATCTAGAAATTATATGATTGAATACGAAAGTTGCAACAGTCTTGTTGTCTGCTGAAAATGTAGGAATCGTCTCACCCCACTTAGTAAAATAATCTACCGCTAGGATAATATACCTTAAGAGCTAACCCCTTGATGTGAGGAGCTTATCCCTTTGAAGGAGGATTCTATCCCTTCATAGATGGACCTGTAACCTCCTCCTCTGCACTATAAAATGAAGCATTGGGCTGGTTACTAAGGAGGTTGGAAGCTGAATATTTTTGAGGTGAAATGTTGCGAGAACTTAGTCTTCTTTAGTTGAGCTTTTATGAGTAGAGATTACATACCTCTAAGATCTCATTTGGAAGAGTGCAAGGCTTGTCAAAGCAAAGGAAATTCCTGTTTCGGACCCGAGGAAGAGCTTGTTCAACATCAAGGTTGAAAAGGTTGTATGGTTCTTCTACTTCAAATTTAATACAAATAAGTTTGTTTTTCTCAATAAGATGTTCATTAATGGTTTATTTTATGGATTCCTTTATCACCATAATAGACATGATTTATGATATTTGCTATGCAGGTGCTATTTAATGTTTGCTTGTTTGTGATTTTAGGTCCTTAAAGATAACTCTTTCAAACGATTGAGGGATGACTACAACAAACAAGCGTTGGATCTAAGGTAGGATCGTAACACCTCTATAGTCTTTATTTGTAAATTGTATATGTCTAGAGAAAGATAGATTTGTTTGTCTATTTGTTGCTAGATTATCTTGTGATACTAGGGAGATTGGTCTTGTCTGTAAGATTGATTTATCTGGCCAACAGGTCCCATATCCATATGTCCAAGGTCAACGAGCTTAACAACCTTTTAACCCATACATTTCCTATCAACAACCTATGCCTCAATAGTTTCAAGGTATTCAAGGTCAGAATCCTTCCTATGGTCAAGGTAATCCATAATGGGGGTAGCCTCAGATGCCATATGGCCAAAATCCCCCACTGTGGGGCCAAAATCCTTACCAACAGGGATGGGCTCCTCCTTATGGGCCCGCTTATTGACCTCCCATGCCTTTTAACACTTAATTACCTTTCTTGGTTACACTCGAGTTGCCGAACATATCGTGCCTTACGAACGATTTGATCCTTCATTCGCCGTACTGGCCTCCGGTGCCATCCAAGATACCAAGTGACTGCCCAAAGTTCGACAGAAAGCTAAAGAAGATCCTTAGGCCCGTGTGATGACATATCACCTCTGGTGCTCATCGAACTCGTACGTGGATGATTCCATTCATCTTTGTCTTTCCCAACGAACCCTCATAGGTGTTGTAATGATATGGTACATCGTGCTACCTTGGAGTACTTTCCATGACTTTAATTCATTATCCATGGCTTTCCTCACACATTTTTAGTTGCTGGTTTGCTATGAAACTGGCACCTATTTGCTCACATTGCTTAAGAAAGACACTGTGACACACATCTTTGATCATATCCACAAATGGAGACGTAGATTTCTCCTATTCAAATTCGAGATAGATGATCAGTTTCTCACTGAATGTTTTACCAAATCATTCGTATCCCCAATCGCTCACGATATAGCTATGGGTGGATGCGTCATTGAAGAGCAAGCCATCGGTGATGCCCAGTACTTGAATTTTGGTTTACTCTCAGTCTGGCACTTTATACGAGTTGTTACCCAATGCTCTGTGGCCATCATCCAATCATGCAACATCGAAGTCACCATTTGTTCCTCCCGTTGATGGAGTTATGTGTTTAGTATCCCAAACCCGTAAAACTTGTTCCAAATAGAAGTCAGTCTCAAATGCTACTCCTAATAGTTCATCTCAGAATCCACCTGGCCCTCATAAATCCTCAGAGGTCCATGTTGTCTAGTCTACCACAGTGGATAAATCCTCAGAAGGAAAGAAGAAAGGCAAAGGAAAAGCTAAATCTGATTCCCCGAAAAAGGATCCTCCAAAATCATCTATTGGAGAATCTTCGCAATGGAAACCCAAGCATCCCTGCCTCATTTGTGAGGAGGATCGCTGCATTAAGGATTGTCCTCGATGATCCAAAGTTAGTCGCCTGCTCAAAGGGACCCCTGTTGTCCTTAAAGAGCCATTTCCATCTCAACAGACCCAAATGGTAAACCAAACACAATTTGATTCCTCTAGATCTCAAGTGTTCATGATGAGCATGCCTATTAATGTGGCTACTCGATCGAAAGATTATCAAACTCCAGCTCTGACAGCTGGGAAAGAAAAATAAGTTGCATCTTCTTCTTAAACCCCGAGATTTGGCCCTCTACAAATTGAGCACCCTAACCCTAATTCCGCTACATGACCACCCTCTCGAAGTGTGCTACGGAAGTTCTCGTATAATCCCAATGCCTGAGCCACTCAACACTACAATATTATTGAAGACTTGGCTCAGGCGTCGTCAGCCATGTCAGCTCTCAAGGTACTCCAAAGCTGCCCATTGTAGCATAAATCTTTGATGTCAGCTATTGGGGGCATCAATCCCACCGATTCTAATTTGATATGTTTCGATCTAGAGAAGCATGTTCCACGACTCCCTCATCAGATTGCCTTTCTTATTAAGGTAGTCATTAATGAGAAGACCATCCACCGTACTGTCATCGATGAAGGTGCTTCCACCTGCATCATGTCAACTGCATCTTGGAATGCTATTGGCTCCCCTGCACTGAACTAGTCTCTGAACACTTTGGAAGCTTTCAATGGGCACGATTCACAACCCTTCGGTGTCTTACCTAACCTTGCCATCACCCTAGAAGGAAATATAGTGCAAGTCGAAGTAGAGATTGTTGATTCCAATCTCAATTATAATCTTCTACTCTGATGAAGTTGGACTCATGCCATGCATGTGATGGCCTCCTCTTTGTTTTGTGTGATCCATTTTCCCCATCAAGGGAAGATTGTCACCATCAATTAGTTGTCTTTCTTTGCCTCTTCCTCTTTGGATGGCTATGTTCTGTATGTCAATCACTTTGGTTCTCCCTATGAGAGTGTGGGGGCAGGTATCTTCAAAGATTCTTCCTTAATGGGAATTTTTCCACTCCCACCTCCTCATGTTGCCTTTGTCAACATGGTCTCGGTCAAATCTGATCCCTGGGTCATAACTACACCAGATATTGTTGATACATGGGGTGAGGTTATGCCACTTAGTCCCGCCAAAGTCAATTACGTGGAAATTGTTTCAGCTTCGAACTCTACATCCTATGATTCTCATATGTCAAAGACCTCTCTCAATATGTATTCTTAATCCCCCTGGCTTGGCACTTTGGAATCGTCCAATCCCTTAGTCGAGACCTTCCTTACTAATGAAGGTATCATGGAAATCATGTCTCTCGAGGAACCACCATATATCGATACTCATCATTGCTCATCGTTCCTGCCTCGCCCGATGGTCACGTCTATTGCTTTCGACAAGTCCTCTTCTCCATTGCTTATTGATGTGTCAATTCATCCTGACATGATCAAGATCTTTCAAGTAAGGGCACCTTTATCCCTTCATGGATTCATGATTTTTTACCCTCCCCGAATTTTCACCGATTGTCATCTAACTTGTAACCCTTCCTTGCCCAAGGGGCATGGGGGAAAAGCCTTATATGAGTTCTACTTAATTATTTCATCGACTCGATGCTTACTCATCATGACAATGGTAAAATTCGGTGTCCTTCTATGTTGATTAATTACCTGAGTCCCAACATGGACTCCTACCTCAAAAAGTACTATGCTTAGGTCATATTGCATGGTTATTTATGTACATTAGTGTGTGATTCATTTTTGTATAGCATGGTTTTGTGTGATAGTTTTCAAACAAATTTCCTATTTACTATGTTTTTCTTTCTTTGTAGATGTCTGCAACTCCTCACATTGGTTTCACCGATGGTGCTTGTCGTAGTACCCAGAACCTATCATCCACCGCATGGGCTATCTATGACCCTAATGGTGAGTTGATTGACCTTCAAGGTATCCGCCTAGGTTGCAAAACCAACAACATTTCTGAATATAGTGCAGTCATCAAATTATTGTCAGAAGCCATCGCTCTGGGCATCAGAGAATTGGTTGTCAACCTGGATTCACAGCTTGTCGTCCTTCAAGTCAATGGGAAATATTCCGTTAGGAACCCTCAAATATTATGAATGTATCTCCGTATCTGTCTATTGGAAAGGCATTTTGATTATATTACATATCATCATATTCCTAGACACATGAATACATTGGCAGATGCATTAGCTAATTACGTGTTGGATAGACATTTACGAAACATGTAAAAGATAAGAAAAACCATTTGTACCATAATAGACAGGAAAATACAACATATATATATATATATATATCTGTGTGTGTGTGTGTGTGTGTGTGTGTGTGTGTGTGTATATAGATATATATATAGATGGTGAGAATGTTTGATACATTAGAACCCCAAAAATAATATGTGTGTCTAAAATAAAATCGATGGCTCATAGGCCTCATACATCCGTGGCATGCAGGGCTAAAAAAATATGTAAGTGCTGGACCTAGGAGCTACTCAGCATGGTGGTCATGGTAGCATGAGACGACTCATGCAACATGACTCAATAGTTGGTGGATCCGATTTGAGACTCCCACCGTGTGTCTCTGGTATCGACGGGGCATGTCTCTTATCCGAGCATACTCTAGGATACCATGAGTTAACCCCTTAAGGTTCCTTGCGATCTCCTCCTCATTGTCTCTCCCTTCCTAATAAGGGGCAACAACGTCAATAGGGTGGGGTACGTGCCTGGCTGTCGGGGACATCCCGGCCAACCGCTCTAGTCCAACATCTACATAAACAAGAGAAATTTTATAAGCATGCATATACCAAAAACAATTCTCAAACTAAAAAATTTGATTTTTACCTTCACCATCGAAGTCCTCTCCATATGGTAAGGGCATATCTGGATCTCCACGGAAATCAGTGCCACTATACGACCAATCCTCCATGACGATCTTCTATCATCATAGCCATGATAAGAATGTAGGTTAGTATTACATATGCTGCCCCCCAATGATCCTGGGCATCAAACAACTCCAGCGGGCCATCCACGGATCACGTGGCATAGGAGGATCGACCTCAGTAAATTGATACTAGAACAATGGCACTCGTTCTAGGAAAAAGGTCACAAGTACTGATATGAAGCCAAATTACTTCAGATTCCCCGCCTTGGCCTTGGACAATTGGCGCTTGATGTTCATCTTCATGGCCTTCGATCAGTTGAAGATTATAGGAGTTGTGCAGTCAATTGCATAAAGGAAATTTGACTTGTTAGTCTCATGTTCCACCTGGGACCCCACCACTTTGTTGATAGTCAATAGAAGCACCCTCAGTTTCAAATCTCGAACACTAGAAATCTCTATCTTCGCACTCTTGGATTTCAAGGCCTCAAGACAGTGTTTGGCAAGTAGGGAAGATATGCTTGCCCCGATCGAATGTGACCCATACAAGTTCACTGGCTCACCTCTGGGAGACAGTCTAGTGATGAAGTAGATACCTAAAGTTGTCAACTCCAGCTCCTAGTCCCCAATAACAAAATTCCCCCGATTAATGTCCCAAAGGTTTATCAAGTGTCAAAGGAACTTGCGTTGGGCCCGCATCCCTAGTGTGAGGAATAATTTGAGGAGCCTGCAAGCCCTCAAAGCCTCCAGGAAATTTGGATCATTCATTGCTTGGGTGTCAACATCTTCATGTTCCCTTTCCTTCCAATCCACCATTTTCGACGATTTCTCTCATATAAAAGCCATTAATTTGAGTCAATAATCATCCTTGGCACATAAAATTCATGTTTAAATGGTCATTTTTTGAGAAAAAATGGTTTTTCCTTATCCACGACACCAGCACGCCTGTCTTAAAAAAAGTTGCACTGATTGGCGCAAATGGTTGTGCAAATCACCCTCAAACAGTGCAATACCATGCCTAGAAATCGCGCCAACTGAGGGCGATTTTTTTTTTCAAAAACCTCGCTAAAAATAAAAAAAAAATGGCTAAAACCAGAAATGAATGGCATGAAAATGGAGCTCAGGGCTTCGGCTATTACCTAGAAATGGCAACTCATCGATTGACCTCCCAGATCTCCTACAATCTGCTTTGGAGCAACTAGGGCAAAAGTGGGCAAAAAGTCTTCACTGCAAAGGTAAAATGGTAAATGGCAAAAACATATTTACTTTCCCCCTTTTTATTCATTTTTTCATGAAGATATCAGGTTTTGTAAATATTTTTGACCTATTTTGCCCCAAGGACTCGATAAGGCACTTCACCTTACTTGTGCAACAATAGGTGATGGATGTTAGACGATGATGATTAGTCACGTTTCAGCTCTTTTCTCAACTTGTTAAACTCAGATGAAAATATTACCAAGTATTTTTCCCATTTTGACTCATTAAAGAGAATAAAATGGGGGTTCTGCTTTTAGCTCTTTTCCAACCGTTTCAAAGAAAAAATATGGCCAACCCCTTGTCGTTTCAACCTTGTTAACGTATATGAAATGTTGTGCACCCAATATAAGTTTATCCCTTTTTCGGGCTGGGATGCACTATTTACAAAAAAGGTACTCCTTGACTGGAATGGTCAAGCGGTTCTCTCAAGTATTGCTTTCTACCTTTTCGGGCTTGCGAGACACAAATGTACGAAAAGGGACCATGTGGAGTTTTCTTTTATGTGTCTTTTTCAAACTCCCTAAACATAAAAAAGATATTGAGTGACACCTTTGTCAGACTCGCTAAATTATTAAACGACATCAGATTCGTCATCATGACAAACATGAGCTTCTCCTTCCTAGGGATCATTAAACTTACTACTTCAGATTCATCCGAAGGATGAACTTACAATGCAAGCATATGCTATCCACTTCAAGCTTGTGATTAAAAAATAATTGGGGTACTTGCCAGAAATGGTGGGGGAAAATTTGGAAATCTATCAGTCGTGTCAGCAGCTCACTCTTGAACATGAAACCCTTTGCTTCGTGTCGGGTTGGGACATCCTCCTTTGTATCGTTGACCTTCTTGGGTTTGGGTCATTCATTTTTGCCTTCCATCCGATCTCTGCCACATCATCATGACCACTGATGCTATGGATCCAAAAGCTACCAAAATTCTAGTGGTGTCACTGATATGTTCAAGAGTTGTCCTTTTGTAGTTATGCTTACCTCTGATTCTTTATATCATCCAAAATCATTTTGTATCCTCTCGTCTCGCATCAATGATGTGGGATTCATTATGGCCCTCCTTTGACATGGTCGCTTTCCATCGACTTCAACTCATTATCCGTGAAGTTGACTAAGAGACTCCCTTCCAGTACCTTAGAGCTTGCATGACCTAATGGTAAGTTCTTCACACTCGATGACAAGTTCACATCATTGTCTTTCGATCAAGTGATTTCATGGGTGTTCAGCTTCAGTTCCTGTATTCACATTCTGTGAATTGTGTTGATAGTACCTTGAGGGACATCATCATTATTGGTGGTTTCTCTCACGCTTGTTAACAGTTTACATCATTGACTGGTAATCAAGTGAATTTCTAGCATGCTCGACGTCAACACATCCATTCGCATGCTAGGATCTGTACTTTGATCAAGTCGCATTGGAGCGCAAGACCCTGGGCTCAGATCACACATGTCTAGGTTACAAAGTAGTGTGACATTATTGTGGTGATATGCATGTCTCTTTCAGATGGCTAGCTACGACCAAACCATGAGTTATCATATGTGATCCTTCTTATTATTGGATGGTTGTGACCATACCTTGGTTTCATTATAATCCTCTTTAACGAATGGTTGCAGTCATACTTGGATCCGTTTACATGATCATTCTTTGGATGGATGCCTCCATGCCATGATTCATGTATCATTTGACATAGATCTTAGTTTATGTATATGTATCTGTACTTGTTTACATGTTTTCCCATGGCAGACTAGTTCCCCACACTAATTTATAAAGAATTTCATCCCTCACTCCAGCTCGACCTTCACACTTTAGGGGGCATCTATTACACAACATTTTGTCACTGTCCCTATACTCCCCATTCCTTGATCTTGGAGGACCTCTATAATGAACCCCACATGCTTTTCCTTCATGGAGAAACTCCCATTATGTCCCTCTTCATGAGCAGATCATTTCCATTTTGTGCCATTTCCCCTAAAACTTCTGTTTTGCCCAGTTTACAAGACCAACGCTAATGACCTTTGTCCCCCCTGTGTTGATGTGCAGAGATTAGCACTACTCCTTGCGCCAAGTGGAGAGAATGAGCTATGTTTCAGTCATGTGGGTCCTGTTATGGAAAGCTTTTTAAATTAGAGCTGAAGCTTCCATCTATAGAAGCTCCGTAACAGAAGTTTGGTAAATGGTTTGGCTGGATGGGGTCGAGGATGATAGTTTTGGATCATTTCCCCTATAATGATGGAACTACCTCAAAGCATAAGTCCTTCTCCCATAAGAAGAGGATCCATCTCCCATCCATATTTCCTATATAAATCTCCCTTCTTCCCAAGCACAAGCTAGTGTGAATGTTATAGTCATAGCTGATAGTTTTGGCAAAGTTATTGTTGAGTGTTGATACTATTTTGGAGTAGACGAGCAAGCTATTACTAGTTGTATCTACCTAGTTGAGGGAGAAGTGTGTTTTGGTTTGGAGTGAAGCCCAAAGGGAAGAGCCTTTAAACTATTGTTGTTTGAAGCCATCATGGAATGCTAGCAGAAGTGTGTGGGAACCTGGTCTTGTCAGAGGAAGATTGCAACGTCAAGATGAATGGTTGTAATCTCTCTTTGATATTAATATATGAAACTATCGATTGATTTCCTACATGTTTTGTAATATTACATATCCATGTCTTAATGCTTCTTGACTCGTTAAGTAGGTTGAATTGCAATTTGTCTATTATTATGTTTGTGTGTTGTTGTTGTTTACTTGTTTCAGGAACTTGAAGAATGAAGCAAGATATTGCTGGAGAGAGCAAGCGAATACTTCATCAAAGAATATAAGCGACCAAGAGGTAGGCCCTCTTGATTGATTCTAACCTAAGGAAATCTTCCATATAATGTATTTTTTGTGGCTAGACCCATTATCTGGCTAGAGGAATTCATTCGTGTCCACACTTATAATTTTACTTCACCACAAATTGGCGACTCTTCGGATGAGTCATGTTTCAGCTCTCTTCTCAACTCATTAAAATTAGATGAAAAGATTTACGAGCATTTTTTCTGTTTGTGACTCATGGAAGAGAATAAAAATGGGGGGTCCGCTTTCAGCTCTTTTATGGTCCTTTAAAAGTGAAAATATGGCCGAGCCCTTGTCATTTCAAACTTGTTAACTAATGTGAAATGTCGTGTGCCCAGTATAAGTTTATCCCTTTTTTGGGTTGGGATGCACTATTTACGAAAAAGGTATTCCTTAACTAAAATGGTCAAGCAGTTCTCTCAAGTATTGTTTTCTACCTTTTCGGGCTCGAGAGACACAAATGTACGAAAAGGGACCATGTGGAGTTTTCTTTTACGTGTCTTTTTCAAACTCTCTAAACATGAAAAAGATACTGAGTTACACCTTTGTTGGACTCGTTAAACTATTAAACAACATCGAATTCACCATGAAAAACATGAGCTTCTCCTTCCTAGGGCTCGTTAAACTTACTAGGTCGGATTCATCTGAAGGATGAACTTACAGTGCAAGCATATGCTATCCCCTTCAAGCTTGCGATTAAAAAATAATTGGGGTACTCGCCAGAAATGGTGGGGGAAAATTTGGAAATCTATTAGTCGTGTTGGCAGCTCACTCTTGAACATGACACTCTTTGCTTCGTGTCAGGTTGGGACATCCTCCTTTGTATCGTTGACCTTCCTGGGTTTGGGCCGTTCATTTTTGCCTTCCATTTGATCTCTGCCATGTCGTCATGACCATCAATACTATGGATCCAAAAGATGCCAAACTTCTAGTTGTGTTGCTGATATGTTCAAGAGTTGTCCTTCTACAGTTACACTTACCTCTGATTCTCTATATCATCCAAAATCATTTTTCATCCTCTCGTCTCGTGTCGATGATGTGGGATTCATTATGGCCATCCTTCGACATGGTCACTTTTCCGTCGACTTCAACTCATTATCCAAGAATTTTATCGAGAGACTCCCTTCCAGTATCCTAGAGCTTGCATTCCCTAATGGAAAGTTCTTTATACTCGATGACAAGTTCACATCATTGGCTTTCGATCAAGTGATTTCACAGGTGTTTGACTTCAGTTCATGTTTTCACATTCCATGAATTGTATTGATAGTACCTTGAGGGCCATCATCATTATTGGTGCTTTCTCTTGTGCTTGTTAACAATTTACATCATTGACTGGTAATCAAGTGACTTTCTAGCATGCTATACGTCAACACATCCATTTGCACGGTAGGATTTGTACTTTGATCAAGTAGTGTTGGAGCACAAGACCCTGGCCTCAGATCAGAAGTGGTGTGACATGATTGCAGTGATATGCATGTCTCTTTCAGATGGTTAGCTATGACGAGACCATGAGCTATCATATGTGATCCTTCTTATTATTGGATGGCTGTGACCATACCTTGGTTTCATTATGATCCTCTTTAACAGATGGTTGCGCCCATAGCTAGATTCATTTACATGATCATTCTCTAGATGGATGCATCTATGCCGCAATTCATGTATCATTTGACAAAGATCTCAGTTTATGTATAGGTATCTTCACTTTCTTGTAGGTTTTCCGATGGCAAACCAGTTCCCCGCACTGATTTATAAAGCATTTAATCCCTCACTCCAGCTTGGCCTTCAAGCTTTAGGGGGCATCTGTTACACAACATTTTTTCATTGTCCTTGTACTCCCCATTCCTTGATCTTGGAGCACCTCTATAGTGAACCCCTCATGCTTTGCCTTCATGGAGAAACTCCCATTATGTCCCTCTTCATGAGCAGATCATATCCCTTTTGCACCATTTCCCCTCAAACTTATGTTTTGTCGCTAATGGCCTTTGTCTCCTTCATGCCAATGTGCAGAGATTAGCACTGCTCCTCTCATCGACCGGAGTGACTAAGCTCTGTTTCAGTCACACCAATCCTATTATGGAAAGCTTTTTAAATTAGAGCTGAAGGTTCCAGCTTTAGAAGCTTCATAAGGGAAGTTTGGTAAATGGTTTGGCCAAATGGGGTCGAGGATGGCAGTTTGGGCTCCTTTCCCCTATAATGATGGAACTACCTCAAGGGATAAGTCCCTCTCCCATGAGAAGAGGATTGTTATAGACATTTTTGTGCCTTACATCATTGAGCATGAAATGTCCATAATCTAAGGGATCCAAAGTCCCTAAACATGTTGTTCCTACCCCTAGAGGAACAAGGCTAACAAACCACAGCAATTCACAGAAGTTCTCCACCAGAAACGGCTCAAAAACAAGTCAATTCAGGATAAATTCAGTGGCTCCACTAGCTGTTTGCGCTAAATGTCAAAGCCAACACTGGCTACCTGCGCTGAATGTCAAAGGCAACACTGGCTACCTGCGCTGAGCGAGAGTGGACATGTGGCAGGTTCATTTCTCAAGGTGTCAAAACCCAGGAAGCTTCCAAAATGACACTTGCCTCAGGGAATTCGACTATGATGAGTAAGAGGTTCCAAATCTCCAAGTGGAAGCAAGAACCTCCAAGTGGAATCAAGAACTGACAGAGGGAGAGGACACTAGTCAGATCTCAAGCCGACTCATCCTCTCTCCAATCATCTATATATGGATCTCTCCTCCATGAGATCTAGAGGCTGGAATTTTGTTATTGCAAAGAATTGCTGTTGGTTTGAGATTGGAATCATTGGGTGCTTAATGCTTTGAAGGGGGTGAAGATAGGAATTCCATTTGCTGGGAAGGAGATGCTGGATTGGAACCCTCTGGGTTGTATCTCTTCCTGAACCTTGTTATTCATCAATAAAGCTATCTTGGTTTCTCCTATATACTGATGTATCTTTGATGTATGATTGCATTAGTATGTTTAGTTTATTTATAATCCTGAACTAGTTATGAATATGAATCCATGTCTTGTGTAGCGTTCTCTTCTTGCGATCTTGCAGAAACCTCTTGAAGCTGGGCGAGCGAGAAGGCAAGTAGCTGGGAACTCTCCAAGAGAAGAGAAGCCGAATTGAGGGACAAACGGAAGACACTGGTTAGTCCATCCATCTCTCTCTTCATTCTTAATTCATAAAGGAAGAATACTAGAATAGCTGTCTCTGTTTGTTGCTAAGGCACTGTCACACCTTAGGTGGATAGGATCGTCCTGCATAGGCATTTTTCCCCACAACAAATTGGCGACTCTGCTGGGGAGATTTGTTTATTCATTTTATTTGTGTTTCTATCATTGTTTGTTTCATAGACTTGACAGCAATAATCGAACTGCATCTGCTATTCCCGGATGCAAAGTAGACAGTTGCTGCTTTGATCCAATCACTGGACTTGTCTATGATCTGAACAATGGACTCACAAATGATTTGATGATCCTTTGTGATAGATCTTAGTACCCCCTCAAAGCATCCCTTTGATTGCACCTTGCTTGTTGCTTTTATTTGGCCTGAAACAGTGGATTAAATAGCAATCTGTGACCCAGAACCCAGTGAGAAATGAGAGTTTCTCCTTCAGCGCAGACCTAGTGAAGGGATTCTGCATTTCAACGCAGGTCCCGTGAAGGCTACCTGCGCTGAATGTCAAAACCCCTGTGTTGAGGTTGCGCTGAACCAGTTTGCCCTTGTGCAGCTGGGGTTCTCTGCTCTGTTTTGCCTTGTTTTGATCTCTGATTTTTGCAGCCTGTAACCAACATAGATACCAGTCTGATAACTCCTTTTCTCTGCTTAAATTCTACCTCCTTTTGTGCAAAAATACTGTGAGTGTTTTTATGTGTTTGTGGCATCATTTACAGTTTTCCTTTGCATGAGTGAAATAGTCATCCTGTAGCCCTTGATTCAGATCTGTTGATTGTGATCTTAGGAGAGAGTTCATTGGCTGTTTGCAGTTGATTATACATTTACTTTTGCATTTGGTTTGAGTTTGTCTCTTTTAAGTTTCGAAACAAGTATTCATTTCGAAAATCATTAAGTGCTGTAATCTCTTCTACCCTCTCTGATTTCGAAAAAGTAAACTTGTTTGTATTTGTCATTTAAAAGCAAACTCAAAGTTGTACAAAAAGCCTTCTGTGTAGGCATCAATACTATGAAAGCGGAAAACAAACACCTGCATTGTGCATTTGCATCTTGATAGTTTGCATGTCTGATTTAGGAAAAGTGCATTAGAGTGTGCTGATTGCTCTTTGAGAAAAGATGGTGTCTTTCTTTTCCCTTAGTAGCTAGGATTTTCAAAGTTGAAAAGATATAAAGCTTGCTTATCATCTTTAGACTGCATTTAGGAATTGTATCATACATCTCGTGGTGAACCTTGAAAGGCAAACTTCTAAAAAGATCAACCTAAAATAAATTGAATGAACTTAACAACGCTTTGCAACATAACGCACAACATAGAGGTCTAGGCTAGAGACGTGTTCCGGCGTCGTAAAGCCTGGTGACTGTCGATCTTGTGGATGGTGGGTGATTCCTCCTGAGGGACGATAGCGCCAGTATGGATTGTGCTCCCACGTACCGTTGTGTATATATTGGGAGACCCCTATAAGTATAAAACCTTTATCCTTAGGAAGCCGTGTCGGCCGCCCTAATGATCGCAATGCACTGAACACAGCATTCAGGAAGATCGACCACCCATACCCTAAAAAGTATTCTGCGGTTTTGCGAAAAGTTTGGCACACCCTCTGCCTAGAACTCCAGAGCAGTTCCTTTTGGCCTTTTTCAGACTCTATAACAGAAAAAGTCCATCCGAGCATTTGTCACTTCGGGCTCGTTAAAACATCGAAGGATACTAGAGTCATCTTTAGCTTTTTCTCGACTCTTTAAAATTGAAAAAGCAAGTTGTGTCTAAAGCGTCGTTAAAATTTATTTTAAACAGAACAATCACCCTTTATTCCTGCGTCGATCTTTAGGTTGAAAAAATGGAGTACACCAACCAAGGAATTCCCCTTGGTGGAAATCCTAGTCCCTTCTCCTCTTGGGGAGATTTTGGTGTGCCCCATATGGCCACATTGTCGCTTCCAGGACTGACAATTGGCCTGCCGGTCTGGCTCTTTTCAACCAATGTCGTTCAGAACACCACTATTCCTGAACAGTCGAATCAACAGTTAGACCAGACCAGAGTTGCCAACTAGCCTTCTACTTCATCTAACTCTTCCTCTCCTCCTTCCTCTTCGCTTGACGGAACTGGTAAAACAAAAAACCAAGTTCCTAAGGAGAAGAAGGAAAAGAAGAAGAAAGAGAAGAAGAAGAAGGAGCCAAAAGCGACTGGGGGCAAACAAGTGTCGTCTGACAAAAATCCACACACAGCACTGACTAGGCCTAAATCGCCATGTGTCATATGCAAGGGAGACCACTTCCACAGAGATTGTCCCTGCATCCATCGGATACTAAGGGACTAGTCTCCCCATTTGCACAATTCGGTAGCGTCAACCTCTGATAGCCATGTTGACTGCTCACCGTCAACTAGTGAAAGTAAAGTCACAGGACAGAGAGGGAAAGCTAGATTTCCCTGCAAACTGTGTGAAGGCGACCATGCCATCCACCGTTGTCCCTTCTTAGACGAGGCTAAAAGATTTCTGTAAGATCACCCGATTTTACGAGCGCAACTTCCTCCTGGATATCAAAAACTCCTGCCAAGTCCTTCACTAGTTGAAAATCCGGCTGGCCCGCCCAGGTGGTCAGCCGAAGCACCTATCATTGAAGATGAACCGTTTGGATCCATGCCTGACGAAAGTCAAAAGTTTGAGGCAGAAGTTGACCCGGTTTTGCCTTCAGAGGCTCTATCTTCGAATGATACCATCACAGAGGAGAATAAAGACGACACTGTCCAAATTCTCTTCATCAACACAGATTCCGATGAACAAGGGGGAAATTTGCCCATTCCTTTGTCGCAGGAAGGAACTTCGTCATAGTCATATTCGGCCGTCTATTCGGTCCCACCACCAAGAAACCTAGTTGTCTCGTTCGACTGGAACCAACTAGGTAGACCCCGGTTACCAGCAAGCATACCATTCAGAATTATCGTTCAAATATACAGAATGGTAATGGCTGGCACTATCATTGATGAGGGGGCATCTGTGAGTATCCTTTCCTCTATTGCTTGGAAAGCGCTTGGTTCGCTAGCGCTTTTGCCTGAAATGAGAAATCTATCAGGCTTTGATAAAGGAACCAGTCAACCTTTAGGGATCCTCCCCAATGTGCCTATCACATTGAAAGGGAAGACCGTTCAAATGAACGTGATGGTCATTCAAGGACCCTTGGATTATAACCTACTCCTTGGACGAGACTATATATATTGCATGGGGGCCCTCGTCTCCTCACTCTTTAGAGTAATGTGTTTTCCGCATGAAGGAAGAATGGTCAAGCTCGTGGACCAACTTTCATTTCCCGGATCACGCATCGCAAATAGTCACATACCATCCCTAAATGGTCTATTCACGCAAGAAGTGTCTCAACCCACAGTCCGTCCTCCTGATGAGCGCGAGTAATCCGGGAGGATATGACTGGAACCCAGGGGGCATGCGTCCTGGTCTGCTTCGGCAGGAAAACTTTGGGTATAGGGTAGGTTTCCGCGGGAGAATATGACTAGTCTGTACCCCGCCCATGCTGGAAGAGGGTTATTCTAGAATAAGATTCTTTTGTCAAAGTTATGTGAGTTGGCGGGCATCGTTGCTCACCTTTGTCTATTTCGGTAGACATTGCTGAAGAAGTGTTTTGTTTGAAAGATTAACGAGACAATCTTTGGGTAACCTGAAAGAGGTAAGCCTCTCTCGTTAAAACAATTGTTTTGATGGAAAAGAAGTAGAGGTAACCTTGAAATCATACTTTATACCTGGGGCCATGCAAACCTTTTGGAGTGCAAGAAAAGAGCAGTTATTTATCTGTTTTTTGGGTTAGCCGTTCCCTAACTTGCATAAAGAAAGGATGCGGGGCATAGCTTTGTGAGATGAAGCTCCATAAAAAATAGAATCTCAATGAGACACTCTTATCATATGACTGGGTTAATCGAGCAATTTTAGCACACAGTTCATGCTCGTTAAAAAATAAACGCAAGATCCGAGCAGTTTTGGCGCATAGTTCATGCTCGTTAAAAAATAAACATAAGATCGAGCAAATGTTTCCACTCGCGTTTAAGCTCGTTAAAAAATGAACTATCCCGGTAAATAACCATAGTGAATGTAATATCATCAGCCATTAAAGCCTTGGTCGTGTTTGCACCGTCACCTCCACTTTTCCATTGGCTGATCGTTCACCTCCATATGTTTGTTTACCCATTTTGAGGAACAGCTGCGAAGAGTGATTTCACTAGCCATCCTTGTGACACTGCCGTGATTGGAAAATTCCAACCTGTACCTGGAATCAGCTGCTAACCTGTTTCATCACTCGTTCCTCAAAAGACGAGTCTTCTTTAAGCTCTTTTCATCTGACTCGTAAAATATGAAAAGATTGCCGAGTTTTGGCCTTCCAGCTCGTTAAAGCGACTGGAAGAGCTATCCCTCCTCTAGATTTTAATATTTTTGGACCTGAGGGATTATTGCACAAAAAGATCGAGCGCTTGTTTTATTCGGCTCGTTAAAACTATCGAAAACTCATCCCTTCTGTATTGTTTTATACTTTTTCAGACTTAAGGGATTAGATGAGGAAAAAGGACTTTTGGAGCTAACTTTATGTACCTTTTCAGACTCTCTAAAAATGAAAAGGACCGAGTTATCCTTGTCGTTAGACTCGTTAAAATCATTAAATAGCGACAAACTTGTCTTTAGACGAGAATGAGTTTCACTATCGCTAGGCTCGTTAAAACATAGCGATGGGCTTGCCCGAAGGGCAGGTTATAGAACAAGCATATGTTATCCTCCTCAAGCTTGACAAAAATAAAGAGGTACTGGTCAGCAATGACTGGGGAAAATTTGGGAGAAACTAAAGAAAACTTTGATGGTAGCAAGTCGCTCTTGAACATGACAATTTTCCTCCGTACCACAATCGGGTTGGGTTGTTTCATTCACCGGTCACATCCATGGTCTCGCCATACCATCCATATTTGGGGTAATGCTACCGATCCATCGCATCAGTGTCGCCACATGTTCAAGAGAAGTCGTTCATAAAAGTCAACCGTGTCCCATCCACTGCCATACATTATCCTTCATCCTTTCATGACCGCCACCCTGAATCATATGTCACAGATCGTTTTCACCTCCATCAAAATCATTAGCTCCGTTCCGTGTCACTGATGTGGGATTCATTAAGGCCCTCCTTTGACGGATCGCTTCTTGTCGACATCAGCTCATTATCCAAGAAGTTGATCTAGGAACAACCCCTTCACTACTTTGAAGCTTGCATGCCTCAATGGCAAGTTTCTCACTTCCGGCGACAGGTATACATCAATGACCTTTGACCGAAAGATTTTGCGTGGTGTTCGATGCCAAGTCCTTTATTCACACCACGTGAATTGTACTGCAGTACCTTGAGGGTCATTATCATTATCGGTGATTCCTCTCGCGCTTGTTAACGGTTTACATCATTGACCGGTAATCAAGCGATGTCTTTCCATGTTCGACTTCAGAACATTTCTCACATGGATCGACTTGTACTTAGAGTGAAGATCGAACGAGTTTGAAGACCCCGGATCTAGTTTCATCCATCCGGGCTGTGATATATATTTAGGAAAAATAAAGACATTGACATGTACATCATTCCAGCAGATAATCATCCTACTCAAAGGATGATAATTTCATCAAAATTATCAGTCTACCATCAGAAGATTGTCTGTTCTATGTACAGAAAAATGAATTTATAAAGCTGAGCATGGGAATGCCCGCCTCATCTAGATCATGAAAGCAGTATGAAAAATAATGTATTGTATTGTATCTTATTACAGGTCTCCTCCCAGCATTGGATGAACTTCGGATCCCCCTGATAACGCATTTCACCCGATAAACGACCTCATACTTTAGGGGGCAACTGTTATAGACATTTTTGTGCCTTACAACATTGAGCATGAAATGTCCATAATCTAAGGGATCCAAAGTCCCTAAACATGTTGTTCCTACCCCTAGAGGAAGAAGGCTAACAAACCACAACAATTCACAGAATTTCCCCACCAGAAACTGCTCAAAAAAAAGTCAATTCAGGATCAGTTCAGTGGCTCCACTAGCTGTTTGTGCTGAACGTCAAAGCCAACACTGGCTACCTGCGCTGAATGTCAAAGGCAACACTGGCTACCTGCGCTGAGCGAGAGTGGACATGTGGCAAGTTCATTTCTCAAGGTGTCAAAACCCAGGAAGCTTCCAAAATGACACTTGCCTCAGGGAATTCGACTATGATGAGTAAGAGGTTCCAAATCTCCAAGTGGAAGCAAGAACCTCCAAGTGGAATCAAGAACTGACAGAGGGAGAGGACACTAGTCAGATCTCAAGCTGACTCATCCTCTCTCCAATCATCTATATATGGATCTCTCCTCCATGAGATCTAGAGGCTGGAATTTTGTTATTGCAAAGAATTGTTGTTGGTTTGAGATTGGAATCATTGGGTGCTTAATGCTTTGAAGGGGTGAAGATAGGAATTCCATTTGCTGGGAAGGAGATGCTGGATTGGAGCCCTCTGGGTTGTATCTCTTCCTGAACCTTGTTATTCATCAATAAAGCTATCTTGGTTTCTCCTATATACTGATGTATCTTTGATGTATGATTGCATTAGTATGTTTAGTTTATTTATAATCCTGAACTAGTTATGAATATGAATCCATGTCTTGTGTAGTGTTCTCTTATTGTGATATTGCAGAAACCTCTTGAAGCTGGGCGAGCGAGAAGGTAAGTAGCTGGGAACTCTCCAAGAGAAGAGAAGCCAGATCGAGGGACAAACGGAAGACACCGGTTAGTCCATCCATCTCTCTCTTCATTCTTAATTCATAAAGGAAGAATACTAGAATAGCTGTCTCTGTTTGTTGCTAAGGCACTGTCACACGTTAGGTGGATAGGATCGTCCTGCATAGGCATTTTTCCCCACAACAAGGATCCATCGCCCATCCATATTTCCTATATAAGCCTCCCTTCTTCCCAAGCACAAACTAGTGTGAATGTTATAGTCACAGTGGATAGTTTTGGCAAAGTTATTGTTGAGTGTTGATACTATTTTGGAGTAGACAAGCAAGCTATTACTAGTTATAGATATCTAATTGTGTGAGGGATAAGTGTGTTTTCGATTGGAGTGAAGCCCAAATGGAAGAGCCTTTAAACTATTGTTGTTTGAATCCATCATGGAATGCTAGCAGAAGTGTGTGGGAACCCGGTCTTGTTAGAGGAAGACTGCAGTGTCAAGACGAATGGTTATAATCTCTCTTTGATATTAATATATGCAACTATCGATTGAATTTATACATGTTTTTTAATATTAAATATCCATGTCTTAATGCTTCTTGACTCATTAAGTAGGTTGAATTGTAATTTTTCTATTATTATGTTTGTGTGCTGCTGTTGTTTACTTGTTTCAGGAGCTTGAAGAAGGAAGCGAGAGATTGTTGGAGCGAGAAAGTGAGGAAATCATCAAACAAGATAAGAGACCAAGAGGTAGGCCCTCTTGATTGATTCTAACCTAAGGAAATCTTCCATAGAATGTATCTGTTGTGGCTAGACCCATTATCGGGCTAGAGGAATTTGTTTGTGTCCACACTTATAATTTTACTTCACCATAGTTCCTCTTAATATTTTATAGTTAAAGTGGTTTATTCTCCCAATTGGAATATTATTCAAACTAATTATTTATCCTAATTGGGACAGTTAGATTTAAAATATGGGGTATATTTAGATAAATTAGATAGTTTTATTTTTTTAATTAGATTAGATTGCATTATGTTCAGAAAAACATATGTGTGTGTGTGTGTTAGACATTTTGCATAACCTCAAATGAGGATTACATAGACCAATTTTTTTTTGATATGTTGTACCCGAAGGGAAACCAGGCCAGTAACATAAGTCTAGAGTCTTGAGGTTGCTAAGACATTATCTAGCTACATAATCTTGTAACTATAAACTTATAAAAATACAATGGTTGTGTTAGACCTTGACATATCTCTACATGAGAAGACATAAAAGACTACTAGTGTTGTAAGAGAAAATATAGTGATTCATAACAACATTTGGGTAGAATCTATAGACATCCATGGTAGTTGGTCATTACCCTCATCTGAGGAGAAGGAGATGTTGGCTGATCCCTATCTAGAATTGTCAACTTTTGGTCTCTACTATCAATATTTTCCTCTAGCTCTACTAAGATGATGGAACTATCTTATTCAGTCCACCTATACCTCCCTATGCAACTTTTAATATCCAAATGGAATTTAACCTTGTGCCCACTTTGTGTCAATGTCAATGAAATGATAGGAATGCAGGCAATGTGCAAAGTAGATTGTGATTTTAAGACCCCCTTCATGTGAGCTATAATTATATCAAGGCAATGGTAATTCCCACTCCTTGGCACCATCCTTGGGGGATTAGGAAAGCATATTTTAAAGTCTTATTTTTAGGAGAAATTCATTTAGTGGAAATCATGACCACATATAGTTGAACATCATCACTAAATGAGTATACACATTATTATTTCCTTGATTGGGTGATGATCGCATAATGTATGAAAAACTTTTCCACCTATCAACAAGGTGTTGTAATGAAAATAAAAATATCACTTGTTTGAGACTAATTTCAAGATTGGTCACACACCCTAACTTTTATAGGCTATAGATATGAAATTACAATTAACCAAAACTTGGAATTTTTACCATGTCTACTTATCTATTTCTCACTTTTATTCTTAAAATTTCACTATCTAAAATTTCTAAGAAAGAGTTATAACAAAAACAAAATATGACTCGTTAACATTAAGTGCAAATAAGTCTTTAGGAAAAAATAGACATAAATAATTGCTATTCCCATTGTTTTTCCATTTATTGAACCTTCAACAACTCTCCTTAATTTTTGACAACAATAAAGGGAGCACCCATTAAATTTTGAATTTATTTTTCTTTTTTTCATGTCACTCAATCTTACGTTTTGTAATTTGAAGTGGTGGTTCTATGATATTTTATTTTTCAATATTTTTCAATATTTTTAAGTTTTTAATTTCTCTTTGATTGATTTTGGTTCATGGAGTGATGAATAAAGTCTTTGAAAATAAAACTTAAAAATATGATTGGTGACAAAGTTACCAACTTAACGAGAACCGTAACCTCAAAAAAAGAACACTAGCCCCCAAGACCCTTATTTTTGCGCAAAAACACATGAAAGGGAACCTTGAAAACAAAAAGGTGTTGATGTTGCATCAATACTTTTTATTTTTATTTTTTTTCCAATTTAAAAATCCAAATTATTTTATTAACGACATTAAAACCCAATTTGTTTTGTGAAAAAACATGGAAAAACACCCCAAAACAAAGTGTGTTGATGCAGTTTGATGCAACATCAACACTCCTTTTTATTTTTCGGGTTACAATTTCATTTTTTTAACAATGACATTAAAAATCATTTTTTTGTGCAATAAACATGAAAAAGTATGGTAAATAAAATTTGGTTAAAATTCCAGCATCTTTTAGCAATGATAGTAAACATAAATTATCATTTCTCAAAAAAATATTAAAATTCCGAAAGATTTCGATGATAGGATTAAAGATAAAATATCACGACTTCAAAAGACCTAAAAATTGCAACAATTTTCAACCATGGTGTTAAATATAAATATCATGACTCTGAGAAACTCTAAATTTTGACATTTTTCAACCATGGTGTTAAGGATAAAACATCACGAATTCAAAAAACCTTAAAATTTTGACATTTTTTAGCCATGAAGTTAAAATCAAATATCGTGACTCTAAAAAACCTTAAATTTTCAACATATTACAAGACAACATATCATGACTAAAAAAACCTTAAAAATTAACATCTAAATAAAAGAGTCATTATACCAAATGTTAAAAGTATAGCTCTTTTAAAAACTTAGTCTATGACAACTTGACACAATGCTACTGTTGGACACCTAATCCTCTATGGGTTAGTGTGGAAGCCGAATAGACTAAGGAAGTCCAAGAGACCTTGGGATGTGGAACCCAACAGTCACACAATGTACTATAAATGTATATCATTTGTTAATAATAAATGAACTCTCATGCTGATCTTTCATATTATGTTGCTGCCCATGTGTGTGTTTAAAATGGTATCAGAGCAGCAGGTGTATTCCTGCCCTGCATAATTACTGTGAGCCAGGTTTAGGCCTGGGCATTCTCAGATTTTCCAGAATTTGTCTGTCATTTCTCTATTTGGTCAGTCATCTAGCTATAGAAATGATGTTAATATGCTCCACTTGGGTGCTTCTCTAGGTTGAAACATGACCCATCTTCCCTCTTGACAGCATGTGTGTTACATCCCATTTCTGCCCACTATCTGTAACGCTCCATTAATTTACTGTATGTCAGAATCTGCTGCCTTGCCTTTGTGTACCTTTTTTCTGGTAACTCTACTCCTAACAGCTGCTCCAGGTTGAACGCTGCTCCACGGTAACACTACTCCTAATAGCCATACTATTATCTGTGTACTCATTAATACGGTCATTCCCTGTGCATTCTATAACACCCTAGACACCATTTACTATTTGCATATTTAAAAGAGAAGCGTAAGCTTCCAGATCAAAATGTCCATATGGTAAATATGGGGTCTTAATACGAACAATGATTTTCGCACCAATAAGAATCTTCCTGAAGATTCAAGTTGAATTGGCCTGTTGATTCAAGTTCAATCTGTCTACTTAATGGAATTCCTGGAGTCCATTTCTCGGTGACCGTGTTGAAGATGTGAATGCTGCAGATGCCTGAGGTTGAGTGATCGTCATTCCTGACCATTGAACACTGTCATATAACACTTAATCCAAGCTGCCACACCACCAATTTTCATTTTGACTGTGTGTTTTTAAATACAACACTCCCATCATTTTGGCTTCCTCCTGGCATAACGGTTTCCTTTAGTGTTTTGAGTTCCTCAGCGTGGTGATTACAATTCCTGGTGTAGTTGTTGAGTTTGGTTCACAACTGTGTATGTTGATCCCCGCTCTAAGTTAAACCATTTCTGTCACTGTTAGAAAGATGAAGTGAATGAGGTGCATCAATTTCATCGTTGAAAAAAAAAAATCAGTTGCTAAAGTTGAACTCTTTCCATTAGAGCCTCCATTACTCACATGGTTTGATTGTGAAGCATCATGCAATGAGGATGGTGTCTTACTTGTTCCATTTGTCAAGATTCTAGCAATAACGCCAATGCTTCCAGTCACCAAAATGCCATTACTGAACCTTTTGAGTCTACATAGAATGCAATGTTGAAGCTATTATTAGTTGTGCACTCATATTTTACTCGCCCAATGTGAATTGTTTGCGCTGTTTGAGAGGAAAGATCCAACATTATTTAGGAGTTCAGTGGAAATTGTTTTAGGCCAAGACTATCATTTGTGGATCTTGTGGAGGTTGTTTCCTTGCAATATGCTCCAAATGATGGATCAATGCCTACATTTTTTGGCAATACGCTCATGATAATTTCGTTGAGTATGTCATCTCCACACTGTGCTAACAACTCATGACATTTGTAGGTTGCTCTTCATAGGATTGAGACCTCTAGGTTGTATTTCACTACAGTGGGTACTCACAACTGGCTGTAGTTCCCAACAGGATCTTATCATCTCAACCAATATGCCGTCAAGTTTAACATGGCTACCAAAAGCTTCATAGCCGATCTAAATTCGAAACATCGAGAAGCTCACTTTCTCTTTGGTGATGGTTACACTTTCTTCACCCACCTTATAGAAAACACCCCTCTTGGATCATTTAAAGATCAGTTGTATCACAAGAAACGTTGAGGTCTATGATGGAAAGTTGTCCATTGCTCTATGCACACTTATGCAAGATAAAAATTTGAATAAAGAAATATCACACTGAGCATGATGGATTACTCAGAGGCTCTTATTGAAAAGTAAAATATAATTGCTTATTCATACATCATCAAAAACTACTTCTTGTAAGTTCTACAAAAGTGGCAAATGTAAGGCGCTTCTTATGTGCTTTCAGCTTTGCAGTTTATGAGATTATGTACAAGTGTGTAAGCCACCTTTTATGTGAAAAATTAGGCTAGACTGGGAAAGGACTGGTGCAGCCAATATCTTGTGTAGTGAAATTCTTATCTATGGACATCATGTTTAGTTTAGTAAAAGAGTTATAGCATGTGTGGTTTTCGATATTTGAATTAATTTGGAGATTGGAGACTATTGAGAGCTTCTTTGTCTTAGCATTGTATTAGAGTTTGGAGTGTGTTGAGATCCTCATTGTTTTACTATTTTTTTGAGGTTAAAAATGGCTCCAATGGGTGCAATATTAGAGTTACTAGAGAATCTAATACTCTCTACTATGGATAATACAATCAAAATTGGAAAGGATTTTCTCACCGATATTCACAGTTGTTTACAAGATGTACATAACAAGATTGAATTTTTGGAGCTTGAATCTGAGCTACAACAAGCAGAATTACAACAATGGAATCGTCATTCTGAAACTATTTCTATTTAGAGCAATGAAACAGAATCCCATAAACAGCAAGTCAATAATGTTGAAAATTCAGATTCAGTGCCTAATACAACAACAGATTTGCATGCAAAAGCAGAAATTCAGCCTACACTTCCCAAGCCCATCATCAGACCTTGGGTAGAGCTTGTCCACAACAAGCATAGAACTGGTCTTAGATATGACAAGGATGTGTCCCTTCATATTCCAAACTACTCCAAACCAATCCAATTTCAAAGAGCTGGATTTCTTCAGGACAGTTCATCTTCACCTTCTCCTCATGACAATTCACCTTCAGCTGTTTTAGATTCTAGTTCTCTTCCACAAAAACCACAACAAATTGTGAAATGCCAACATTGTGACCAAGTTGGCCATCTGAAAGATCACTATTTTGATCTTCATCCATGTAAGCACTGTCATAAAACCAGTCATTCTTCAAACAGATGCTTCAAAAACAAACCTCCTACAAGAACAAAGATTCATCTTGGATGGATTGCTTCTTGGCAATGGGAATCAATAGCCAAGAAGATATTCCAGTCACATGTCAAAACTTGTTCTAGAGTATTGAATAGTCTTGCAGTTGATTTTTCTCCATCATCTCACCTTGTATTTGACAGGGGGGGAAATGATGGTCATCTACAAGCTTCAAAGCCACATCAAGTGAGCCTGAGCCACAACCTGCCACACTAGTTTCAGAGTTGTGGCTAGAGACAAAGATTCCCCTAAGCATGCCTTCAATTGGTAATGCCTCTTCAAAAAATTTGGGACACTTCCTCTAGCAGAAGACTTCAGCTTCTTTCCAGTGTCGGAAGAGTTGCAAGAATAGAATTGGGGACACTTCCTCTAGCAGAAGACTTAAGCTTTTTGCCAGTTTTGGAAGAGTTCCAGGAATTGCATTAAGTATTCTAGAGTTGTTGTTCATCCTTAAACCATCAAAGGTTGAGACCTCCCTTTTCAGGTTGAGGTTCTCCCTTTTATGCGGGGTGAGACCTCCGTTTCATGGTTGAAGGTTTCCCTCTTCAAAACAATAGCACTTCCTCTAGCAGAAGACTTCAGCTTCTTGCCAGTTTTGGAAGAGTTCTAGGAATTTCACTAAGCATTCCAGTGTTGGTGGTCATCCTTAAACCACCGCCCTTTATACCAACATTTTAGAGAGCACATTCAACCTAGTGCTGCCATGCATTTTTGCACATTTTGTATTACAACTCTCTTCTTGGACTCATACTTAACCCTTCAGATTACGAGGGGGAATATTGGACATCTAATCCTCTATGGGTTAGTGTGGAAGCCGAATAGACAAGGAAGTCCAAGAGACCTTGGGATGTGGAACCCAATGGTCACATAATGTACTGTAAATGTATATCATTTGTTAATAAGAAATGAACTCTCATGCTTATCTTTCATATTATGTTGTTGCCCATGTGTGTGTTTAATAGCTACGAAAACTTAAAAAGCAACTATTAAATTGGCACACAGTGAAAGTGGACTTAATGTATTGAAACAAAAACTTAAAATCAACTATCAAATTGACACATAGTGGATTTAGCTTGCAAATCGAGCATCAACACAATCCTGCAACAACAAAAAACGTAAATAAAAGAAAATAAAACCATAAAAAGAATGATATTCAAATAAAAGAGAAAAATAAAAGGTTAAAAAAAATAATAAGTAAAAACTAAAATAACATAAACTTAAAACATAAAAAAATTGACAAGAACAAAATTAAAAAAATGATCTGTAAATTTCCGTGGATATTCCACTGGACACTTTGTCACAATAGATCTAATAAAATTATATTTGAAATTTTACACTATTACAATTTTATTTGATTTCCATATCTGTAAATTTAGCTTCAATAGTGCATGCATGTGAATTTAAAATTATGCAAAAAATAATGAACAATGAAATAAAATATAACATATAAATTTGACACACGATATGCTATGGGAAACCATTTCAGGAGAAAACCCTAACTCGATGGTGACACCACTCTGCTCTCTTTCTCTGAATAGAAATATGATTGCGAGTACAATGAAGTATGACTTGTGGCCCATGGTATGCTACAGTGCATAAATCCTCTCTATGTTCTTTACCTCCTATTCCTCCTAGCTATTTTTTCTTAGCTATGGAACAACTACACTCGAAAGAATGAAACCCCTCTTCCTCCTAGGGGCCTGGTTATAACACCACCCGATAACATTCTAGTGGTTAGGTTTGACTACCTCAACTCTTAACCAAAGTTACAATATAGAATCTTCTAGAGTCTTCTATATCATAATCACATGGCTAGTATCGGTTTAATGAATAATGGGGGCTGACATGGCATCCTATGAAAATATGGTGGTGAAAACAGGAAGTTCAAATTCAGAGTGGCATAACTTTTGCATGCAAGAGTCTAATCGACACGATTATTGTGTTGTTGGAAAGGTTTCTTTGTGTAGAATATGGAAAAGAGGTGTGGTGCTAAAGTGACAAAAATTTTCTCCCTAAAAACATCCTTTGATGCCTCAAAACGCTCGAAAGATTTCAAAACCTAGTTTGCGAAATTGGGCCCCACCTATAAAAATTGTCCCATTAGCTGGTTTGTCCACTTTTTCTACTTTAAAAGGATTGAAATGGATGAGAAATAATATAATAATCTGATCCAGATCAAAAAATAAAAACAAAAATTCAATCATAAAAAACAAAAAACAAAAAATTAAAGCATAAAAAATTAAAAAGGGAACAATATATAAATATATAAAAAATCATAGCTACAAATTCTTAATTTTATTAAATTTTTAAAACTTAAAAAAATGAATATTTCATCGACAACTTGAAAAATAATTAAATAAATAACATTTAAAAAAAAAATTCATACTTAAAGCATAATAAAATTTAAAGTGTCAAAAATATGGCCCCCACCACCCCAAGAAAAAAAAGGTTGATGTTGCATCAACTCTTTTCAAAATCAACATGAAAATCAACAACATTTTCAAACATTTATCCATACTTAATACATAAGAAAATTTAAAGTGTAAAAAATAACTCCCCCCAAAAAAGAGGTTGATGCTACATCAATACTTTTCAAAATCGACATGAAAATCACCAACATTTAAAAAAAAATCATATATAATACATAAGCAAATTTAAGGTAACAAAAATATTCTCCAAAAAAAAGGTTAATGTTGCATCAACTTTTTCAAAATCGGCATGAAAATCATGAATTTTTGTGACCTCTAAAAAATGAGAACTCAGTACAGTTATCGTTATGTTGGTAACTTTGTTTGGTATATTACACCTTATTTGTAATTCTAAAAATTATGAGTTATTTTTAATTTTACATTTTTTGGCAAATTAAAACAATTCAATCAAGACTTATATAAGTGAAAATCAATATGTGTCTTACAAGAATATATATAAAATATTAGAGACAAATCAACGTTATTTGATTAGTACAAAACATCATGTTTTACAAAGCTCCTACTTTCATTAAAAAATTATTTTTCGCACTAATTTTTTTTTTTTATGGACTTGATACTTTTTTCTATTGAAACACGTCACTTTTGGTTTTTGGTGTTCATAATCTTGATAAATTGTAAATTACACTTACCCCATGGAGGAAATCTATTTGAATTTCTAACATACTTAAAAAAAAAAAAAAATTGTTGGATATTTTTATTGCACTAGGAGGCTCTCTCCATCCTAGTATGATAGAGATGTTGTAATGTCCTATCCTGTGTTGACCTATCCTGTTTAACATTTTGACTTAGTCAAATTACCTAAAAACAAGTAAAATTAAATTAAAATAAAACTAAAAAAATATAAATAAAATAAAAAGAAATAATCAAAATAAGATTAAAGTCCCCTAATGGGGGTGGCCCTCATGGTTACCACTCGTCTTCTGAAAACCCACTTGAGCTTGTCCGACCTTCACACACGCATTCACAACACCATTACGTATCTCCCTAGAGCTCAATGCTAGCAAGTGCTGAGACAGCTTGCACACTTCGTCGTTAAACACATGGGACGCTATGAAAGTTTCTCTAGTTTTTTTGTTCAGGAGATGAATTTGGATAGAGCAGAGAACAGTGGTGCTAGTGTTGGGTTCCATGGTGTCTCGCTGGAGTGAAGGCCATGGGTGAGAAACGGGGTGGACACATGAGCTTAATTGGTTTGGTTCAACACTAGTTTGTTGGATTGCCCTTGGATCTCGAAACACAAGCTACTAGGGTGCTGCTTTGTCTTCACGCCTTCAGTTTTCGTTTGTGGAATGTCAAGTTTCCGAAGCTTCCGGAGCTCACGCGATGCAGTTCAGGGAAAGGTATTTGTTAATGTAGGTTTCATTTCTTGCTTTCATAATTGGGGTGTTCAATCGACGTCTAGTTGGGCTTGACCTGTGTTTTTGTTCTTTCTACTAAATGCTCTTAGCTTCTGTTGATGAGGGGGATGCTATCCCGGGCCTTATTATACCCTCTTAGTGGCCTGGTTGTCAGATAAATCTAAAGGTCAAGGGTATTTTTGTTTGCCACCTAGGGGCAGAGGCATTCATTAGAGGAATTATGAAGTATAAAATGGGCCTCCTAAGGAAATTATAAAATAATAATGGAAATAATAAAATAAGATTAGATTACATCATCAAATTTTAGCGGGAAAAAAGAAAAAACTACTTTTTCAGCTCGTATTTTCAACTTATCTCCCAATGGGTCCACTCAAATTTTGAGTGGGAGCACTCATTGGATGCAGAATTTGATTCCTCATCCAAGGGGTACCCTTTTTGCATACTTTCTATGGGCCATGCTACATGGAAAATGAGAAATACATGAAAATTGTGATTGCAATCACGTTTTTGTTTATGTATTTCTCATTTTTAGTGTAGCAGGATCCATCAAAATTATACAACATGGGTACTCTTTGGATGATGAATAAATTTTTGCATCCAACGAGTACTCTCGCTTGAAATTTCAGTAAAACATTAGGGAGATAAGTTGAAAATATGAGTTGAAAAAGTAGTTTTATTATTTTATTATTATTTAATATTTTTACTTTTTTACTCCAAAAATGGTGAATCGTCCCTCATGGTTGACATGGGAAAATGCCTCAATTGTCGCAAGGGAAGAAAAACATCATAGGCGAAAGATTAGAGAAGCTCTTGAAATTATCCAACATCCACATAATCTCAACAGAGACAATGGTATTGAGATTAGTGGAAGCTGGCTTCCCTTAATCAGAGAAATTAAGATCACTAATACATCTTAGGCATAGCAATATAGGGGTAGATATCCCTCTCCTAATCTAAAATTGTTAGGAGTTAGTAGCATTACTATAATAATTTAAGTATGATAATTATAATAATGATTAGGTATTCAATTACAACATTTACAATAACGATTATAATATTAATTATTTGTTCTTGATATTAATTATCAATTAGCAATTATCAATATTAATTATTATTAATTATTAATTATTAATAATCAATTATTAATTAATAATGAATAATTTATATTAATAATCAATTAATTAATATTGATTAATATTAATTAATATTAATAATCAATATTAATAATTAGAAATTAATATTAATATTAATTAATTAATATTAAAATTAATATTAATAATTAATCAATATTATTAATTATTATGATTACCATTTTAATTATTAATATCGATTATTATGTTTTGATATTAATTATCAATTATCAATATTAATATAATTTAAAATTTAATATTAAATATCAGTATTCATTAGATACTAATATATATTAAAAATATATAATAAATATTTCACACCCTAATTTATAATTAATAATATTATTACTATTGTATTTATATTTAAATTAATAAATTAACTCATCAGTAATTAATCAAAATTAATATTATTTGAAAAATCCGACATTCATCTCATCCTTCTCTCCTCATAACTATTTAAATGCCTCATTTAAGCTCTTCTGCTATCAACATTCAAAAGGTCCTAATGATGGATCCCGGTTGGGATTTGAAACATTGACGAAAAATGGTTTTTATTGTGGATTCTCCGGTAACTAAATCTAAAAATATAAACCATAGATGTCTTAAATCCAGAATCATCATCTTGAATCCTATTAGTTCTTATAAAGTTTATTTTTGTTGTACATTTTCTTAGGAGACCCATTTTAGACCTAAAATACCTCTAATGTTTAATTGTGAGTCCGGGGGGTGGAGAAAGGCTCTTAACCTATTTTTTCCCTGGGACTCGGTAATCACAGTCTCCTCCTGTGTCATTGAGTATGTTTACCGGTTTTTGGTCTGCATCCTTCAGGAGCTGCACTTGCGTGGGTCTGACTACTTTGTTTATTGCAAGCATTGTGAACTACTTTCTCTAGCCTCCCCCCTTCGTCAGAGGTTTTTCCTCGACCACTTTTGTATGCCACGCCAATGTGGTCAAGCTCATTGAGGGGGAGGGAACCATCTTTGCGTAGGGCATCCCAATCCTTGCCACAACTCTCCCTTGGATAATTCATACAACTGGGAGACTGAAGAAGTAGCTGCCATCTCAACAACTTTCTCCCCAGGCCATGTTGTGGCCCCGACCACTTTGGATTCAATCGCTGAGCAACTTTGAAATATCCAGATTACAATGGAAAATTCTTAGGGACCACTGCTATGAAGATCACAATGAGCTTGTGGCTTACATAAATAACATCCAATACAATCAAAACAAAGTTATGGAACAATTAGACACCTTTCATTGCAGCCATCATAGCACTAATGACCACCTTCGCAGGTTGGAAGCGAGGGTGGAACACATAGATTTTCATATGCATGAGCATGTCAGTTACGTTGCAACTCCCCCATTAATGCCTCCCAATCCCCCTCCTTGAGATGTTGTCATTACTTTTGGTTATCTTTTTGTTATCTTTTAGTATGCTAAGGCTACAATGTGTATTGTAAATAATGGATGTCAACTGATTTCTATGGTTTCATGTAGGCTCCGATCTCAACAAGTCTGGTCAGAATGAGGGAAAGGGGCTTTTTGAGATGATTTTTGTAAACATTGTTTTTCTAAAAATCTTATGAAATTACTTTGAATGACAAACAAAAAAAAAGATTAAAGTAAAATAACCAGTTTACCATTGACAATTTTTGGACTCTAAATTTTGAATATAATATTTTAAAATGTAATACTTTTACTTTAAAAAATAATAAAATATTCTTTAATATCATATTTTTTATTTTACAATAAAATTATTCACTTTTCAACTCAGTGAAAATAAATTAAAAAAAAAAAAATTATGTGATTTTTTTTACTCTATCGCAGAAAAAATTAATGTTAAAATAAAAATAACGTATTATATAAACTATTTAAATGAAGAAAAAAAATTGCATTTCAATCATCATAATTTTTATTTTTCCTAATTTTATTTTACAATTTTATTACTTTGATACTTTGTTAATATTTATTCATTTTTTAATTAATTATTTGATTTGATGAATATACATGCAAAAATAAAAAACTATCCTAGATATTAGGATTTTAACCATCTTTAAAATATAAAATAAAAGATTTTGGAAATCTTTAGAATATATTTTGATTATTATGATATAAATTTTTCTAATTATTTAGAAAAAGTAAAAATATGGGAAGAAAATGAAAATAAAAGATTTTTTAAATATTTAAAATATATTTTAATTTTTATAATGGATATTTTTCTAATTACCTTTAAAAAAATAAAACCAAAATCCTAAATAAATGGAATGAAATAAATACTAATATATATATATTTATGGTTTTATTCTTTTACATTTTATTTTATATTAATGAGTGATTTCTTAACTATAGTACTTTGTTTTTTTTGCTATAATTAATGAATTTGTTTTTATTTTGAAACATCTTTCTAGTATCAAGGAGTTAATGTGAAGGATGATTATCAATTAGAATATTTTTAATTAATATTTAAATCTTGAATTGGAAAAAGAAAGAAAGAATTGATAATAAGATGATTTAAAATTGTATTCCTTTTTAATGCATCTCTTTCAAATAAATTTAATAAATATCCAATTCATTTTTGGGAAAAAAAGTTTAATAAAAACATTTATTTTGTTATAAAAAGAAGCATTACATTAGAGTTAAGGGAGTTGGAATTTTTTGAATTCCAACATATGCATTTTTTTTAATATGAGGAAAATGAAGACCTAAAGGAGACTAAACCATGATAAGGAGGGCTTACATTATCTTAGGATTTTATTTTAAAATTATAGTTGAGGGTTGTATTATAGAATTGAGACTTGTGCTCTACCATTAAGGATATAGGAAGGATTTATAACCTAGAAAGAAAAAGCATGCAAAAGGACTCAAACTTGTATACTATTATCATGTCTATTTCAAATGCTCCTATTTTGTTTGAAGAATCTAAATATAATATTTTTTATACTATTATCTGAATTTAATGAAGGATTTGAAATCTTAAGATTAGCGAAAATACATTCTTGATAATGATGTGTCGAATATTCTCATATTTTAATTTCAATGTATTATAATATTCATATATAAGATTAGGAAGTATTTTCTATCTTTGAATTGAATTATCCTTCTTAATTTTAGTAATTGTATTTACATGGTTAAATGTTAATATAATCTTCTATAAGTTATGTTACACATTGTTCCTAACAAATTATTGAAGTAGTGAATTATTTCTTCTCTAAAACAATTTAATTTCCTCTTAATATTTTATAGTTAAAGTGGTTTATGCTTCTAATTGGGATATTATCAACTACTTCTTTATCCCAATTGGGACAATTAAATTTAGAATAGGAGGTATATTTAGATAGATTATACATTTTTATTTTCGTTATTGGATTAGATTGCATTATTTTTATAAAAACATATTTTTGTGTGTGTTTGTGTGTTATATACTTTGCATAATCGCAAATGAGGATTACATAGACCAATTTTTTTTTGATATGTTGTACCTAAAGGGAAACTAGACCATTAACATAAGACCAGTGTCTTGAGGTTGTTAAGATATTGTCTAGCTACACAATATTGTAAATATAAACTTACAAAAATAGGATGGTTGTGCTAGACCTTGACATATATCTACATGAGGAAACATAAAAGACTACTAGTGTTGCAAGTGAAAATATAGTGAGTCATAACAACTATTGGGTAGAATCTCTAGGCATCCATGCTAGTTTGTCATTACCCTCATCTGAGGAGAAGGAAATGTTGGTTGATCCCTAGCTAGAATGGTCAACTTGTGGTTTACACAATCGATTGTTTCCTCTAGCCTTGCCAATATGATGGAATTCTCCTATTGAGTCCTCCTGTGCCTCCTTATGCAACCTGTAATATCCAAATGAAATTTACCCTTGTGCCCTCTTTGTTTTAATATCTATGATGTGATAGGACTGCATGCAATGGGCCAAGTAGATTGGGAGATGCAAACCCCCTTCATGTGAGCTAGCATTATATCGAGGCGATGGGAATGTCCACTCCTTGGTACCATCCTAAGGGGATTAGGAAAGCATTTTGTAAAGTTTCATTTTTAGGAGAAATTCATTTAGTACAAATCAGGACCACATATCATTAGACATCACCACTAAATAAGTATACACCTTATTAGGGACTTGATTGGGTGATGATCGCATGTTGTATGAATACTTATCCACCAATCAACAAGATGTTGTAATTAAAATAAAAATATCACTTGTTTGAGACTAATTTCAAGATAGTCACAAACCCTAACTTTTACAGTCTATATATATGAAAATACAATGAACCAAAAATTGAAATTTTTACTGTGTCTATTTATTTATTTCTCATTTTTATGCTTAAAATTTCACTATCTAAAATTTATAAGAAAGAGTTATAACAAAAACAAAAATATGACTCGTTTGAGACTAATTTTAGGATTAGTCACAAACCATAATTTCCATATTCTATATATATATGAAATTATAAAAAACTAGGACTTGGATTTTGATTAATTTTACTTCAACATCTCTCCTTAGCCTCCTCATAAGTTCACTATATAAAGCTACCTAAAAAAAGTTATAGAGAAATTTTCGAGACTTTTTTCTTAAGAAGAAAATCCTAGGATTGTATGCTCTGATACTAATTGTTATTATTCAAATGCATAAAGAACTAGAAGTTGTTAGGCCCCTATACTACTAGTGTAACCCCTTATTGTTATTAGTATAACCCACTTATTATATTTATGTACCCATGTAGTGTCCATATTGTTACTATTGTGCCCCATAGAAGCCCACTATGGTTATTTTTGTGCCCTTATATTATTATTGTTATGTTGGCTCTGATTATGTTATGACCGATTAGACTCCTATATATATAAAGGAGGTCTTTTCATTTGTATCATTGAGTGCTTGTTCATTTATGTAATGTAAGGGAGGTTTCCCCCTCGAAGAGGCTGAATTCTAAGGCGTTGATCTATCTTCTCTATCTTTTCTTGAGCTGGTTTCATAACATTTGGTATCAGAGCTTTGGATTCCAGGGTTTCACTGCTCAAAACAGGTCATCATGGCAATTTCGCTATAACTTTTTTCTGTGATGTTTCAGAAGTCGAAAAAAAAAACCCATTTGAGAAGAAATCACTCGGAACCTTGGGTCCAAAGTTCAGACCTTTTCGCATGATAATTGCAGAGATATGATCTGAGGAAGTTGGTCTTTTTGCAGACTCCTGAATTACATTCAAAACAAGTGACCTGGGGAAAATCGTCATAACTTTCTCTCTGGGGATCAGATTGAAATTTCGTAAAAAGGTACAAAAAGAGGACAGAATTTAGTTTCTTGTATGCATTTTTCAGATCCAAAGGTCGAAACAGTGACTTGTGGCACGTCGTACAAGTTCGCTCTACTGAACTAGTATATAATCAAGTCACAGTGGGAGATTTCACATAACTCTTCCTTAGAGAATCCAATTTGGGTCAGACTTGTGGAATTGGAAAGAGGACACAGAGGGATACTATAGGTCACAATTTCAGAACTTAAAGATCTGAAATTACAGAGTTATAGTAATTTCAAGGTTGGGCTCCTAAAATCAAGAAAAAGCAAGATGAGGAAGTTTGATGGCAAGGATCCGGTAAATTGGATACTTCAGATGGAGCAATATTTTGATATACATGGTGTACAACTGTTACAAAAGGTATGTGTTGCATCTTCATATTTACAACCAGATCAATTTTTATGGTACGAAGGGATTTGTTCTTGTAAACAACTTGTTACGTGGTCAATTTTCACGGAGGAAATGATAGCACATTATGAGGATACAAAGAGCAACAGATTCATTAGAGCAACACCACAATAATTGGACAGAGTAAAAGGGCTTTGTGACATAGTGGAAAGAAAAATTATGGAAACCAGGAAGTGTACCCCTCACAACTATAAAGATGGAAGTGTTGTTTCTCCTAGCCTTCCACAACCTACAAGGGTTACACCACAACAATTGGAAGAAAAAAGAGAAAAAGGGCTTTGTTACAATTGTGATAGCAAATGCACTATAGGTCATAAGTGTGCTGAGAAGAAATTATTTTACATAGAATATGAAGAGGAGGAAGAAAAGGATCAAGAAACATCAAAAGAAGAACATATACGCCAGGACCCCACCCCAGAGAAAGAAGAAATGAATCAGACCATATCTTGTAAAGCATTGGCAAGAATTACCACTCCTCAAACTCTCAAGATAGAAGGACATATCAAGAAGAAAAATGTGCAAGAAGTGAAAGATCACATCGAGTAAGAAGAAATGAATCCAACCATATCTTGTAATTCATTGTTCGAAATTACCACTCCTCAAAACTATCAAGATAGAAGGACATATCAAGAAGAAAAATGTTCAAGAAGTGAAAGATCACATCGAGCATCAAGAAATGAATCCAACCATATCTTGTAAAGGATTGGAAGAAATTACCACTCCTCGAACTCTAGAGATAGAAGGACATATCAAGAAGAAAAAGGTTCAAGCAGTGAAAGATCACATCGAGCATCAATAACAATTTCTCCAACTTTTAAAGGATAACGCCACTTCGGTGCAAAATCAAATGAAACAACAGGTAGATAAACATTGTAGTGAAAAATGTTTTGATGTAGGTGATTGGGTATTTTTACTGCTACATCTCAAGCAAGCTATTTATGAGAAGGAAATGTTGGCAATACTACATGCACTTAAAAAATGGCGACCTTACCGAATGGGAAGACTCTTCAAGGATGAGGATGTGGAAGCATTGTTTTGTGCTATTTATATTATCTAGCCAGATTGGATAAACGAAGCAAGGGATGAATGGAAGAAGGACAAAGAAGTATGGCCACTTATTCAAAAGTTGCAAAAGATCCCAATTCAAACAATATTGCCAGAAATTGAAGAGGAAGGAAAAATCATATTGGAACCTGGAGCAATCACAAAAACAAGAACCTGACAGCTACGAAATCGATCAATTTCAGAGTATCTCATCAAGTGGAAGAACTTACCAGCTGAAGATTCCACATGGGAGGACAAGAATTTTATATAGAAGCATCAAGAACTACTCAAGCGTTGAGGACAATGCTTTTTGAAGGAGAGGGGCATGTTAGGCCCCTATACTACTAGTGTAACCCCTTATTGTTATTAGTATAACCCACTTATTATATTGATGTACCCATGTAGTGCCCATATTGTTACTATTGTGCCCCATAGAAGCCCACTATGGTTAGTATTGTGCCCTTATATTATTATTGTTATGTCGGCTCTGATTATGTTATGACCCCTTAGACTCCTATATATAGAAAGGAGGTCTTTTCATTTGTATCATCGAATACTTGTTCATTTATGTAATGTAAGGGAGGTTGCCCCCTCAAAGAGGCTGAATTCTAAGGCGTTGATCTATCTTTTATATATTTTCTTGAGCTGGTTTCATAACAGAAGTACACACCATGTTCACCAGCATGAGTATGGAGAAAAAATCTAAGAAGATTAGGGTGAAAGCATGAATATGGGTAACACTTTTGGGGCCAAATGAGGTGAATTTCAAGTTTTTCCTCTTTTATTGAATTTCACCCCTCAAAGTTCATATAATCATTATGAATTTTTATTTGGAATAAAAATACAATATGTGGAGAATTATGTTTTTGTCCTAATGATATTTTTGTAAACAATTTTAGTGTTGTATAATCTCTCAATTTTCCATTAAATGCAATATATTTCCTTGCAATTTTTTGCAAAATTTAAGAGGTATGTGTGTGTTCACGTAGCATAAATTAGTCTAAAATGTGTAATATATCTATATATCTATCTATCTATATATATATATATATATATATATATATATATATATATATATATATATATATATATATATATATATAGATACATATATGATCATGATCTACATGGAGGGAACTAAGTTTTTCATATTATTTTTTTTTTTTTTATGCCAAGTCATATTTTTTATTATTTTTCAAAGTTGGTGAAGTAATATTTCATTTTCATTTTGGAGACACATGTGTTCACATAACATTTTTTTCAACTATTTAAATAAATTAAAAAAAAAAGAGTACCCTTTTGATTAGGAATCGTAAACAAAGATAGTGGTACTTTTTGAAAATTTTTCATTTTGTATATTATATGTTATTAAGAATTTATTCAGCCCCTTTGAAACTATCCGAAAAAAAATTCAAGTGTTATGTTTAAAAGAAATTAGATGAAAAATATCATATGAATTTGAAAGTGTCAAATTCATATTCCATTTGATAGAGGATTCTTTCACGAATTCACCATGATCAACTCTGCCACTTAAGGACAATTTCTTCCCTAAATCCGATAGGGTATGAAATTGGGTTGTAGAATAATCTACAGAAGATGTGTTGAACTTAATTTTTAGGACTTCAAGAGCTCGATCTAGAACTTTAAATGATCAATCAAACACTTAAATTCAAAATTCAAATTACTCAATCGAGTGTTAAATTAACCCTTGATTGAGCAACACATGTGGCTAACTAGTGACTCGATCGAAGGTTAAAGTAACCCTCAATTGAGCAACATACATGGTTAACTGGCGGCTCGATCAAAAAATATAGCTCAAGCAAGCCATAAATCACAATCGAGTTGTTAGATCAGGTTAGAAAAAAAATAGATCGAGGGTTTTCTTATCTGCTCAATCAATCTATTTTTAATCACCTCAATATCTTGATCAAGCACTTAAAATTGCTCAATCGAGCTCTTAAAATTGCTTGATTGAGAATATATTTTTAGCAAAACGTGCCCTCATTTCGCTAAAAAGTGTAACCCAACTCCATGCTTTGACCCATAAGAGAAATAACTTATGCAATAACTCCTTAAATAATAAGATAAATTCCTCTAAATACACCAAGCACATTCCTACATCCAAATCATGTCATCAGTAATGACTATATGATCTTTATATATGCCTATTCATACAATGCACACATAGTCCATCTCATATTAATTTGAACCTATTAAACATACATTTACACATTACATGTACATTTAGTTGTGGTCATATCATACATATTTAACCTATATGTGCCCCCTTTGGGGTCATGTCATCTTGAGGATATTGGTTTGAGAAATGAGGAAGCTTGAAAGGTATACCCACTTTATTTTCAATCTAGTTTCATTTATATATTAGTGATGATGATATCAGAATCCATAGAAAGGTAATGGATTTAAAGGATAGTAAAATTTGGAAGTGGCCATGGTTGAAGAAATGGATTTATTAGATAAAAATGGCCTCGGGATCTAGTTGAGTTTCTAGATAGAAGAAAACATATTAGTCGGAAATGGATGTTTAAGAAGATTTGAATGTAGAAGGTATGGTAGATAAGTACAAAGATTCTTAATTGCATATCGTAATTCAAAATGGAGTTAATTCATTTTGGTGATATTTTATCTTATGTTGCTAACTTAACATCTATTAGATTTATTTTGTTTATAGATGTTGCATTTGATCTTGAGGTAGTGAAAATGGATGTGAAGGAAATATTCCTAGATGGGATCTTGAAGAAGAAATCTCCATGAAAAATCCAAAAGGTGTTTTAGTGAAGGGAACAAAGGAGTTGGCTTGCAAACCAAAGAAACCACCCTATGGAATAAAATTGTATCTAAGAATGTGGCACCAAAATTTTGATACTTATAGATTGGGACTTGGTTTCTTAAAAACCAAAATTCATCATTATGTGTATTCCAAGAAAAATTGGTTATGTTTTGTTTATGTGGTATTTTATGTTGATGATATGTCATTGATTGGAATAAATAAGGAAATAATCAAAGATGTCAAAGATTTGTTATGTTCTAAATTTGACATGAAATATTTTGGTGCTACAAATTTTATTTTGGGCGTGGTAATTAAAAGAAATTAGGAAAACAAGAAACTCTAGTTGAATTAGAAGAAATGTGTTGAGACAATATTGTAGAGATCTAATAGATATCCTATCTATTGGTGTGCCTTCCTTAGAGGATCTATTACATTTATGAATTTGATTAACATGCCATTAATATAAATTATCGTTAGGTGTTTTATTTGATTTGAAAAAGTTCTTGTATTGGCTTCTTTTCCACAATAAAGGAGATCAAAGGACAATATTTATATAAATCAATTCCTTAAGGCTCTTTCCCAACTTAATAGAAGATACTATAGAATTAGGCTCTACATATGTTCCAATATAAATTTACCATGAAATAACGAGAAGTGGTTGATATGGATTGGGTTGGAGATCTTGATTTCTTAGGATTTGTTGAGAAAGGGCAACAAGAAGTTCCAGCTTAATTTGTCCTTGAACTAAAATCAGAATTTAAATCGAATTCTATTCTCATAGCAACTTGTAAATAGTTAATTAAGATTAATTAACTTAATTATCTTAGGAATTTCAAGTTGGAAGTCTTTATGTAGTCTTGTATATGTTCTCCCTAAGTTTTAGGGGTCCAATATGAGTTTAAATTGAGCTGGAAATTAGATCACTCGCTTTACTGAGTTATGTTTAGTTAAATTAGTTCTAAATTGTTTTTGGAACTAATAGAGGAATATCGGCCAATTGGTGCACTAATGAATCCACTAGTGCTACTCCAGTTAATTGAAGATTCCCTCATGAGAAACTCATGCATTTCATTTCAAGTAAAGACCCAGTTGAGACTAGAGTGCAGGGACATTGTACTATCAATGGTATTATTTACTAGAGTGTAAATATCATCCATGTATAAAAGATTGATCCTATGTTTGGATTTCATAGTTTTGGAACCATGAATTCCTTTAAATACAGGCTATTAATCCTAGCAATTACGCAAAATATTAGGATCTTAGAGAGCTACAAAATTGGCGAAGTGTTGGCCAAGAGCTAGCTTATGAGCTGAGAGAGTTTAGCATACTTGTGTGGAATTTTTCTAGTGAGAACAAGATTTGTATATTCATTCATATTTCTTATATATGCAATACAGATAGTAGGGTTTTGAGTAGAGGATTTCCCCAGATACACCTTGTGTTATGTGTCATTGATTGATCTTCTTCTTCTTGATATTGTTTTCATCGATCTATTGGCTTCCACTGGTTAAAAGTAGAAGTAGATTCTTGTATTGTACTTTAGTACATTTCATGAGCTTGTGAATCTACAGGAAATTCTACATGGTATCGAAGCTGAGAATAATATAATAGAGGATATTTTGAAGTTTTGAGTTTTGGGTTAGAGGTGAAATTCGAATTTGCAATACATACTTCAGGATCGACAGATGGCATTCTACGGTTTGCATCTCGAGTATGCCTTGGAAGGAAGCTCGAATTTTATAGCCTAGAAGGACAAAATGGAGGTTGTGCTAGAGGATAATGGCTTGAAGGAATTAGTTGATCGAGAAATTCCTAATCCAACAACATCGGGTGTAGAAAACTTCACCGAATGGAAGAAGTGTGTGGCGAAGACAAGGTAATTAATCCTTGAGGGAGTTTGAGACCACATTGTCTCAAGTCTCCATGGCAATAAAACTCCATATGCTATGTGGGAAACATTGACTGACTTGTATCAGAACAATAGTGACCAAAGGAAATTGGCATTGAAGGGAAAACTTAAAAAAATCAAAATGGAGAAAGGTGAGATGATTCCAAAATACTTGACCAAGTTCACTTAGTGTCATGATGAACTTGGAAGTGTTGGAATCATGATTTCCGAGGATGATATGGTGAGTATTTCTCTTCTAAGACTCCCAAAGAGTTGGCATGGTTATCAGGACTCTGTCAATGGTTTGGAGAAGTTACTAGATTGGGAACGAATGTGGTTGGATTTGATGCAGGAGGAGATCAGGAGGAACACCAGGGATGGTTCTTCATCAAAGGCTGATGATGAAGAGAAATATACCTTAATAATTAAGGTGAAGAGGGGGAAATGGGAATATTCCCATTCCAAATCAGATTCTTATCATGGAGGTAAGAAGAAAGACATTACGAAACTTAAGTGCTTTCATTGTCATGATCTAGGCCATTTTGCTACAAATTGTGCACTCAAGAAATCCAAGAAGAAGTCCTTAGGAGGAGCAGTGGGTGAGGCTTTGGCCTCTTAATTCGAATTGGAATTTTCTCTCATTGCATGCATGGTGTCATCAATCATGGGAAGTGTATTGTACTTAGATAGTGGAGCTTCATTCCACATGACTCACGACAAAGAGTTAATTAGTGACCTGGAGGAGAAAGATCTCCATATGCATATCAAGATTGGTGACGATAGGAATTATGGTGTTACTAGATTGGGTACGATTACTTTTCAAAGGGAGTATGGGGCTCCACTCACCTTCAGGAATCTTATGTATGTGCCTGGGCTGAAGAAGAACTTGTTAACTATTTCCATGCTTGAGGATAAAGGCTATGATGTGATCTTCTCAAAAGGAAAGGCATTCCTTTGACACATAGCCATCAGTCAAGTAAAGAAGATAGGGATTCGGGTGAAGAATCTCTATAAGCTGGAGGTAGAGGAGTGCATTTGTTTGAGCACAAAAGTAGAAAGGATGTAGAGCTGAGACGTTGGCAAGTTTTGGCACAGGCGATTGGGCCACTTGCATCATGGGGCTTTGAAGATATTGTAGTAGATCTCTACCGGTCTTCCCAAAGGTACGCTTGAGCAAGTTTATACATGCAAGGGGTGTACTTTGGGAAAATACACCAAGTCTTCCTTTCGCAACAAAGACAGTCGAGTAGAGGTTATTCTAGAGCGAGTCCATTCAGATGTGTGTGGACCATTCTCAATAGGATCCACGGCTGAACACAGGTATTATGTTATATTTGTTAATGACTATTCTTGTAAATGATGGATATTTTTCATGCAGAAAAGGGATCAAACTTTCACAAAGTTTTGTGAGTTTAAATAATTGGTGGAGAAAGAGTTAGGCGATAAGGTTAAATCTCTACAAAGTGATAATGGTGGTGAGTATGTCTCAAATGAGTTTAATAACTTCTGTGCAGTGGAGGGATTAAATGAGAGTTGATGACACCCCATGACCCTCAACAGAATGGGGAGGTCGAGAGGAAGAACATAAGCATAGTAGGGGCACCAAGGGTGATGTTACATGATTAGGGCCTACCATTACACGTGTGGGCTAAGGCATACAACACAAAAGTTTATGTTCAAAATCGTAGCCCACATCAAATACTTGAGATGAAGACACCAGAGGAGGCTTATTATAGTAGGAGGCCAGATGTTGATCACTTCAAGATTTTTGGGTCATTGTTATATTTCCATGTGACCAAAGGTGCACGAAAGAAGCTTGAGTTGGCATTAGAGTTAGGGGTATTTGTGGGGTACATTGATACACCTCACAACTATCAGATGTACTTGTCGACCAGTAGGATGACAATAGTTCGCAGGGATGTCAGATTCAATGAGGACAAGGCCATGCGTGCTTCCCTTGAGAGGGAGATTGAGCTACATGTGGATGAGGAGATTTTGGCTCCTAATTTTGAGGAGCCTCAGATTGATGTGGAGTAGCCACATGTAGAGGATCTGAGAGTGGAGACATCCACTTAGAAAGAGTCTTCCAAAGAGGGAAGAAAGCAAACTAGAGAGGCTGATAGATTGTTTGATGATGCACGGGAGAATGTGGGAGCACCCACTTCTCAGTGCAGAAAGAGGAGGTCACCTGAGAGGTACTCTAAATACATGGATCTTATGGGTGAATGTGTTGTGATAGAGCCATATTCCTTTAAGGAAGTAGTGCAGCAACCGATTTGGGTTGATGCCATGGTGGAGGAGTATGACTCCATAGTTCATAACCGTGTTTAGGATGTGATCCCGAAACCGAAGGACAAGTCAATGGTGAGCTCTCGTTGGATTTACAGGGTAAAGAAAGCTACAAATGATAGTTTGGAGATCCATAAGGCTATATTTGTGGCCCGTGGATTTTCACAGGTAGAGGGGATTGACTATGATGAGATATTTTCTCCTGTTGCAAGGTACTCATCGATTAGATCTATATTGGCACTATCACCACATATGGATTGGGAGATACATCATATGGATGTAAATACAACCTTCCTTAATGACCTGATTGAGGAAGAGGTGTACATAGAGGATCCTTAAGGTTTTGGGACCTTTTACAGTGAGTCGCATGTGTGTCGACTCAAGAGAGCATTTTATGGGCTGAAGCAAGCACCCCATGCTTGGTACACCAGGATAGGTAGCTACTTCACCATGCTGGTCTTCACGAAGAGTGAAGTAGATGTGAACTTGTACCACATAGTGGTGGAAGGTAAACTTTTGATCATTGTACTTTATGTTCATGATCTCATACTGACAGGTGATGATCAACTAATCAAATTTTGCAAGGAGTACCTTGCAAGAGAGTTTGAGATGAAGGACATGGGGCTCATGCATTACTTTCTTGGCATGGAGGTATGGGAGGGAGATGGGGAGTTGTTTTTGTCTCAGGGCAAGTATGCCAACAAGATACTTAGGAGATTCCAAATGGAGAGTAGCAAACCCATGGAGACTCCTCTAGTAGCTAACTCGAGGAAGGGGGATGCTAATTCAGGGGAAGTAGTGGAAGCTACTATTTAAAAGCATCTTTTGGGTTCACTCATGTACTTGGTGAACACATGATGGATATGTGCTATGTAGTTAAGCAACTTAGTCAAGCGATGGTTAGGCCTACCAAGTTGTATTGGAAGGTGACAAAGCATGTGTTGAGATACCTCAGGGTCACTTCTTAGTATGGATTATGGTACAGATAGACATAGGGAATGAAGCTTCAAGCCTTCACTGATGCAGATTGGGCAGGGATTCCATCCGATAGGAAGAGCACATCAGGAGGGATCTTCACTATTGGGTCAACGGCAATTTTTTGGTACAAGGAAACTGAGATCAGTTGCACTCAGTTCAGCAGAGGTAGAGTACATGTCTACAAGTTAGGAAACATGTGAAGCCATGTGGATGAGGAAGATCCTGGTTGGTTTGTTTGGTCAGCAGATGGATCCAACTGTGATTTACTGTGATAATCAGAGTTGTATCAAACTCTTTGAAAATCTAGTTTTTCATGATCGGTCCAAGAATATTGATATTTGATATCATCATCTTATAGATTGTGTATTGAGGCAGGTTATCTTGTTAGAGTAAATTCCCATGGAGGAGAAAGATGCTAACATTTTGACAAAGAAATTGTCAAGACGTAAATTTGAGTTTCCAAGGGACAGGATCAGGGTAGCTGATAATCCCTTTCTTGTTCAGAGGGAGTGTTGAGAAATGGCAATAAGAAATTCCAGTTTAATTTGTCCTTGAATTAAACTGAGAATTAAAATTGAATTATGTTCTCATAGAAACTTGTAATAGTTAATTAACTTTAATTAACTTAATTAGCTTCGCAATTTCGACTTGGAAGTCTTTCTTTAGTCATGTATATGTTATCCCTAAGTTTTAGGGGTCTAGTATGAGTTTAAATTGAGTTGGAAATTAGATCACTCAATTTACTAAGTTAAGTCTAGTTAAATTAGTTCTAAATTATTTTTGGAACTAATAGAGGACTACCATTCAGTTGGTGCATTAATGAATCCACTAGTGCTACTCCAGTTAACTAAAGATTCCCTCATGAGAAACTCATGCATGTTAGTTTAGAGAAAAACCCAGTTGAGACTAGAGTGCAGGGACAGTGTACTATCAGTGGTATTATTTACTGGAGTGTAAATATCATGCATTCATCAGAGATTGATCCTATGTTTGGATTGCGTAGTTTTGGAAGCATGAATTACTTTAAATATGGGCTATTCATCCTAGGAATTACGAAAAATATTAGGAGTTCAGAGAGCTGTAGAATTGGCTCAGTGTTGCCCAAGAACTAGCTTGTGAGCTGAGAGAGTTCAGCCACCTTGTGCGGAATTGTTCTAATGAGAACACACTTTTTATCTTCACTCGTATTTCTGATATATGCAATACAGATAGTGGGGTTTTGAGACCTATATTTCCCCAGATACGTCTTGTGTTATGTGTCGTTGATTTATCTTCTTCTTGTTGATATTTTTTTCATCGATCTATTGTCTTCTGCTAGTTGAAAGTACAAGAAGATTCTTGTTCTGTGCGTTGGTACATTGCATGAGCTTGTGAATCTATAGGAAATTATATAGTATCTATCAATGGTTATATCTTGAACCTATTTGGTGAAGCAACCAGTTGGATGAGAAATACGTAAGCTATAGTTGCATTGTCAAATAATAAGCTAAGTACATGGTAGCCTGTCATGGAAGTAAGAAAAGTATATGCTTACAAATATTATGCTTATGTGTTTTGTTTAGAAAGTAATGAGGATAAATTGTAACAACTTAGGTTTAATTTTTCTCGCAATGAACTTATTTTTCCTACATCAACAACCCCACTTTATCTCATCTTTGGCATTTTCATGCCCAAAATTTAAAAGGTTCCCTCCCCTATTATTTCTATGCATTTTTAGTACTTTCCAAAAGACATTAGGCCCCTTTTCCTTATTTTGTCACCCCTCCTACTCTTTCAAGATCTTATGGACAGTTTTTCTTAATGCAAGAGTAGTCATGTTATCAATGACATATCACTACACAATTCACAATCATAGTGATACATAACTAGGAAAATAACTTCTGTAGTGATACGCCAATGTGTGTGCCTACATCCTTGTACATTACTCCTCTTCCCCACTAGAAGACTTAAGCATTCCACAAGTGAAATCCCTAAATCCCATAGATCTCCTAGAAAATGAAAATCCCATTCACATATTGTTGAGAAGCTATATTTCCAATGATACAAAACCACACTATCCCCTAGTTCATGTGATGTATACCTAGGGAAGTCAAAATATTAGAGATACATCTTATCCACCCTTGCATTTCTCTTGCACATCATAGAAGAAGTCAATATCCCTATGAAACTATTTCCCAACCAACCTCATAGCCTATATCACTAGGAAAGACAACACTATAATGATGTATCACATGAGAAGTCACTTTCTTGCAATGAAGTTCAAGGCATTCATTGTTTCAAATTTCACTTTTTCAATGTAGAATGGCTATAAAAAATTGTTTTAGCCCCCATTTTCTCCCATTCTTTCACATTCTGAGCTATTATTGTGACATCGAGAAACCACCTACTAGCCCATATTAACACATTGGTTCCACCTATATAATCGTCCATGTCACCCCATCATGCACCATGTCATGGTAAGTCACCCCATCCTAACTTTATGTTACTTTTCTATGCTTTTTTTATTTTGTTTATCTCATTTTACTGGCTATCCCACTTCCTTTGAATCCCTAACCTTTAAAACCTTTTTTTTTCACCCACTAAGGCTAGGAAGAGCATGGTAATACTTGAGTATTCATGGCGTTGCTTGAACAATCATGGATTTATTCAAGTATCCTATTATAACCCCAGGAAACTCTCCTAGGTTGTAGCTCGAAGATGCTTGGGAACATACGAGTTCAACTTATTGTTGCAAATGGATGAATGGAGGGAATGATGCTTGTTCAAGCTAGATAACCACTTCTACTTTGCCTAACTCCAGACATGCGTGAACACCCCCAGACTACAAGGCTTTAGACCACCAATTACTCACAATTTAAGGATTGGGTGAATATGGAGAATACTGATCACACCAGCAAATGCACAAGACCATGTGATGGTCGACTGCAACCTGTAAAGAAGTATGCAAATCTAATTCCCTATGCATAGACAGGATGACAGCTCTCTGGCACTAGGTGGAAAGAATCCTGAATAGCTCATTCACTAATACATACAAGACTCTAACACAGAGATAGGGTGACAACTTCTCTAATGCTAAACAACAAGAGCTTAGAAATACAGCATATCAGGCACAACCTAGAATAGAAGAAGGATGAAAAGTGAGCAATTAATAGCAAAAGAAGCTTGTATTAGCTGAAAATGAAGACGAGATGCTGCAAGTATCAAAATAGTTACAGTCTCTAGAAGTTGAACCTTACATCAAAACATCAACCATCAACCCTGATTACATCTTGTTTCTGGGTATATATAGATTTTCATTACAAAGGCACTCGGCCATTCTAAGCAGGGAGGGGTCGTAATTGACCACAAACCACTTTAATTGCCTAATGGAGTCTCTGGTGCATTTGCTTGCTTTAGTGGATAAATCTGATCTTTTCCTGTGCTCTGTTGTCCTCTCGGGCAGGTGGAGTATCGTATAGGATGAAGTTCCATAACTGTTAAATGCAGTTATCTGCTCGTGCTTCATCCTTTTCCTTCTCGGCCATACTGTTTGTTGAATGCGGTTGTTGAGGAAAAAATGCATCGGGTACTGGTAGGCGGTTGTCTTCATCCTTCGGGTGCACGGAATGGTCAGGGCAAGTGGACTGCATGGCGAATGTACGAGCCGGATGGAGGAGCGAGACTGGCCATCGGATTAAGGGGATAGACGGCGGGGATTGCTTGGCTGAGGGTATCAGGAGATATGGAAGCGGAGTGAGTGCGGGCCATTGGATCTCGGGCGGACAGATCCAATGGTCATCGGGCGTCGAAGATGCGCGGCATTTATCGGGCGGGAATGGAGGTTTTGGCAGTAGGCAGTATTGATCGCACTACCTCAGGGCATAAGGTGGTAAAAGTACAATGGCATGCGATCTCCTCAGGGCGTGATGCGTGGCAGCGGAAACCGCTCTCCATTGCGCATTATCATCTTCAGAGTTTGAGGGCGTGGGGAGAGCGACTACCGTTGGATCGGTCATGCGGTAATCAATGACTGAGATTAAAGGTGGTGATGGATTATGGGAGAGTGGGGTCACGTGAATACAGACTTACGAGGCTTAAGCTTTGCACTCGGGGCTCGGAGAAACAAGGGTTTATGCCAGGTTTTGGAGGAAAAACAGAGATAGCGGGGTTAAGAGAGAGTAAGCGGAACGAAGGAGAAAAAGGAAGGTGACTGCCATGAGCTTCTTTTGAGCACAATCAATACGACCAGGCTTATATTTAGCCTTTAAAAGATCATAGTTATAGCAGAGCTAACACTGGCTCCTTCTGGGGATGAGATCCTCCCTGTGAGGTCTCAAGAACTACAGACCAATGCCTTTCCTACAAAAACCATATCAGCAAGATTTCCTAGTGTTCTATTGGGCATGGAGTCTAATTGAGTTTACACTAAGACTGATAAAATAACATATTTACAAATTTAAGGCCAAAGACCTTAAATAACATAAATTTTTAGAAAACACCCATTAACCGGGCCATCAAAAACTGTTTCTCCTTCCATACTTTGCAGCATGAAAGTATTGTTCCCTTGGACCTGAGAAATGATAAAAGGCCCTGTCCATAAAGCATCAAACTTCCCATGGTTGCCTTTATTCTCTTTTAGTGCATCCCACTTAAGAACCAAGTCTCCAACCTAAAAATAATCTATTTTTGTCCTCCTGTCAAAATCTTCCTTGATTCTCTTCTAATGTGCTGCAGACTTTTCAACCAGATGTTCTCTGATTTGATGTACCTCTGCTAAATCAGTGATCCTTTTTGCCATGTCCTCTTCCTCATTCTTCTCTTCTTGCAAGAACTTTGCCACAGGGAGGGTTAACTAAATTGGGAATATAGCCTTAGTCCCATATACCAGCTTGAATGGAAAATTCCCTGTGGATTTCTTGGTGGTCACTCTGTCAGCCCACAGTGCATACTTGAGCTTAGAATCCCAATTCTTTTTGTTGTCTTCCAAAAGCTTTTTAATTATTCTTATCAGGATTTTGTTAGAAGATTCTGCTAGACCATTTCATTGAGGATAGTACGAGGTGGAATGAACCAGCTTAATACCCATTGAGTTGCACATGTCCACCAATTCTTTCGCCCTAAATGTTGCTACATTGTTTGTGATTAATTTATGTAGACAACCAAATCTAGTGAAGATATTCTCTATCAAGAACCTCATGACCACATGATGATCAACCTTTCTGGTAGGGGCAGCCTCAATCCATTTAGTGAAGTAATCTGTGGCTACTAAGATCCATCTGTGTTGGCCATTTGAATGTGGATTGATTTCTTCAATGAAATCCAAGCCCCACTGCTGAAAAGGGCCACTAGCATGTATGGGTTTTAAGGGCAGGGACTTCAATTGCTGCTTCCCTTCAAATCTTTGGCACCTGTCACAAGATTTAACAAATGAAAAGACATCAGAAAATAAGGTGGGCCAATAGTACCCAACTCTAAGGATCTTGTGAGTTGTAGTCTTCCAATAGTGATGTCCTCCACATATGCTGGAATGAAACTGCTGCATCACTTCCATGGATTGTTCTTTGTCTAGACACCTCAGAAGAATTCCAGAGGGGTCCCTCCAGTAGAGCAGATTTTCATGAATGCAGTATCTAGCTGCCTTGAGCTTAACAGTTTTGGCTTGGCTTGGACCAAGGCTTGGAGGAACTTCTAGCTTCAACAAGTATTGAGCTATTGCAGAGTACCAATCACAAGAAGCTAGATTCTCTGCCAATGACTGATCTTTCCCTGGTTCAGCTGTTTCTTCTATTGCCTGACTATCTTCTGAATTTATGCTTATCAAATTCATATCTAACATTCTGCAATTTTCTTCAGCCATTAGTCTAGCAAGGCCCTGACCTCTAACAAGCTTGGTGGGCTTCAGTTCTATGTTAAATTCAATAAGCTTTGCAATCCATTTAGCCCTTCTTCCATCAGCATCAGGCTGCGTTAGGACATCTTTAACTGAAGCAGAGGGCACATATGCAATTACCTTGGAGTGCAGAATGTAAATTCTGAAAGCTTTCAAAGATTTGATAAGAGCATATGCCTATTTCTCAATGATATCATACCTCAGCTCGGCATCCCTTAAGGTTTTGCTGAAAAATGCCACTGGATGTTTTGAGCCTTCCTCATCTTCTTGCATCAAAACTACTACGAGGGTGTCATCAGAGGCAAATGAAAATATATGGAACTCCTTGTTGTAATCTGGGCTGATTAAAGTAGGAGCTTCCATAATAGCCCTTTTGATGGATTCAAAATATTTTCTTGCTGCATTGGTCCATCTGAATTCTGACCCCTTTTTCAACATGGAGGTAATGTGTTTCACAAGCTCTGCAAAATTTGGGATAAACCTCCTTACAAAATTTATCTTGCCCAGAAAGGACTGGATATCCTTCTTTGATCTCGGGACAGACAAGGTCTGTATTTCTCTTACTCTTTCTGGGTCAATCTGGACACCTGCAGCAGAAACAACATGTCCTAACAGCTTGCCTTCTTCTAAAGCAAACTGTGACTTTTTAGGATTGACTGAAATCCCAAACCTTCTGCACTTCAGGAACACTTTCTTCAAATGCTGCAAATGATCATGATGGCTACTAGAGTACACTGTTATATCATCAAGGTAGACAAGGACAAATTTGTCCTTCTCTCCCACAAATGCTATATCCATAGCTCTCTGAAAGGTGGCTCCAGCATTCATCAACCCAAAAGGCATCTTGGAATACATAAAAGTGCCCCAAGGAGTGGTGAATGCAGTCTTCTCTTGGTCGTCTGGATGTACAACAACCTGGTTATATCCTGAAAATCCATCCAGGAAAGACATTACTTTGGCTCCTGAGACCTTCTGCAGCAAATGCTCCATCTTGGGCAGAGGATAATTGTCTTTCTTAGAGCATTTGTTTAAGTTTCTGAAATCAATGCAAAGCCTGATTTCTCCACTTTTCTTCCTCACCACCACCAGGTTGGCTACCCATTTTGAATATCTGAGAGGGACTATGATTTTGGCAGCCAGTAACTTCTTGATTTCTTTTTCAATCAGTGGGAGGAGCAAAGGATTTATTGGTCTCAGTTTCTGCTTGAAAGGAATGGTGTCTTTCTCTAAAGGGATTTTGTGCTGGATGATCTTTTTTTCATATGTTTTTAGGTCACTATATTCCCAGGAAAAAACATCAGCAAATTGCTTCATTAAATTGTAGTACTCAGAACTTTGGGCAGCAGATAGATGGGTGGACAGATTTACATATCTTGGATGATCTGGACTCCCTATATTATGCCTATGGACTGCAGATTGGTCTTCTTTTTGGGCAGCCTTATAAGGTACATCATTCTGGTCAAACAACTTTTCTAAGGGGACTAGACCTTTAGGTATGTGATTGCTGGGTAGTTGGACAATGCTGTTTTTGCCAATTTTGTTTCCAAGCTGGGACTAGGGGTTTTCTTCCAAAGCTTCATTTTCTTGATCAATTTGCATTTCAGAGAATTCATCAATGACTTGAAGAAACCTATTTACCTCATCATCATCCTCAAAAACTTTCCAATGCTGGACATTATCAGGCAAGGATGGTCTATATTTCATCTGAACTTCATAAACTAGTTTGGGAGGCATGGGAGGAATAAACATGCTAGCAGACATAGCAAGGGAATCAACAAGCTGATTTCTGACTCTAGGGATATATGAGATACAAAAATTATCAAAAGAATCTTTGAGTCTCCATACCTCATCTCTATATGCTTTCAGCCTTGGGTGCTTTGCTTGGAATGTTTTGTTCACTTGTTGAATGATAAGATCAGCATCTCCAAACACCTTTATGTTTCTTATTTCTCTATCTTTAGTTGCGTTAAGGCCCAATATCAGATCCTCATACTCTGATATATTGTTGGTGACTTGGAAAGCCAGCTTAAAAGACAGACGTGTGATTTCTTGTTCTGGAGATATCACCACCACCCCTACTCCTCCAGTCTCCCTAGAACATGCTCCATCAAAGAACATTTCACAAACCTAACCTCCTTGCTCTCCCTCGGCCTGAACTATTGGTTTCTCGAGCTGTAATGAGGCCTTCTGAGATTCTTCAATTTGGAGGATACATGCTCCAAAATCGACATCCATAGCATAAATAGGATGATTAGAAGGATTCTTATCATCACAGATGATATAGGCCAGCTGTGCTTCTCTTTACAATCTCCTGCTTTCCCCTCCAAAAACTAGGATAGTGGCATAGGACAAATCATTTTGTAATGCCCCACCTAGTCTCTTAATCCACCCTCTGGATAGTAGCATGCCAAACATGGGAGGGACATCAGCTACCACAATGTCCATCATCATGCTCTTCATGGGTAGCTGAGTTAGGGTAATGGCTAGGTCTTTGATTAATCCTAGGCATTTTACCTTCCTTGAATCAAATGAGAATAAATCATGATATGGTCTGGTAATATCAAGGCCTAACTCTTCCATGAAAGCTTTAGGCATCAGATTGTGGCTGGCCCCTGTGTCTAGCAGGCAATTATGGAGAGTTTTGTCATGAATGGTCAGGGAGACATAAAATGATGGCAAACTATCATCAACAGGTTTAGTCATTGGGCTAAGCACAATTGCAGGATTATCAGCTTTCAAATTGATGTAGTCAGTAGAGGCTAGTGAGGCTTTTAGCTCAAGAGCATCAAGGATAGGCTTTCTAAAAACTTCACTCTTTACAAGTTCTATCAGAGGCGCAGATATTTTTAACTTCTGGACTTCTGATTCAAAGCTGAAAGGGGAAGGAGACTTATCAGGACATCTTACCTCTTGAGTTGGTGCTTTGAGGATGATAGGATCAACTGCTGGTCTTTTTTGTCTGATATTCTATTGATCTGTTGGGACAGCAACTGTTTGGGCAGGATTCTCCTTGACATTGTTTGCTTTTGACCTCAGATTGTATCTTTTCCAGTCATCAGTCTATAAAACAGCCTCTATGTCTCACTTTTGACTGGTTTGCTCCTGTAGCAATGATTCTTCATAGGCAGCGAATGTCAAAAAGGCAGCACTGCCTTTATCTTCCATGAAATGAATTTCATCCTCTTCTTCAAACTGCTCCTGTTCCATGACTACATTCTGGAAGGGGGCCTTCACTCTTTTCTGTTCATTTTCTTCTTTACCCTTCTAAATGATCTGAAATTGCTCATTTTCTCTTCTGAATGAATTTGGGTTTCTTGGAGCAAATGTGTTTGGAAGCCTTTCTTCTCCAGAGCTCTGCTCAACCTTTATCTTAGATATCTCAGCAGCCAATGACTCTATCATTTTAGTCATTTTGTCTAACTTAGGTTTTGAAGATGAAGCAGAGGAAGAAGAAGCCTCACCTCTCTACCTCCTTCTATCAGCCTGACTTTTGAGCTTTTCTGCAGCCATGATATTAGATTCCACCTCTAAAGCTGCATCCTGCATTTCAGCTAGAGTGGCACACCTTCTTTCTCTCAGAAGCAGGCAAAAATCAGAGTCAAAAGCATTGGCATAGGTGAGTTTGGCAGAGGTGGGGGTAGGCTTTACTTCAGCTGGTATCTTACTATACATACGGTTAAATCTTTTATTAAAATCAGGCAATGATTCCCCACTCTCCCTCTTGAGGTTTCCAAACTCTATATGGTAATAGAGTAGGTCTTTCTTATCTCCCCAATGCTTCAAAAATACATCATCTAATGCTTCAATGTCTGCTATAGACCTAGGGGTCAATTCTTTGAACCACTTTCTAGCCTCTCCATCAAGGCTCTGGACAAACACTCTCATCCACACATCATCCTCACTGATATCTAGGTTATTAGCATAACTATAAAAAGATTCAAGGTGTTCTTCAGCTATTACTCCCTCTGTACGAGTGAACTTAGGCATATATTTCTGATACTCTCCTATAGGCATGGCATTCAAAGGAACAAGCAAGACCAGGGGTCCATACCTAGCAACTATGATTCTTTCCATCTTTGTGGGTGCTCGCTGGCCTGCCATGACTAGGATGGGTGGGAGGATATGGGCAGTTTGAACAATAGGGAGCAGTGAAATAGATGATAGAAACAAAGGTGTATGAGGGACTGTATGGGATACTTTCTTTGGACTAAGATCCAAAGTGGAACTAAATGAACAAGGAGCTTTATGAATCTCTGAAGGTATTTCTTCACTGACAATGCTAGGCTCTAAATCTTCAAACTGTATATTCTCAGCTATAATATTCTCTTGCAGAGATACATAAGATTTCTTAGGTTTACCTGATCCTGATGCTCCTTTCTATGATGTTTTCCTTTTCTTAGCAGTCTTCTCAGGGTAAAGCACTGGGTCAGCTGGTGATTTCTGATGATTTCTCCGAGTATGCCTCACAAACTAAGCCAGAATTGTAATATGGAGTCGCCACTAGGTTGATCCTCTAGTAGAGTCGTCAGATAGATGATTACAACTAGAAATGTGTCTAGGATTTGTCTATCATCAAAGCTAGAACTATGTTGCTTCCCCAGGGAAGGTAAGCTTCAATCTCCTCTCCCTGAAAATGGTGCCAGTTAAAGTTACCACCCCAAGAAACTCTCCTAGATTGTAGCTCGGAGATGCTTGGGAACATACGAGTTCAACTTATACTTGCAAATGGATGAATGGAGGGAATGATGCTTGTTCAAGATAGATAACCACTTCTACTTTGCTTAACTCCTGACATGCGTGAACACCCCCATACTACAAGGTTTTAGACCACCAATTACTCACAGTTTAAGGATTGGGTGAATATGGAGAATACTGGCCACACCAGCAGATGCACAAGACCATGTGATGGCCGACTGCAACTAGTAAAGAAGTCTGCAAATCTAATTCCCTATGCACAGACATGATGACAACTCTCTAGCACTAGGTGGAAAGAAACCTGAATAGCTCTTTCACTGATACATACAAGACTTTAACACAAAGATAGGGTGACAACTTCTCTATTGCTAAACATCAAGAGCTCAGAAATAAAACATATCAGGCACAACTTAGAACAAAAGAATGATGAAAAGTGAGCAATTAACAGCAAAAGAAGCTTGTATTAGCTGAAAATGAAGACGAGATGCTGCAAGTATCAAAATAGTTACAGTCTCCAGAAGTTGAACCTTACATCAAAACATCAACCATCAACCCTGATTACATCTTGTTTCTGGGTATATATAGAGTTTCATTACAAAGGCACTCTGCCATTCTAAGTAGGGAGCGGTCATAATTGACCACCAACCGCTTTAATTCCATAATGAAGTCTCTAGTGCGTTTTCTTGCTTTAGTGGATAAATCTGACCTTTTCCTGTGCTCTGTTGTCCTCTCGGGCAGGTGGAGTATCATATAGGATGAAATTCCATAGCTGTTAAATGCAGTTGTTTGCTCGTGCTTCGACCTTTTCCTTCTCGGCCATACTATTTTTTGAATGTTGTTGTTGAGGAAAAAATGCATCGGGTATTGGTAGGCAATTGTCTTCATTCTTTGGGTGCACGGAATGGTCAGGGCAAGTGGACTGCATGGTTAATGTACAAACCGAATGGAGGAGCGAGATTGGTCGTCAGATTAAGGGGATAGACAACGGGGATTGCTTGGTTGAGGGTATTGGGAGATATGGAAGTGGAGTGAGTGTGGCTCATTGGATCTCAGGCAGACAGATCCAACAGTCATCGGGCATCGAAGATGCGCCACATTTATCGGTCAAGAATGGAGGTTTTGGCAATAGGCGATATTGATCACACCACCTCAGGGCATAAGGTGGTAAAAGTACAATGGTGTGCGATCTCCTCAGGGCATGATGCATGGCAGCGGAAACTACTCTCCATCACGCGTTATCGTCCTAGCAGTTTGAGGGCGTGGGGAGAGCGACTACCGTTGGATCGGTCATGCGGTAATCAATGGCTGAGATTAAAGGCGGTGATGGATTATGGGAGAGTGGGGTCACGTGAATACGGACTTATGGGGCTTAAGCTTTGCGCTCGGGGCTCAGAGAAACAAGGGTTTATGCTGGGTTTTGGAGGAAAAACAGAGATAGCGAGGTTAAGAGAGAGTAAGTGGAATGAAGGAGAAAAAGGAAGGTGACTGCCATGAGCTTCTTTTGAGCACAATCAATACAACCAAGCTTATATTCGGCCTTTAAAAGATCATAGTTATAGCAGAGCTAACATATCCATGTCACTTCTCAAGCACTATATGTCATAAATCATTTCCTTCTCATGCTACCCACCACATGCTAATACAAGATTAAGTATCAAAATAGACTCAACTTTCAAAACCCCAAAGTGATCATTATTATTTTTCTTTTGGTTTTTCTAACTAAATTAACATACACTATTGTAATCATGGGTTTTCTATAGGTGAAATCATGTCCACCTCCAAGTAGATGGTTTATAAGGTCCTCATCATCAAAATAAAGATGAACAAATTTCCACTAGCACTCCAGGTCCCATATTTGTAGACATGACCTATTTCGCTAATAGAAACACAACATATGTGTAATATGAAGTTTATAGGATGTTTCAAAGAGACAAAATAATGGAAATTACCCTAATGAAAAAGTATATAGATGTCTAAATAAATCATGGATGAAAAAATTCATTGCTCACCCCTTAGTTTCCCTTGTTGAGGCAATGTAATGGCTTCCTAAACACACCCATTTTGGAGGCTTTTTCATTAAGGATTCTAGGGAAATACCCTTTTCCTCATTTAGGAAATCTTATATCAATGCATACTATAGGTTTCCTATTGAGGATATTTTCCTGATCAGTAGTTTCTCCCAGTATTTAATTACACATCCACAAATTTTATGGAAAATTGGTGGATCGCTAAGATGAGGTTCAATTCTAGACCCAATAAGGAGTACCCAACTAATTTACTCAACACTCCTCACTAGTTAGTGGCCACTATGTTATGTAAATTATATGGTAAGCTCAATGCATAAAGTTTTAATGAGGGATGTGTTCCTCTAGTGTACTATGTGTTTGTCATAGGAAACATCCTTAGTTTGGCAGTTGTCATATCAACTTCCAATATATAAGATAACATAGGTGTTTCCCAAATTCCATAAGAGGGGAAATAAATCCATATTTTCATGGTCTGATAGCTCATAGATAAAATATGTCTGAAACACACTTTCCCTACAATGGAATGGAAATGGAAAACATAGGATGGTCTCATCCACTTGTACTTTTAAAATATTGTGGGATTCAAAATATTGTTTATCCTACACCCATATTTACCATGGCTTCTTAATTTCCTTATATGAGGCATTTTTCAATTCACCAACCTAATGTATGTTAGAACAGGACATGCAAGTGATAAAATCCACTGGAGATCAATTATTTAGATATGATGGAAAATATTTATGAGTATATGAAGCAGCTAAGCCATGCCACCTCCTTCCTTGATTTGCCACCATTAAAGTGATCCTCCTAAAAATTACATACCATGTATCTACAAAAGTGGGAGTGCATTCTCAATAGATAAGAAGGTCTCTTTCCCTCATATGCCATTCCACCTAGGTTCATACACATTGAAAGTTATGAAAGAGGCTAAGGTAGAATATAATGCTCTCATTGATTTCCATTTTTAAAGGTACATCATTTCATAGGTATGATCCCAAATTAGTGGTTGAAACCATTGTTGGGTATGCAAATGCAAATAGGATTATTATTTTGAGGGTTGGACTTATGATAAAAATCTAAACTTAGACACAAACAATTATTATGAGGTAATTTTTAGAATGGATAACACCTTGAAATCCAAACAAAAGGAAAAAGACAAATCAAGAGAAAAGAAGGAGACCTTCTCCAGAAAATAAGCCTCTCAAATGGAAGCTTCTATGTTATCTAAAGGAAAAAAGTTTTAAGAGGATTGAGAAGCAACTAGACTTGTGGAAGAAACAAAAATAACTTAAGAAGAGAAAAGGAAGAGAAAATAGGAATACAAAGGATTAAAAAAACATGATAAATAAAGGAAGGAAAATGAAGAAGAGGATAGGATACTTAGAGAAGAAGAAGAGCTAGAAAAAATGAAGAATCTCTAACTGAGCAAAAAGAGGCCTAAAATTCCCAAGCTTAGTTACAACAAAGTAATCAAGTTTAGGACGCATAGATATAGATTCCAAAAAAAAAATATGCTAAAAACCACTAGATCACACCTTACTATGTATAAATTGGGCCTCTCTCCTACAAGAATAAAAAAAGTTGGCTACCTCAGTTAGTCTAGCTTAAGGCCGATTGTAGAAAAAATAGAAAGGATGATGCCCCATTCATAACTTTTCCCTGGTATATATTACCACAAAAAAGGCCATAATATTAGATAGTCACTTAGATCCATTGACAATGGGCTTCATTGGCACAACCTTCTTGCAAGAAAATGAAAACAATGTGAAAGACAGAGTATAACAACCTCAAAAGTTGAAGAACCAGATAATAGAGTTGGAGAAAAAATATGCAACACTTGGAGTCGAAAATAAAAATTTAATTTGGAAAAGACTAAGTTAGAGGATTACCATTCTTGTTTTGTTGAGGTGCATGGAACGTTCAAAGCGATATTAAGGCAAGTATATGCACGTCTCTAGAAAGTGCATAGAACATCAACCAAGCTGCTCCCACTATGGGAAAAGGTAAAAGAAATGGGGACATAGTTGAAGGGAGTAATTAGTTCAATCAATTGGCTAAAGAAATGGGTGATAAAATGCCTTCATGATCCCTTATAATCCTATCGGATAATTTAGGAGGAAATGAATTAAATCTATCTAGTATACAACAAGGCTCTCATGGTCTAGGAAAAAATAGAAAAGAACATAGAATGATCTAGGACCCTATATAAGAGAAGTTATTCTTTAGCAGAGAAACTACTAAAAATGAACAAGTTTCCGTCAATTGTAGGTTAAGGAGAGGAAATGTTTTACCTTTAGGTTAATAGGGAATTAGAAGAGGCTTTGACTTCCTGAGAGCTATCATTCAACCTATTTACCAATAAGGTGACCAATGAATCCTTGAAGCAAAATACAATAAAGGAAACTACACATCATGATGTGCCAAACTCATTTTTGGTATCCTTGGGAAAGATGTTCAAATATTAACCTAGAGTACATTTGAATGCCATGTCACAATGGAGGGACTACTAGCCAACCAAACTAGAATGATTTTGTCTCATTATCAAATCTTGGTATATTATCTGCAAGACATTTTAGGGATTTAGGTAAATGGCCTTGGAATTTTGTAATAGGTGGAGTTCATTTCATTTTTGAGAGGAATAATGTTTTTTATAATAAAATAGAATATGAAAAAGAAGAGCAGCTGAAAAGTTGTAACTTTTGTTGGGGTAGCTAACAAGCCTCAAGAAGTAGTTGTCTGTTTCATCTATAAAAGGTCCTAATCTCTAGGAAACATGCACATTTTGGAACATTGCATACATGAGAATAATTTTGAATATAATATTGAATCCCTAAGGACCATAGAAGGAGAAATATTGGATTATTTTCATCTTGTCATGGGTTACCAATGACTTTTCTGTAGTAATGTTTTTGCATATCATGATTATGTGTGGATCTCATTATCTATTTATAAGTATACTTTTCTTGAAATTTTCAAAATGTTTAAACTCTCCTTTGAAGTTTCTTTTGTATTTGAATGATTGGGTACTAGTTGGATTATATGTTGATTTTTATGTCTTTAGCCAATTTGAAAATGCTAACATTGCTTGTATTAGAAAATAAATAATTGTCTTCTCTTACTATTAAGAAATATTATGTGTTAATTATTATTCATCCAACACCATTAATTTTAATTATAATAGAGAATGATAGTTTTGATTTACTACATTTATATAGTTTACTTCTTTTCTTTCTTACATTTGTGTGCTATGTAGATTTGCCATATCTCACAACTTTCTATCACCATTAATGTAAACCAAGCCAATATATATATTGGTCTCTCATCCTAGATAGTGTGAAGTCTAATTGGGACTTCATAAATGAGATAAGGTTCCCTTTAAATATTGTTGGGCCTTTCATCCCTAGCAAAATATTTTTTGGTGCTAGAAGGAGGATACGACTTAGATGGTTGTTATAAATACTTGGTGATACGAAAACACAATCCTGACAATGAAAAGCCTGCATAAAAACTATATACTTCTCATGTGACCTACAAGCAATTTAGAAGGAAAGAAAATTACAAGGATGTGTTTTCCAAACTCGAAAATCTTGAGTCTTGGCACAAAGATTTGTACTTTTCCCCTTTATTCGAGTTAATACCCTTAGATGAATTACATGCATACACTAGGAAAATTGAAAATCTCCTCATAGCCCCCTTCTTACCTTAGAGGAAAGTTATTAGAAGACTTGTTACCAAAGTTGGCATCTTGGTCAACTTCAAAGAAGATTTAATTAATCTATCTTTCCAAGAAATCCTTGAACCACTCAACTAGATATCCTTGACTTCATCTAGATATCCTCACTCTCCATATTTATCTTATAATTCTAATTACAAATACAACTAGGCTAGTTTCACCAATCCAATGGTTGGTAATCGAAACTTCCCAACCATATGGGTGTCCTAAGGATCCTTAGACTTTGGTGGAAATTTTCATGGATTTCCTAAAAACCTGGAGGTTCTTTTACCTAAGTTTGATTATGATAAATCATGAAGTCCAGAAGACCACACAAAGAACTTCCATCTAGATTTATGTCTTAAGAATGTGTAGCATGAGGATATGATATGTAGGATTTTCCCTTACACTTTATGTTGTAGCTAGAATGTGCATAGTCAAAATATTTGAAATTCTTGGAGGCAAACTAGCACCAACGATCAAAATTAAAGGAAGATCATTTTGGTAAAAGTATTTTAATGATATTATGGATTCGGTTCAAATATAAATCCCAATGTTTAGTATTTTTCATTTAAAATTTTCTTATGTGCCAAAAATAGGCCTTTTAATGTTATTATTTCTCTCGGTGTAAAAGGTTCTTTATTTAAAAAGAATTTGAGCTGAGGGTCAATTTCTAAGTCACAGTCTGAGCATCAATCTCATTAATGGAAAATCAAAGACAAAGTTCACCAATACAGAAGCAGTCAACAAAGCTATCACACACAGAGGACACGAAGTATAAGAGGAACCCAATGTAGAACATTTATTCCAAGCACAATTGGGTTAAATGTCTGGCAGTACTGATGCAATACTGGATTGCGTTGTAGGCAAGAGATTCTTCAAAGGGTTGTTCGAAGAATTCTCGGCAATGATATGTTTCGACAGTATATGATGTACTAGTAGAAAAATAAAAGGTGTGCATGTTGTAAGCACCTCAATCCATATTTAAATTAAAACTGCCCCTGCATGAAAACTCAGTGCTATAAGAGAACGAGGGTTATGTGAGAGGGAGCCCCGGAGAGGTTGTTTCTCCAAACAAATATCCAGAAGATATACGACCACGACTTATCCTGACACCACCCCTCTATATTTCTAGAAACCACTAGCGGTTTATGGTTTTCAACAGCCATATTTGGTTTTTTCAATTTATATGTGACCAAGATCCTAGGGACTACACATTATTCAAATTCCATGGAACCAATGCACCATTCAACCACTTTGGGAGCCTACAAAACATCCTCCTCACCTCTGGCGTGTCAAGCCACAAAATTCCATTCTTGACATTTTCTTTTTATTAATATGATGTTATTTTAATTAAAAGTACATGTAATAGAAATCGTTACAAAATATTTTAATGGGGTGCGATTTATTTCTAAAGGATTTGATTATGACCTTAAACCTGAGTTGTTTTTAGATAACTCATTTCATTCGTATTTTTATATTTAAGAAAGGGGATTATTATTTAAAATAGTATGAAATAATTTATGATTGTTTAATCAATTTTATAATTGATTCTTGGGTAGTTAGACTAAGGGAGTAAATAAAAGTCTAAAAATTTCATTTTTGTAAGGGTTTGTAGGTTGAGAGTTCGAAAATCATAGCAATGTAATGAAGAAAACTTTATGAAATTAGAGAATATGAACTAGTTTGATTCTAGTTTTTGGTGAAAATTGCAGTAACATTTTTCGAGTGATGATCAAGTGTTAAGTGTTAGTGTTAATGCGAATAGAGAATTGATTAATCATAATATTATTAAAGATTGTGATAATAGGAATATAGATGTAAATAGTAATGGTAATAAAAATGAAGTCGATTCTACTAATTGTAATGTTATTAAAGTTTGTAATATTAATAGTAAACGTAGTAATAAAGTTTTGGGTGGGATTGATACCGTTTTTTGTAAGTCTGATATTATGGGTAGATCGGGGGAAAATTCGAGTTCCCTACCTAGGGGCAATAAGGTGGTGAATTTGTCGAGCTTTTCCTTTCCGCCTGCGGTTTTTAATCTTTTAGGTAAAGGTCTTAATTTTGCCTTAGCACCTAGAAAAATCCCGATTGAGGACATCATTTGCGATGTTGAATATGGTATTAAGAACCTTCCTGATAAGATTAAAGACACGATTAGGCAAGATTGTGCCGTTACCCTGAGGAGAGCTAAGCCTCCCCGTAGCAATATCAGCAAGGCTGAGTTTGAGGCTCTGAAGAGCTTGAACGGTAATCGTGATGTCGTGGTCTTGAAAGCGGATAAAGGTGGGGCTGCCGTTATCATGGATAGAAAGGATTACAGAAGTAAGATGCTTGACCATCTTTGTAATAGTGGGAGTTATAAGAAGCTTTCGAAGAATCCCCTCAAGAAGGTTTCCAGAGCGGTCGCTCTTGCGATCAAGTCGTGCAATTCCACGATTCCTCTTGCCCAGAAACTTATTGAGGGTAACCCCATCACTCCTAGGATTTATGGTCTCCCTAAGATCCATAAGGATGGGGTCCCCCTGAGACCCATTGTCAATACCATCGGTGGTCCGACTTACCTCCTGGCCAAGTTCCTCGCTGCAAAGTTGAGACCCTTGGTTGGGCAAACTGAGTCCTTTGTAAAAGACTCAGCTTCGTTTATTGAGGATCTTAAGAAAATTAATCTTGAGCCCGAGGACATTTTGGTAAGTTTCGACGTGGTCTCTCTTTATACTTGCATTCCTATCGATGAGGCAATGAAGGTTATTAATAAGCTAACTGACCCTGATACGGCTAAGTTGGTTGAGCTTTGCCTTACCTCTACCTTTTTCAGCTTCGAGGGAGAATTCTATGAGCAGACTTGCGGAGTTGCCATGGGCTCCCCCTTGTCCCCTGTCGTGGCTAATCTCTTCATGGAGGAGTTTGAGTCTAAGGCTTTGGCCTCCTCTCGCCTCTTACCAAAGCTTTGGAAGAGATTCGTTGATGACACGGGTGTTGTCTGGTCTCATGGTCCTGACGAGCTGGATCGTTTCTTCCATCACCTCAATAACCAATCCGCCGCCATTAAATTCACAATGGAAAAAGAAGATAATGGCTGTCTTCCGTTCTTGGATGTTCTCATCTCTAAGAAAGTGGATGGTTCCTTTTCTCATCAGGTGTATAGAAAGAAGACGCATACTGAGCAATACTTGCATGCTTCGTCGCATCATTTCCCTGCTCAGAAGTTAGGGGTTCTTAGCACGCTTGCCACCCGTGCTGTTAGAATTTCGGATAAGGAGAGCCTGGAGAAGGAGAAGGCTCACCTCCTAGAAGTCTTTGAGAAGAATGGTTACAATAGGCACCTCGGTCAAAAAGCCTTCCTCAGGGCCAAGAAGGAGCCTTCTATCCGTAAGGTTCCTAATGATCGTATCATGGGTGTGAACATCCCTTACATCCAAGGAACCACGGACAGGATTGCGAGGATTCTAAAGAAGTATGGTGTTACCACAACTTTTAGACCTCTCAAGACTATCCGTGGCTCCCTCAGGTCTGTAAAAGACCCGATTGACCCTAAGGACATGAAGGGGGTCTATGTCATTCCCTGTTCCTGTGGGACCCCTTATATTGGTGAGACTGGTCGCTCTATCAATCAGCGGATTAGCGAGCATTCGGCTGACTTAAGACATGGTAGGACCAAGTCCTCTGCCCTGGCTGAGCATGCAGGGAAAACTATGCATCATGTATGTATAGAGGAGGCTCAAGTCATTGCCAAAGTTGCGCATTTTCACCATCGCAAATTTAGAGAGGCCCTGGAGATCGAGAAAAGGCCGAACAATCTTAATAGGGATGATGGCTGGAAGATTAGTAGTTGTTGGGTCCCAGCCTTATCTTCCTAGCCTTTTTTCTTTGTCTTAGGGTTTCTGTCTCCCCCTTCCTTCAATTTTTCTTTTGGCTAATTTGTCCATTATTATGGAGCGTTCTAGTCTTTAATTAGTTAGAAATTAGTTTCGGGTGAATTAATGTATTATCCTTAACCCGTTTTCATTGATTTGATTTCTTCCTTACTTTCATTATTTATACATTTTTTATTATTTCTAGTATAGCCTTAGAATTGTGTCTTCCCTTTAACTATTGTCTAAAAAAACCCCTTTTTAGACCTTATAAAGAATAATATATTTCCTAATGACATAAATAAATATTGGACCATCAATATCGGACTTTACCTATTATATCTTAATTCTAAGAATAAGAATGTTTTGTTTGAAATTATAAATTATTAAGTAGATATAGATTTGTTATAAACATATATTATTTTACATAACTTATTAATTTAATGAACCTTTATATTTAATAAGGAATAGGATATATTTTAAAGAACTAAATAGTGAGGGATCTAGCTTACCAATGGACCATTGAATGATTATTACACAAGTTCCTAGTGTAACTAAATTATAAAATAATAGTGATTTATTATCATTCCTTGTATCTAAATAGTATTGGAATAATATCGAATAGAGATTATTTATTATTTATTATGAGATATAACGTACATTATAATTAAAATAATAATATATTAATAACATAATGAACTTTAATATTTTTTGAAATAATTGAATATTGATTAGATAATGTTTATTAATAGATATTTGACCATTAGGTTTAAAGGATAAAATTAGCTATACTATTAGTAAAAAATCTTGGGCTTTATCAACCCTATAGGTAATAATATATTTACCTAAGGGCTTATTTACCTTTAATTTTCCTATTAAAAAAGTATTGAAACATTATTTTAAATTATGATGTACCAACAATATTAGTTAGGCTAGTGGACTTTACCTAATATATCTTAATTCTAGGAATAATGATGTTTGAAATTATAAATTATTAAGATTTTTTAATAAACATATATTATTTTTATTTTAATGAACCTTTATATTTAATAAGAAATATTTTAAAAAAATTAAATTATAAAATAATAATGATTTATTAATTTAAATAATATTAAATATAGATTATTTATTATATGTTATGAGATATAATGACCATTATAATTTAAATAATAATATTTGGATTCCCTTAGGATTTGAGATATTAATATATCTAATTAAGCTATTTAAAAAAAATAAATAAATAAATAAATAAATAAATAAATAAATATTAATTATCGAATTTTGTGGTTGACCAGGATCATTGGGTCAAAATTTAGCCGTTAGCATTATAGTTGTTGGAGTCTCTGCACACTCTATTTAATCAAGCATAATCCAGATTGGTGCTTCAACTTGTCCTGACGATGAACCACACTGGTTGGTTCGAAACGCGTCGACAAAAGATTGGTTATGTGATTTTGCCGAAGATATCTAAACATTTTTCTTATCATGTTTTTCATTCATTAATAATTTTATTCAACTGGAATGAATATAATGAAGCTACTCGTTGATTTAAATCAAATTTGTGAATTTACTTGTAAGAAATGGTACTCCTATTTCTGATTTGTATCCCTTAATAGACACTCTACCATATCAGGAACTCACAATTTTGTCTTTCTCTTTACATTATTTCCTCTACAGGGAAAAAACTGACATTCTTAAGTGCCTCAGTGATAAGGCCTTGTTTTCCTTTTTGCTTCTAGTCACTTCTTGAAATCCTTCAAAACTATGCAACCCTCAGTTATCTTGGCCAACCTAGTTTTAAAGCTAGGTTTCAAAATTAGATCATTCATTGTAGATCTCATGGCCTATTCCTCCAGCCACTGGTTTTAAAAGTCTTCATCAATCTTTAGCTGATTCTATCTCTGGGGTAACAACATAGTATTGGCGGCATTATTGGGAAATAGATTAGAAAAATATCCTTCGGTTTCATAAACTTTTAAATTGATTCTTGAGAGTGATAAGAACCAATGACTAGTTGTATATATTTTCCTATGTACTTCACTTTGAGTGTTCTTTTTTTAGGTTTTAAGATGGAAATCCCTTCATTCCTTTTTGACAAGTTAATTATAGAAAAATAAGAACTAATTTAGTTGTACACAAACCCTCAAAGGCCCCATTTTTAAAGTTTTACTAACGCTCCAAATTTTTATTCTTATCTTTGGTTATTCAGAATCTTCTCCAATTTATGATACATAAATTTTAGAGGAGGAAGCTTTTGTTACAATTTTTTAAGAAGATTTTCTCATGGGAAAATGGGAAGAAGATGACCGCCAACAACTTTTTCAATAAGAATCAAAAGTTGAAGAGCGAAGCAGACACTTTGGCTACCCTATGCAATGATCAATTGCTCAGTATTTAGCTCAAAAATAAAAGTTCTCAGAATGGCTAGAAACTTGAATGACTGCGCCTGTCTCGGAAAAATGATCCTAACTTAACTCGTTTCGTTGAAAACTAAGTTCGTATTAGAACGTTATTGTGTTCTGATCGCATTGTTAAACAGGGGAAATTTGCCAAAAAAAAAACTGAGTCACTGCACAGTCAATAGTCGGTACTTTTGACATGGTAGGTGACTAGGCATGGTCAATGTTGGTCAATGAAGAATTAGGGATGGACAAGTGGCATAGTTGGGCTGTACAAGTGATTTGTTGGCACATTCTTATTGGTGGATTTTTGAACCAATGGAAGAATGCCATGTGGCAAGCCCGGAGGTTACCACATGGCACCTCCCAAAGGTTGGATTGGCAGTATTTATAGTGGAGAAAAATATATGGCGGAAGTCGGGGTCGAACCCATGACCTCCTGCACACAAACTCTACGCCTTAACCGTCTGCTCTACACCATGTTTCTTACCCATTAAGTTCGCGGTGTATATTTGAAGTGTAAAGGTTTATGAGTTGGCAGTTAGGGGAGGGCCAGCCCATAGGCTAGCCCTCCCCACATGTGAACACCATATAAACAAACCGCAACAATTTATGTTAACATGACGACTATCCAAACCAAAGCTCTGACGGTTCCCATGTGAACGTTATCACCATAACGCCTAACAGTCAATGCTCTGACGGTTCCGGCCAATGGTTAATGCAACAATTATCGCATGTGAACAATACCATAACCCCAATAGTCAAGCTAATGGTATCCTCCAGAAACGCGTGGTATCCACCACATGTGACCGCATTCAAAACTCTGACGGTTGTGGTTAGTTAACTCTGCAGTTTTCATGATAATCATGGATTATGTTAGCGCTAAACTAGGATTAACAATTAATTAAGTGCAGTTAACCTTAGTTTAACCTGGCGGGGAATTTGGTGGTGCCCCCAAATTCAGGCCTGCCACCAAATTTAGCGGCGCTAACTAGAGATATTCCAGGATTAGAGGAGAAAATGTAGGAAAAGACTGGTTCTCTAGAGAAGTCAATTTTCGACCAAATTGAGCTCAGAAAGAGGTGTTCTTGGCTAATTTGGACATTATGAACACATTGATGCAGGTACCAAGAGCCATAGAGCTTTGTAAAAGAACATTTTTTCCACATTGATCTAATACAAAGGCCCAAGCCATGGAAGCTGGACCAAAGAGATGTAGCTGAGGAGGGGTGAACTCCTTCATCAAAACACTGTGTTAATTTGTCTCTTTGATGGTTTGATGCACTGTGAATATTTCTTATTCCGTTTTTGTTTTTGAAGCTATTTTTCTTATGAATGTCACTTTAAAATTAAGGAAATTTATTTGTTTACATGCACAAACAGCTAATGAAACCTCAGCACAAGAAGCAATAAGCAAGCACATATTTATAAATCTATAATTATTATTAGCACATAAAAACTAATCATACAAAAACAGATCGAGTTGGTATCAAACCAAAGGTTGAATTACTTGATTGCTTGAGTTTGTGCAATTAGGGTTTTAATGGTTGCAAAATTATGATGCTTACAAGGTTAAAGTTGTAGAAAGGAGAAGGGAAGATATTGATTACAACTCTTGAGGTAATGGCCAAAAGAAGGAGAGCTACAAGGCCACAATCTCCACCACCCAAAGTTCCAATTCCAACTGCACCTGAAACTCCTCAGGTTTTTCCTTCAACTAAGATTGAATAGGTACAAGCAGTCCCAATTTCTGAGCCTGAATCCACAGCCATTATGTCTAGAGAAAGAGAGCCTGAAGGTCCCTCTTCAAAAGAGGAAGAATTCAAGAAATATTTCTTCACTTTAACTCAGATGGTTAATGTCCTCTATGAAGAGAGGAACACTAGAATTGTTGGACAGAGTTCTAAACCTCAACATGGAGAATGAAGCTCATAGGAAAAAACAGATGAGAAGAAGGATTCCAAAGGGAATGGTGGAAATCCACCTCCATCTCCACCATCCTCATCATCTCAATCATCTCATACATCATCATCTTTCACTACCACCACTGAAACTGCCCATACTCATTCAAAAACCCCGAAATGAATGACTCCATTACTAAAATTGAACATAAAATTCGAACTTCCCATCTACAATGCAGAGGTGAATGCAGAAAATGTGTAGAATCAGATTCGACAGTTGGAGGTATACTGCAGAATTCAAAACCTTCAAGAAGATAGCATAAAGATCCAGTTTGCTTCATTGGGGCTAGAAGGAGCTACACTAGTTTGGTGGGAAGAAAAGACTCAAGAGGAAATGAGAATCCATGGTAAGATATCCATCACTTGGGTTGAATTTTTTTATGCAATTAAAAGACAGTTTTATCCTTTAGCCTATATGCAAAAAGCCATTATGAGTTGGTAGAATTTTAGGTAGCTTAAAGGACAAACAATCCAAGATTATACATAGGAGTTTAGGAAAAGGGCTTTCTTATTAGGAGTAAATTTGAATTCCCAAGATACACTACTGAAATATATTGTGGGTTTACATTCCTATTTGAAACATACTATTATTATGTTCAATCCAAACAATTTAGATGATGTATGTGTGCAAGCCATGCACCTTGAATCTAGAAGAAAGAACATTTAGGAAGAGGGTAGTAAGATGAAGTCATTCAAGGGTAAGGAGAAAGAGAAGGGTGGAAAATGGAAGGGAAATAAAAATTCAAGTGTGAAGAAAGAAGGGGAGAAAATCACATGCAAACATTGTTCCAAAGAGGGGCATGATGAAGTCCACTGCTGGAAATTGCATCCCAAATTAAGGCCTAAGAAACAAAACAATAATGGAAAACAAAAGACGACTGCTACCACACAACATGACCTTCGTTTAGATTCTCGTGATGAGACCAAGATTTTAGCCATGGTTACAAAAGGAAAAGAAACTGTTGCAAGCACTAGTTCATCACATAGTCAAAACAACACTCCAAATGAAGAGTCAAGAATAGAGTTATTTCATGTTAGAGTGATTTCAAATCATACAAAGATTGATGCATTATTTGATAGTGAGTCACAATCAAACTTGATTTCATAAGACATGGTTAAAAAACTAAACCTTGAAACTGTACCTCATCATAAGCCATATCCATTAGGTTGGATAGTTAATAATGCAAACATATAGGTTACAAGGAAGTGTTTATTCAATTTCACCATTACTTAAAAGCTCATTGATGAAGTTGAGTTAGATGTAGTTCCACTTGACATCTCAGGAATCATTTTGGGTAGTCCTTATTTGTATGATAGAAAAGTAGTATTTTATCACCATGACAACAAATACATATTTCTCAAGAATGGGATGGAGTACATAGTGAGAGCCCATCGCAAAAGGCTGAACATTTTATTGGTTAGTGTAGGGCAGATGAAGAGACTAGTAAATGCAAGTAAAAATTTTGTGCTTCTCATCATCAAGAAAAAGAATGATATTGATTATGAATATTTCGAAGGTTGTGATGATAAATTGAAATGTGATTTGTTTGATGTGGTAAGCAATCATGGCAATATGTTTTAGGAACCAAAGGGGTTACCTCCCAAGAGGGGAATTCAGCATGAGATTCAGTTGCAACAGGATGTTCCACTTCTGAACATTGGCATGTATCTCATGTCTATTATAAATGTTGGCTTGAAGAGTCCCTGACCCAGGTTTGGAGTTAATTAGCCAAACAAATCCCTACACTACTGGCCCTTTCGGCATGAGCCCGAGGAGTGCGGACTAAAGTCTCACCCGAAGTAGTATGGGGGGATGTTGGAACCAAGTTTCCACACCCTTGAGATGTCTAAGGTGCTAATTTAGTCCAACTGTGCCTACTTTCGTGCACTGTCCTTGTTATACTCCTATAACAATAGGTGTCATATTTCATGATTGACTTGTTGAGCTCTGTAATATGTTCATTTCTTTCCTTGTTGCAAAGGTTTTCCATATTATCAAAAAAATCAAAAAATTAAAAAATGTAAAGAGGGTATACCCTAAAAGAAAAATAAAAGGGTAAAAAGAATAAAATGGTCAAAAGAAAAAAATGAAAAGAAATGAACCCCAAACAAAGAAATAGCAGGAAAGTGTGCAAGTCCAAAATGCCACTACTATTTCATTTTCTGTAAATAAAGCATTGTGTGCAGTTTGTTCTTTTATGCCACAATTGATGAATGGCCAAATAGCGTAATCTTGGCTAGTTCATGTTTGAATTTCCTGTTTTAGAGATAGAGAATAAAAATCTGACCAAATAGCTTAATCTTGGCAGATAAGTAGATAGGTAGAGAAGCAAAGGAGCTCAACTGTTTAATCTGAGCCCTTGGATGTAATAAGTGCAGACTTAGGTAGGCTTACCATGAAAAGAAAAGAAAAGTTGATAAGGGTTTGCCAGTCTAAGTGCACCCATAGAAAGAAGAAAAAATGTTAGGCAAAGTAGGTAGGGTAGGAAGATGGTGTTGCAGAAACATACTTGTGATTGATTTTGTCTCTAAAAAATGTGTTAATCTTATCTCTATCACAAGTACCATGGCAGATATTTTTTGCAGTTCAAGCGAGGCAGATTACATAACTAACTCCCCTTCATATTTTTCCCTAAATCATTCACTAACTCCCCCCAAAGGTATTAAGATCTACTTAATATCCATGAACCACTCATTCCATTTCAAAATGATTGCCTAAGTAAAAATCTGTTTTACTTAGTGAATAGTCATATTTCTCATATAAAACTACTTTTCCCTTTCAGCCTAAGTTTTTAACCATATAACTTAGCGCTTTCCACTTCAAAATTCATACTAACTTTAATTGTTATTATTTAAATCCCTTACAAATATTACCCTATCCCGTATTATGTACATATAATAAAAAACCCCAAATATTATGTATCCCCTCCCTCGGTCGAATACGACCATATCGTTGTTTAAAAGGGATTAAAGGTTTATTTGAAACCTTTTAATAGCCTTGCCGCGCGCTCAAAGGATTAATTAACCACTTGGGTTAATTAATAGCTAACCCCGCAGACCAATCAAAACAACTCCGATATGATTAAAACATGGTTTAATATATCGGGCCCACAATGTTAACCTCCTGCCATCTCTGAAGCCCGTTCGCCGTCAGATCTTCGCCCATCCATTTGATGGTCGATGATCATTTCGCAACCACCATAACTGCCAAACGTTAACGCATGGGGAACCGGTGGTTTTTCCGCCGTACCAAGGACACGCGTCACTCATCCAACCTGATCGCTCGCCCTCCACCCGAAACCGCCCAGCCCCAAAAGCAGTGCGGGCAAAACCGCTTACCACTGCCCTCCGCTGACATCAATTGTCCTTTGCTGACATCACCCGCCACGTCATCTATCTCGTACCCCCGCCGATGTCATCCATCCTCCAAGTCAAACATTCCCACCAAGCTTCATTTTGTCAAATAAAAGGAAAAAAAGTCATTTTTGCTATGTTTTTCTGCAAACAGTGCTTCAGGCATGATATCTACCAAGTCCGCAGTTCATGGTTGACCACCTCCGGACCAGAAAAGGCTCCATCGAAGAGCTCCTTCGCCTGTCAACCGACCCTCCAGTGTACGGTTTCCTCCTCTTTTTGACACAAGAACCTATGAATTTTCTCAATACATGGCTATCAACGCATCAATGCTAGAACTTCTCAGCGTACCAGCCCTAGAAAGGTCTAAAGGAAAGGGATTGAAAGGCGCATAACAACCTCCCGTGTCCCAACAAACAGGTGTTTGTCCATTGCTGCACTACTATCCTTGGAAAAAGGCAAATTTTGGGCTAAATATCAAACAACGGTGAGCAGAGGAAAACAAGTCAAAGTGTATCAGTTCAAGCATTAAAGTGTATCAGATTAGCAATAAAGTGTGTCAGAGCAAGATTAAAAGTAGCATATTAGAATTAAAGAGCACATTTAAGACAGAGAGTCAGTGTAGAGCTACTACAGAAGCCAGCTGCAAGCTGAACCCTAAAGGCCTCCCTCCAGCACAACATCAGTTATCTTTCTCTAGCCGCTTCTATTTTACTTGTAAAGTATTTTAGGTTAAAACTAGATATTATCTCACAACTGTTATGAGATATAGGTTGTACATATTTTATTGTATAAATACCCCCTCCATTTGGAGTATTGGGGTAGTCTATGGTGTGGAGATTTCTTAGAATCCGCTGTAATACTGAACTTTTCGAATAAAAAAGCTGTTGGAATCAACTTTTGTTTGGCCTACTGGATGAAGAATTGAAGCAGAGGACTTGTCACAGAATTCTTGAATCAACCTCCGGATCAATAAGTCCCCTATATCTTGTGTTTTACAGTTTTCTTGTTTATTATATCATTTGTGTTTCATAATCTAAATGATAAAGAAAATGGTTAATTCAGAATATGCTTGATTGCACTCTGTTTTCAATATTTATTATTCTCTGTATTTTCTTCAGAATTAGAATAAATAGTGAATTCTTAATTGCTCATGTTTCCTGATTCTCTCATGTTGTTTATTTGCTAAGGAATTCTTAACTGCTCCTTATCAGTAATCATCCATTTTCCCTCTTTCAATATGTTGAAGGATTCTTAACTGCCCTTCACCCATTTGAGCCCATTCCATCTGTTTCAATCCTTCATTTGTTCCCTGTTTGACTACCTTTCTCTGTGAAGCCATCCTCTGTTAAGAAACCAAATCCAAAAATCCATCTTCTTTGACTCCATCATGCCCAATGGACTAAACTATTATGTCTTACCTCTCTATTCTATTGAAACTCACCACCCAAACTCAAACAAAACCCTTGAACTTCATAACTAGCCTAACACCTTTAAAAAACAAAGCTAAATCATAAAGAGAGAACCCTCTCTGGATATAGATTGGCTAGATTATGTCTCTAAAAGATTGGTCTGTGGTTACCTTGGCATTATTCCCTTTCTTACAACTTTTGGGAAAAACCTGAGTGATGACATCATTGGCGACTCTGCTGGGGACCTAAATAATTGTTTGTTACTATTGTTTATTTCATAAGCTACAGATGGAGCCTGAAGTTAGCCAGGTAGCCTTTGAAATGTTTTTTCATTGCAATTGCAGAAGTAAATGAATGCTGCTTCAGTCTATCTCCGGTCTAGTTTGTGTATTGAACAGTTCGTTTCAAATACCTTATCAGTTCCTCTTTTCAAAAAGCTCTTTAGGAAAGTTTAAAAATTGCCACATCCAAAACTTCCTAGAAGAATCTGTTAAAGTTGTATTGTCAAAATCTATTTCAAGAAAAAACCAAAAACATACATAGAAACTGGCTTCAGAAAGGATTCATTACACCAGATCAAATCCTGATCCTAATCCTCCACCTGTGTTTGAAAATCCTAATCTAATTCCCAGGATTCTTAGAAGTCAAGAGAGCCAAGGAAATTCTGCTAATTCACACCTTGACAAACATTTGCAGAACACCATTCAATCTGAGCTTACCTCTAGGAAAACATCAAACCTTTCTGTGATTACTACAACTTCTCCAAGTTCACCATCAGCACCTCCAAGTACCCTTTCCACTCATCCATCTACAACACTCATTCCCATTGTTATCCCTACTCAAGTTGTTACATCTGTTTCTGCAACCATGGCAAACTGATACACTCCCCTAAACTTACCTGCCAATCCAGGGGCTATGCCTCAAGACTATAAAAGTAAAATCCCTTCTTTTGAAGGTACTGGCACTTACACAACTCAAAAACATACCAGTAAAATGACCAACTATTTTGAAAGTTACGAGATTGATGATGATGATGTTAGAATGAAAGTATTTGTTCAAAGTTTAACTGGAGATGTTAGAACTTGGTTTAGAGCCCTCCCTGTAAACAATATCAATGACCCACAAGCTCTTTATCAGACCTTCTTGAACAGATGGTAAAAGAAGAAAAATCCTCTCCACATTTTATTAGAGTATGAAAACCTAATAAGAGGCACACAAGAAACTGTCGAAGATTACTGTACCAGATTTAATAATGTCTACAATACTATTCCTCAAAATCTCAAACCTCCTCCAGATTTGGCCTTGATCAAATTCCCTGATGCATTTGATTCTGATATGGCATATCAACTTAGGGAAAGAGCTCCTCAAAACTTAGAAGATATGCAGAGTATAGCTATCAATGTTGAGGCCAATCTGATATCTAAACGATCTAGAGCCAGAGCTGAAAGAAGGACACCGTTCAAAGAAGAACCTTCTGCCTTTGAACAGAAATTAGATGTTATTATTAAAGGAGTGGATAGACGTGGGGATAGAGTAGAAACAATCGAGAGAAAATCCCCTTGGGATGGTCAACCAAGCAATACTGGGAGAAATTCAAATTTTAGGAAGAACCAAAATCCTAACAATGGAAAGGCAGGGCCTGACCAAAATATTAGGCTCCCATTTCAAGAAAATTATGCTGAAGCCTCAACTTCTGATGAACCAACAGAAGACACTCAAATTAATTTGATGGGACTCAACAATGAACAACAAGTTTTCTTGACCCAAGAGGATCAAGAAGCTCACATCCTCGAACAATTCCAAACTCAGTCAGGTGAATCATTTGACTTTAGGGAGGGATATGATATAGCCATCTATGAAGTCCACAAACAATAAAATCTGAGGAGCAGAAGGATAGATGTCCCTGAAACAAGCAAACAGAAAGACACCAAGCAGCCTAACAAAGGTAAGGTCAGTAACCCCCTTATACATATTCTTTCTAGAACAGATCCTAGCCCTGATAACCAAATTGTTGAAGATGGATCAGATAATCAGCCACCTAATAGACAACCTTCCACTACTATTCATGCTAAAGAAAAAGTAGGAGAGCCTCCAGAACTTGATTTGGAAAAAATTTCAGCCCATATATCCACTCCTGAAGAGGAGAAAAACGTAGAAAATTCAGCTGTCCAAAACACAATAACTCAGACAGAAAAATCTTTCAATCTTGAGATGGATGTAGGCAAACTAAAGATAGTTGTTCCATTATCAAAATTAGCTAAACATGATTTCTACAGAAGTCAAATCAGCAGATCACTCAAAATTTTTGTGAACGAAGATTCAGCAAATGTTTTTGATGACCAACCTCAATTGATATTTGGTCCTGAAGTAAATGGAAAAACAACAGAGGGAGAGGTTCCTCCTTTCTATGTGGGTTTAAACATACATGATAAAATACTTCATAATGCCATGTTCGATTCTGGTGCTTCTCATAACTTAATACCTAAATCTGTCATGTAGAGACTTGACCTTGACATCACTAGGCCATATATAGACCTTTTCTCTTTTGATTCAAGTCAGGTCAAATGTTTGGGTTTAATCAAAGATTTATGTGTATCACTAGTCCAATATCCTACCAAAACCATCTTAATGGACATAGTAGTAGCTGATATTCCACCAAAGTACGATATGCTATTGTCTAGATCTTGGGGAGCGAAGCTTCAAGGATCTCTATAGCTAGACATGTCTTACGCTACTATTTCAGTGTTTGGTCAGCCCAAGAGACTATACAAAGAAACCTTACTGAAGTATGTAATAAGTAGTCAAGAGAAACCTCAAAATTTCCCTATCTACTCAGTACATTCAGATATGGATTCTTTTATCCTTTACAATGCTGAAATTGACCCCTTACATACAATAAAATATTAAACAGAAGAAACAACAAATGAAAGGTCTAGTGTATGAATCCAAGAAATTTCCTAAAATCATGACACAACAAATAAACCAGAAGAAACCGAAAAACTAAATCTCCCTATTGAACAGATCCCTGAAACTCCAGATACTAATTATGAACATGATATCCTTTGGTACTTAGAATTTGATGGTTCTATGAATAAATTAGGAGCAAGGGAAGGAGTCTAGGTGCACAATCCTGAAAACAATCATGCTGAAGGCCATGCCTACAGATTAAACTTTAGGTGCACTAATATTATGGTTGAATATGAAGCTCTGTTGCTAGGTCTTAAACTGGTCAAAAAATTGGGAGCAATTAGAGTGTCAGTCATAGGGGATTCTGATTTAATCATTCAATAGATAAAAGGGAAGTTCTTAACAAATGACCCCAGATTGAGAGAGTACAGAGGGATAGCCATAGAGATCCTCAATACATTTCTAGAAACTCAGCTTGCCAAAATCCCAAGAAAACATAACTTTCAAGCTCATATCCTAGCAATGTTTGCCAGCACTTGTAAATTACCATTTGAACCAAATCATCAATTCATAGCTGAAATTAGACACAGGCCAGCCATACCTGATAATGTGAAGAACTGGCAAGTGTTTGACAGTGATAATCAGATCAACAATTTTTTAGCCCTAGAAGAAGAATTTTCTAGCACTAACGTAGATGGAGATATGGTAAGTGAGTTTGATCCAACGAATCAGATAAAAACAAACATTTATGCAGAAAATGCAACTCAAATCCTTCATCCAACAAAATTTACCAAACAGGAAAACAAGATCTTGAAGAAACAGATGTTGGTGAGATTATTGAAGGAGAATCTGAAATTATCAATTTGAAAGACAATCATTTTCCCAAAGGATTAAATCCTTTGGAAGATCTCTTTGATTTCAATTATATTCCAAAGAAACCTCAGATGGAACCTCCAAAAGCATACATCGAAGACTACAACATAGGAACTGAACAGAACCCAAAAATGGTAAAATTGTCCAAAACTTTGCCCCCTGATCAAAAACTTAAGTATGTTGAACTGATCAAAGAATTCCAGGATGTTTTTTCCTGGAGCTATGAAGACCTGAAATCTTATGACACCTCTATAATTCAACATACAATACCCCTTAAGGAAAATCAAAAACCATTTAAACAAAAGCTCAGAAGAATCAACCCTGTACTACTTCCTTTAATTGAAAAAGAAATCAAACGAATGCATGATGAAGGGATAATTGCTCCAATCAGATTTTCGGAGTGGGTATCTAATTTAGTGCCTACAAGGAAGAAAACAGGAGAAATTAGATTATGTCTTGACTTAAGAAATGTAAACAAGGTTTCTTTGAAGGACAATTACCCTTTACCTAAGATGGATCATATTTTACAAGGGGTAGTAGGTGCTTCTAGGATTTCACTTTTGGATGGGTTTTCAGGTTTTAATCAGATTCTGGTTCATCTTGATGACCAAGAAAAGACTGCCTTTACAACACCATGGGGTACATTCAAATATGTTAAAATTCCATTCGGACTTAAGAATGTAGGGGCAACCTTTCAACGAGCGATGGACATAGCTTTTACAAAAGAAATTCACGATTTTCTGGTTGTATATCTAGATGACCTCACTGTGTTTTCCAGATCAGATCAGTAACATTTATATCATTTGAGACAAGCGTTTTAAAAATTCAGAGAGTATGGTATTTCGTTAAATCCTAAAAATTCTTTGTTTGGTCTAGAACAAGGCAAACTGTTAGGCCATATCATCTCCAAAGATGGTATCAGAATTGATCTTGCTAGAAAAGAAGCTATTCTACAAATACCTCACCCGAGAAGTGTCAAAGAACTTCAAGCTTTCTTAGGGAAGATTAACTTTTTGAGAAGATTCATATCTAATCTGGCTGAATTAATTAGATTGCTGTAAAACATGTTAAAAAAGGATTCAAAGGTTAAATGGACAGTAGAAGCCAAACAAGCATTTGAAGAAATTAAAACAACTTTGACCAGAACACCAGTCCTTACAAGTCTAAGGTTTGATAGAGACTTCATAATTTTCTCATTTGCATTGGAACACACTATAGCAGTTGTTTTACTGCAAAAAGATGATCAAGGATGTGAAAAACCCATAGCCTTTTTTAGTAAAGCACTTAGGGATACACCTTTGAATTACAAAATCATGGAAAAACAAGCTTTTGCACTTGTGAAAGCTATTAAAGACTTCAGAGTCTATATACTGTACTCTCATGTAGTAGCTTATGTACCAAATGTTGTTGTCCAATATATCCTGACTCAGGATGGAATTGAATGCAAACGAGGTAAATGGATAGCTAAAATATTGGAGTATGACATTGAAATAAAACCTACAAAGATGATAAAAGGACAGGGATTGGCTAAACTCATGACTGAAACAAATTTTCAAGCCCTAGATATTAATGAACTGGATAATGAACAGGAGATGGCGACTCCACAAATCAAACAGGCCTTCTTAGAATCACTTTGGTATGCTGATATAACTCATGTATTATTAAATCTGCAGACTCCTTCAGGGTTATCCAGAACAAAGAAAAGGTTCTTAAAGATGAAAGCTTCAAAATTTTGTATTTTAGATAATGGTCTTTTTTTGGAAAAATCATGAATGTATTCTATTGAATTATTTAATAAAAGAAGAAGCTAACAAAGTTCTCAAAGAATTTCATGCAAGGGACTGCAGTGGACACCTTTACTGGAAATCAACTGCAGAAAAAATCCTGAGGGCTGGATTTTACTGGCCAACCTTGTTCGCTGATGCAAATAAGTTTGTCACTACTTGTCACAAATGCCAAATTTTTGAAGGAAAAAGGAAACTATTACCCTTACCCTTGAGACCAATTTCCACTGAAAAGCCCTTTCAACAATGGGGTTTGGACTTCATTGGAGAAATACACCCTCCCTTTTCTGGCCAACATAAATGGATCCTTACTGCCACAGACTATTTCACCAAATGGATAGAAGCCATTCCTTCTAGACAAGCCAATGATGCAATGATTATAGGATTCTTAGAAACCAACATCTTGTCTAGGTTCGACTATCCTAAAAAGACCATAACCGACAATGTTGCTGCCTTCAAGTCCAAGAAAATGATAAATTTCTGCAGCAAGTACCATATCACTTTAGGACATTCCACAGCCTATTACCCTCAAGGTAATGGTTTCGCTGAGTCTTCCAATAAAAGCTTGATTAATATTATTAAGAAATTGTTGGAAGAGAACAAGAAAAACTGGCATAAAAAGCTTACAAATGCACTATGGACAGACAAACTTACTACAAAGAGATCTATTGGAACTAGCCCTTATGAGTTGGTTTATGGCATGGAGGCTGTGTTTCCTTCATCTTTAGGAGTTCCTATAATGAAATTGCTACAAGAAGTTCAAGTGGAACCCAATGACATTCAAAGAAGAATAAATCAGACCATCCATTTGCAGCACACCAGCGAAGAAGTGCACCGAAGATCCCAAGTGTTACAAGAAAAACTCAAGAAAATATTTGATAAAAGGACCAAAGCAGAAGACTTCTACATTGGAGACAAAGTTCTAAGGTGGGATTCCAGGAGAGAAGACAAAGGAAAACATGGGAAGTTTGACTTCCTATGGAAAGGGCCATTTATCATCCAGGCATTGCAAGGGAACAATACTTACTTTCTGAAGAGCCTGGATGGTACAGAAACAGAAGAAGGACCAGTCAATGGTTGAATGCTGAAACATTACTTTGATCCAGTTTTTTGATAAATTTTGACTCTAACATGTACATACTATATCCTTGATAATGTCACAGTTTGGATTGGATAGTAACTTGCTGCAGTTGAAGCCCGAAGAGAAGACCTTGAGCTTCTCAAGTATGCTGTCATATGTGCAATAAAGCAACCAGCAAAGGGAAATTTCAGAGAAAAGTCCAAGTTATGCAGAAGGCCATCTGACTTGCTGTTCTTGACTTTCCACTAGGGAAAGTCATCCCCAAGTGGAGCCACTGTTATACTCCTATACCAATAGGTGTCATATTTCATGATTGACTTGTCGAGCTTTGTAATATGTTCATTCCTTTCCTTGTTGCAAAGGTTTTCCATATTATCAAAAAAATAAAAAAATTAAAAAATGTAAAGAGGGTATACCCTAAAAGAAAAATCAAAGGGTAAAAAGAATAAAATGGTCAAAAGAAAAAAATGAAAAGAAATGAACCCCAAACAAAGAAAGACTAGAAAAGTGTGCAAGTCCAAAATGCCACTACTATTTCATTTTATGTAAATAAAGCATTGTGTGCAGTTTGTTCTTTTATGCCACAATTGATGAATGGCCAAACAGCGTAATCTTAGCTAGTTCATGTTTGAATTTCCTGTTTTAGAGATAGAGAATAAAAATATGACCAAACAGCTTAATCTTGGCAGATAAGTAGATAGGTAGAGAAGCAAAGGAGCTCAACAGTTTAATCTGAGCCCTTGGATGTAATAAGTGCAGACTTAGGTAGGCTTACCATGAAAAGAAAAGAAAAGTTGATAAGGGTTTGCTAGTCTAAGTGCACCCATAGAAAGAAGAAAAAATGTTAGGCACAGTAGGCAGGGTAGGAAGATGGTGTTGCAGAAACATACTTGTGACTGATTTTGTCTCTAAAAAATGTGTTAATCTTATCTCTATCACAAGTACCATTGCAGATATTTTTTGTAGCTCATGTGAGGCAGATTACATAGCTAAATCCCCTTCATACTTTTCCCTAAATCATTCACTAACTCCCCACAAAGGTATTAAGATCTACTTAATATCCATGAACCACTCATTCCATTTCAAAATGATTGCATAAGTAAAAATCTGTTTTACTTAGTGAATAGTCATATTTCTCATATAAAACTACTTTTCCCTTTTAGCCTATGTTTTTAACCATATAACTTAGCGCTTTCCACTTCAAAATTCATATTAACTTTAATTGTTATTATTTAAATCCCTTACAAATATTACCCTATCCCGTATTATGTACATATAAAAAAAAAACCCCAAATATTATGTATCCCCTCCCCTGGTCGAATACGACCATATCGCTGTTTAAAAGGGATTAAAGGTTTATTTGAAACCTTTTAATAGCCTTTCCGCACGCTCAAAGGATTAATTAACCACTTGGGTTAATTAATAACTAACCTCGTAGACCAATCAAAACAACCCCGATATGATTAAAACATGGTTTAATATATCGGGCCCACAGTGTTAACCTCCCGCCATCTCTGAAGCCCGTCCGCCGTCAGATCTTTGCCCATCCATCCGACGGTCGATGATCATTTCGCGACCACCATAACCACCAAATGTTAATGCGCAGGGAAACGGTGGTTTTGCCGCCGTACCAAGGACACACGTCACTCATCCAACCTGATCGCTCGCCCTTTGCCTGAAACCGCCCAGCCCCAAAAGCGGTGTGGGCAAAACTGCTTACCACTGCCCTCTGCTGATGTCAGCTATCCTTTGTTGACATCACCCACCACGTCATCTTTCCCGTACCCCTGCTGACGTCATCCGTCCTCCAAGTCAAACATTCTCGCCAAGCTTCATTTTGTGAAATAAAAGGGAAAAAGTCATTTTTGCTATGTTTTTCTGCAAACAGTGCTCCGGGAATGATATCTACCAAGTTTGCAGTTCATTCTCGACCGCCTCCGGACTAGAAAAGGCTCCATCGACAAGCTCCTCCACCTGTCAACTGACCCTCCAGTGTATGGTTTCCTCCTCTTTTTGACACAAGTACCTGTGAATTTTCTCAATACATGGCTATCAGCGCATCAATGCCAGAACTTCTCAGTGTACCAGCCATAGAAAGGTCTAAAGGAAAGGGATTGAAAGGTGCAGAACAACCTCCCGTGTCCCAACAAATAGGTGTTGTTGCGCTGCTATCCTTGGAAAAAGGGAAATTTTGGGCTAAATATCAAACAACGGTGAGCAGAGGAAAACAAGTCAAAGTGTATCAGTTCAAGCATTAAAGTGTATCAGATCAGTAATAAAGAGTGTCAGAGAAAGATTAAAAGTAGCAAATCAGAATTAAAGAGCACATTTAAGACAGACAGTCGGTGCAGAGCTACTGCAGAATCCAGCTGCAAGTCGAACCCTAAAGGCCTGCATCCAGCACAACATCAGTTATCTTTCTCTAGCCACTTCTATTTTACTTGTAAACTAGTTTAGGTTAAAACTAGATATTATCTCACAGCTGTTATGAGATATAGGTTGTACATATTTTGTTGTATAAAAACTCCCTCCATTTGGAGTATTGGGGTAGTCTATGGTGTGGAGATTTCCTAGACTCTGCTATAATACTGAACTTTTGGAATAAAAAAGCTGTTGGAATCAACTTTTGTTTGGCCTACTAGATGAAGAATTGAAGCAGAGGACTTGTCACAGAATTCTTGAATCAACCTTCGGATCAATAAGTCCCCTATATCTTGTGTTTTACAGTTTTCCTGTTTATTATATCATCTGCGTTTCATAAACTGAATGATACAGATAATGGTTAATTTAGAATATGCTTGCTTGCACTCTATTTTCAATCTTTATTATTCTCTGTGTTTTCTTCAGAATTAGAATAAACAGTGAATTCTTAATTGCTCCTGTTTCCTGATTCTCTCATGTTGTTTATTTGCTAAGGAATTCTTAACTGCTCCTTATCAGTAATCATCCATTTTCCCTCTTTCAATATGTTGAAGGATTCTTAACTGCCCTTCACCCATTTGAGCCCATTCCATCTATTTCAATCCTTCATTTGTTCCCTATTTGACTACCTTGCTCTGTGAAGCCATCCTCTGTTAAGAAACCAAATCCAGAAAGCCATCTTCTTTGACTCCATCATGCCCAATGGACTGAACTATTCTGTCTTACCTCTCTGTTCTATTGAATCTCACCACCCAAACTCAAACAAAACCCTTGAACTTCATAACTAGCCTAACACCTTTAAAAAACACAGCTAAATCATAAAGAGATAGCCCTCTCTAGATACATATTGGCTAGATTATGTATCTAAAAGATTGTTCTGTGGTTACCTCGGCATTATTCCCTTTCTTACAACTTTTGGAAAAAACCTGAGTGATAACAGTCCCGGCCTTCAATACCTTCGTGATCTATTATAATCGCCTTTCGCACAGCCCTAACCAGGGGTTAAGATGCTTTTGCACTGCTATGGTAGCATCTTGCACTATTTCCCCAAATTACAATCTACCCATATCATCATGACATTGGCTTATATTTTGCACACAAGACAAATGTTGAGGCACCTCATGAGATGGAAGGAAAGCTTTCATCATAGTTGGTTTCTACCACTATAGAAGGTGGGTAGGACCTACTGCACTCCAAAAAACCCTATTGTAGAACATAGTTATGATTTGGATGTCACAATATTTGCCAGAACATAGTAGAAACCACTGGAGGAAGGGGTCCAATAAACATAGAGCACTGACTAGACTCAAACCACAATGAATCCTGATTGCCTGTACAAGCCACCTGTTGTGAGTAAAATATTCCCCTTTTCCATGAAAGGGTTGTTTGGCATGAATAGGGTTTACTAAAAACTAATTCATGTTAGACAATGTTATTCATGACTAGGAAAAAACAAAATTAGGGAAAAACCAAACAACAAGTGATTTTTCTAAGGATTATGTTGAACAAGTATTGAACCAAATTTCATAATTTATATTTGACTAGACAAGGTTTTGGGAACTTTACTCTATGTTGGACCTCCTTCACCATTTTGGGAGTATTCCAATTCACCCTACACATCCCAGTACTTAGGTTTCTTTTACGAGAAAAGATATCTATAGATATACAATTTCATCAAAAGCCAAATATGAAATTATAGCAACCTCAGATATTAAAGAATTACATAAATAATGCCATTAATATATTAGTCATTGTATCTAAAAATAATATTCATTAAAAATATTGGTAAGGTACAAACCTTGGTCATTATTATTTTGTGTCCATCACCTTTAGTAGAAATTACTTGCAACAGCCCAAATAGTACACCTACCAACCATCACCTTGGCATTCCATCAATACTCCTACTAATCCAGGCTATTGTGGGACTTGCAAACTAGCGATTGGTGGCACAAGCACATTTGATGATGAAGATGAATGAATATCCTGAGAAGGATTAAAATGAATACCCTTTGAATCCATAGAATCAAATGATGATAATCCTTTTCCTTTAGAAGAAGCACTACCTCTCCTAGGTGCTTGTGTGAATGAAATATGACGTGATCCCCGAGGCATACTTGGTAGCATATACAACATCAAAGAAGAAGTATCCCCAAGTCAATTTCAATTTTGGTTCATTCGAACCCAATTTCGAGATTCGTTGTTAGTTTCTCTATGCTTTGAACTTGCAACAAACTAGGTATTACCAGCAATATCCATCACCATGTTTCTTGAATTAGATTCTCCTTCCTGAGAAGATGAACACTCCCTTGCACCAACATTGGAATTCAAAGTATTGTCAAGTCTAAGAATAAAATAACTTTCATTCCATCCAACTGAATGCAAACTCCTCTGTATACAGAATGACACATGAAACATACTAGGATGGTTTAGTTGGAAAATAGTGCTTGCACATGTTGGACATGTTTATGGATATTGGTCACCTAAAACCAGTCTCCTGGAATGTGAAGAATTTGGATGCTAGTCAAGTATATACCTTCTAAGATTTCCAAATGGCCATATTGGAGGTTAAATTTGTTCTTGTTGATGTGGAGGGTTGTGTCTTGCTCAAAAAACTCTCTTGGGAGCTTCTAATTTCCCATACATAAATGAACCTTTCAAATATAGACCCGCAACACGTACACTAGCCCTAGGTATTACTCATTCTTTTACGGACATAAAAGTAGGAATTGTTGTAGTGGTAGAAGGAATATTTTAGTTTCTATAGATGGTGTACCACACAAGAGCTGTAAGGCAAAGGTGGCCATCATCCAACTATGAATATCATGGGATGAAACCTAAATATAATGGACTTGAAATGATTTCCACAATATTTCTTTTACGTGATCCTCGTCTACCATCCATAGGATGATTGGCATGACCATTGTTATTCTTTGGCATCTACATCTAGCCACATTGCTATAAGAAAATGTCACTTGTTTAGATTTTGATCCAACCAATTGAGTTGGGTGAGGACAATAACTTAAATCCATGAATGGTTTCCCTTCATTTGCAACTATTGCCTGATTGGTGCTAAAGTTATAATTGTTACCATTAGTAGTAGTTCCATAGTTATAACTTGAACAAACATGTAGACGATCATCCATGACCTAGTTATTGAGGGAATCCATAAACACACTTTTAGAATGAAGGGCATGTCAATCCACCACTATCCTTTCAAACCTTGAAGTTGACTATACATTTGAAACTAGATTCTAGAAAGTAACCATTTTATATTCAAAACTGCATCCATGATCAACTGAAATATTAGAATCTGTTACACTTCTAGTGGCCCAACCATTGAAAAAATAACTACTACCATTATATTGACTTCCTATGTTTCTGAAACTACATCTTGGGATGCTCCCTACACCTTGATAATTGGGAAAATTTGGAGCATCCATAAGATTTAGTCACTAACCAAGATAAATATGTGATTGAATATCCACATTATGTTGGTTAGACATATTTTTCAAATCAAAATTTTCTAGTATATGGTGCAAGGTGCTCCTTTGGACTTGCACTATAGCTTCAATTAGTATCCGAAGTTTATAATTTGAGCAACATAAATAAAATATTGTGAGCCACGGATTTGATAAAGATTACATTTTAGAATTGATCAACCACACCAATTATCCGAAAAAAGACATCACTCTTCAGTGTAGGATTGATGGATCAAAATAATATGGTAACTGTCTTCTGTAGAGTTTGTAATAATAATATCTCAATAGGCCTTCCTAAATACTATCAAGGATTCAATATTAGACAATGCCATCTCTAAATGTAAACTTTAAAACTATCGCAATTCTATTTGAAATAAAAAACTCTTAAACTTCACATATGCACTACAAGATATTTTCAAAAGAACAAATATAAATTCGAGAAAGAGAAGAAAGGAATTTATAATATCTTTATAATCTCAAAACTTATTGCATGATAGAATATCATATTGCTAGTGTTCTGAAAATTTAACAGTAAAACTAGTGGTTCTTGAATCTCCAAGCCTAAACCAAGTATGTAGTTTTTGATTATCACTTCCCACTAATTTTGGACATATTTACAACTATATCAATGCCACTTAGTTGTTTCAATATTCATACACAAATATGAACTAGAAAGCTACTAGAGGACAGGTTAATATTGTTTCTAAGAGTAGGACCTATGAGCAAGGTTCATTTACATGTTTGCTACACTGGTAAATCTATTCAAAGGACTTGCATTAAACATATCAAGTGGCAGTAAAAATTATACAAAAAAATAACAAGATCAAGAAGGGACATTATTATAAATCAACATAAAAATGATGTGAGAAATGCAAAACATTGAATAAATTAACATATCAAACGTTCATATATAGAAAAATTTTAATACAAATTTTATTTTTTGTTGAGTCAGATGATTGTACATAGACAAAGATTAAAAACACAACTATATTGATTGTTAAAAATATTAGATATGCCAATGAAAATAGTTTATAGACTTCAACCCACTTCAATATTGCAATAAAAACATCCAATGTCTTCTTGAGCACAAACTAGTAACAAGATTGAATGAATTGTAAATGCATATTTTGAAACTCAAAAAATGTTGCCAAACTAGAATACTCTGCACTAACATTTAATAAATTAAAAAGTGATCATATGCTTTGACAAATCCTACATACAAGGAGTTTTAAAGGTATCTGGAAGTCCTCTTCTTTGGAGACAATACTTAGGTGGTTGGTCATTCATAGCAACCCAGTTGTAAAGGGTCAACTTCATCCTAGTGCACTAATAGATTGATGTTGCATGTCTTGTCAAAAAAAAATAATTTAAGCAAGTAACATGAGATTGCAAACTTGGGCTTAAATTTTGGGCTCATGTTCTTTTGTTCCCCCCTTCACTGAAAATAGATTCTTTTGGGGATGAAATGGATGATCCGATAAGAGGATGTTCTATGTGGTATGTGATCATATTGACAGGCATCTCTTTCTTCAATGTCTATCACTTTGCCTGATTAATTGACTCTGGCCAACACTTAGGCAATTTTCAAGCCCTCCAAGCTCATATTTCCTTGCATTGTTCCCTTGGAAAGTTGCCCATATTTTTTAGGAATTTCAAACTCTGGAATTGTGAAATTTCCTTAGGACCTTCCTATGACTTCATGCACCACTTGTACACATTGGAATATGCTACAAATCATAGTACACTACTTGGAATATCCATCTCAAGTGGGTAAACTGAATTCTCTTCTTGCGATAATTATTTTGGGTTGATTGATCAATTAAATGGTTTATCACTGAGTGTGGTTGAAGTTCCTCTTCCACAACTTGACCTCCACTAGATCTTTTGATAGTTAGAACTAGTTAAATTGATAAGAACTCAAATTAATTGAAATATATTTCTACAAATTAATAATCAATCATTCATAACTGAACTCTAACTCCTCCAACTCGAATTTACTAAGTAAACTAGGTGTCACAAGACATGTCACACAAGTTAATATCATCCACATTGTCTGTTGATGTGGAAATTCGAATTTTCTCTAGTCTGACCAAGGCAAGGCCAAACCTAGATTTTCTTGCTACATTTTCAACACTCCCTCTCAACAAGAAATGGATTATCAACAACCCCTATCCTACATCTATGGAACTCAAACTTCCCTCTTGATAGGGCCTTTGTCAAAATATCAACATCTTGTTCCTCTATTAGAATGTACACAACAACATAATCCGCCTCTGCATACAATGTTGTAGATGGTGATATTGGATATAAATATTCTTGGATCAATCATGAAAAGCATGATTCTCATAGAATTTGATGCAACTTTGATTATCACAGTAGGATCCATCATAAGACCAAACTAGCCAACACGTATCTTTATCATCTAGATCGCCTCACATGCTCCTTGACTTGCAACCATGTATTGTTCTTCTACTGAGGTGAATGCCACTAATATATGCTTCTTGCTATACCAAGAAACCACTACTGATCCAACACTAAAAATTCCACGTAATGTACTCTTCTAGTCTGATGGAATTCTTTCCCAATCTGCATTGGTGAATCCACATAGTTTCACTCCCTCTGTACGAAAGTCCAAACTGGGTAGTGTCTCTAAGGTACCGTATAACATGCTTTGCTTCCCTCCAAAATAGTTTCGTTGCCTAACCATAGATTTCCTCAGCTAGTTGAATGCATAACACATGTATGGTCGTATGTTCATAAGATAGATGAGTGAACCAACTAACTACCCATAAATAATCACATTCACTTCCTCACCTCATGTGGCATCCTCTTTCCTCCAGTTGGTTGCTAGAGGAGTCTCCATGGGTTTGAAATTTTCCATGTGAAAACTCTGAAGTATATTATTGGCATACTTACCCTGAGAGACAAAAAGTTAGTCGTCACCTTGCCATACTTCCAATCCAAGGAAGTAGTACATGAGACCCATGTCCTTCATCTCAAGCTCTCTTGCAAGGTACTTCTTGCAAGATATGATCGACTTCTCATCACTAGTCAAGATCAAGTCATCAACATATAGAATAATAATTAATAATTTACCTTCTACCCAAATATGATAGAGTTTTGCATCCACTACACTTTTGGTGAAGCCCAAACTAGTGAGGTAACTATCGATCCTGGTGTACCAAGAACATTGTGCTTTCTTGAGACCATACAATGCTCGCTTGAGTATGCACACATAAGAATATCAATAAAAAGTATTGAATCCTTCTAGTTTTTCGATATACACCTCCCCCTCAATAAATCCATTGAGGAATGCAATTTTTACATCCATCTAGTGGACCCCATTTATGAGACCAATGCAAGGATTGATATGATGGATGAGTACCTTTCTACAAGAGAAAATATCTCCTCATATTCAATCCCCTCTACCTAAGAGTGCCCGTTGGCCACAAATATGGCCTTTTACATTTCTATGATTCTATCTACTACATGCTTCACCATGAAGATCCATCTCAAGCCCACAATTGATTTGTCTTCTAGTCTTGGGACCACTTCTCAAACATTGTTCTTCACAATGAATTCATACTCCTCTACCTTTGCATCAAACCATATTAGTTTCTATACTGCTTCCTTGAAAGAGGATGGCTCTGTCTCTACCAGCTGAGTCATAAGATCTATGTAGCCAATGTACTGATCTGGTGACCTTCTCAGCCTACATTAATTTAAAGGATCACCCACATTCTCCCTCGCATCCTACACAAGTCTCTTATATTATATGGTTCTATTACTGCCTTCTCTATATGGTTCTACTTAAATGTCTGTCTTCACTCTCTTCTCCTTAACTTGTGGCTACTCCAAAACATCCCAAGGTACCTCCTTTGGAGCTAAAAGATCCTCTCTTGGTGGGATTTGAAGCTCCCTTTGAAGAGAGAAACACATGACTTTGTCTTCATGAAATTTGACATCCCATCACACAACTGTCATTTTGAGGGATGGAAAATACACACAGTAGTTGTGGGGAGTTTTTTTGTAACCCAAAAATACCCCTAACTCTATTTTCAACTCTAGCTTCTTCCTGGATTCTTCAAATACATGGCCATAGAAAAAGGATCCAAATATTCTAAAGTGCAACACATCTCGCTTCCTCCCTGAGAAATCCTCCTATGGTGTGATCATGCCAAGAATCATATGAGAACTCATGTTCTACAAATAGACCGTTGTGTTTCATGATTCAACCCACAAGTTCAGAGGTAGGCTTTGGTCATGCAACATCCCTTGTGCTACTCCCACAATGATACCATTCTTCCTCTCAACCACCCCATTTTGCTGTGGGTTGTAGGGTGTCATCAACTCTCGTCAAATGCCTTCTTTTGTACATTTTTTATTAAACTCATTAGACACGTAGTCACCTCTGTTATCACTGCTAAGAGCCTTCACCTTCTTTCATGTTTCTCTCTCCACTAGTGCCTTGAACTTTAAGAACTTGGAGAAAGTCTCATCCTTCTTCTGCATGAAGAAGATCCATCACTTCCACAAGTAGTCATCAATAAATATAACAAAATATTTGTGCTTGGTAGTGGAAGCTATCAAGAAAGTTACACAGACATTAGAATCAATCGTTTCAAGGACTGTGTGTTCTTTGTTGTCCTGATCATGGAAAATGGATTTTTTGTACTTCATTAAGGTACATCCTTTACATGTGTCCTATTGCTCTAGTGCTCCTTTGGGGAGGTCTGCAGTAATGTACTGTGTGACATTGAAAGTGCCAAGATGTAAATGGCCAAGTCTTCTATTCTAAATTCCACCAACTGCATGAGTCTACACCTTCTCTACCTTTCTGCTCAATGCAGCACAATCCTCCACATCTAGCTTATAATGGTTCTTCACAAGAACCCTGATCTTCTTCACCTGTCCCGTGCGTATGTGTCTAAGGAATTCCTCTCCTTTTCTGAATATCACATCATAGCCATGATCTTACAAAACTGCAACAAATACAAGATTCTTCTTTAGACTCAGAACAAACATCACATCATTGAGCTTCAGAGGGCAGCCCAACTCCCTTTGAAAGGTGATTGTACCAATCTCGGTCGTGTTTTATCTTCTTTCATCTCCCATATCGATATGCATCTATAGATCCTTCTCCTCTAAATCATTGAAAAATATCAATTCCTCTTCATATGGAACGAGGCACTACTATCGAGATACCACACACTTCCCATCATCATGTTGGCCTTTCATGCAATGAGAGTAAAATAAAGCTTGAACTGTGTAGAAAAATCTTCACTTGCTAATCCTCTTATGATATTCTTTCTTGCCTTCTTATGTGTACACTTCGTGGCATAGTTCCTGAATTCATGAAAGTGAAAGCACTTGATTCTGGACAAGTCTTTATTCTTCCCCCTTGACTAGATTCTACTTTGGATTGGAATTTCTTCACTTTCCCTTTCTTTTCCTTTCTAGCCAAGGCATAGTTCTCCTCATCCTTTCCCTTGGATTAAGTCATGTTAATGGTATTCCTACACCTTATTTCCTCCTATATGAAATCATACCATAGGGATTCCCAATTTGATACTTTCTCCCCTCCATTCACTGAATCTTGGTAGTTGTGCCATCTCTTAGGAAGGCCTAAAAGGGCTAGGCTCACTAGATCATCCTCTACTACAATAAACCAAACTTGAACAACTTCATCATTACATTGCATGAACCTTCTTAGGTACTATGGAATGGTCTTGTTCCTCTGCATCTTAATATTTCAGAGTTTTTAATTGAGTCCCAATTTCCTGTGGTCACTATTATTCTAGAAAAAATCTATCAATTCTTGCCATATTTCATACAAAGTCTCTTTCCCATGGATATTTGAGACAATATGGTCTCTTACTCCATCCAATATGATCCTCCTTTCCTTAGCTACACATTTATTCCATTATTCTAGATCCTTAGCATCAAATGTTGTTGATTTTACAATATCATCATCAATGAATTCCTTCAACCTATTGTCCTCCATCACTAGCTCCATGCGGTCTTTCGATGTGGCATAATTAAAGCTTCCCTTAAGGGCATACACAAGCCTTAGTGAACTGAAAGCCATCTTCTCAATACTGAAGAAAACCTGCAACATTGATCTACAAATTTGAATCTCCTACAATGACGACTTTGAAATATCTGCTCTACAGTGATTCGAGCTCTGATACCATGTAGAAATTAATGTGTAGATTCGAAAATGCTCATGAAATTTAATAAAACACAAGAATCAAAGCTACTTTACTGATCTGCGGAAGTTAATTCACCATCTACAGCACAAATCGTACACATGCAAAGGGAAACATCACACATGCACAAAGATTTATCTAGGCAAAAGAAACTTCCTGAAACTCCTTGCATTAATTAGAGAGTATAAAAGAAATGCATATGCTTGCTCAAGCTTGAGCACACCTTGCAAGTGTATAGTCTATCCCTCTTCCTCATTGACTAAATTTGGCCAACACTTAGCTAATTTTCAAGCCCTCTAATCTCCTATTTCCTTGTGTTGTTCCCTTGGGCAATTGGCCCTATTTTTTAGTAATTTCACACTCTAGAATTGTGTAATTTCCTTAGATCCTTCCTTTGACTATATGAACCACTTGTACACATTGGAATATGCTACAAATGATGGTACACTACCTTACAATATCCATATCAACTGGGTAACTTTAATTCTTTGAATGAAAAAATTATTTTGGGTTGATTGATCAGTTAATTGGTTGATCACTAAGTGCGGTTGAAGTTCCACTTCCACAACGTGACCTCCACTAGTTGTTCTAATAGTTATAACTAGTTAAGCTGACAAAAACTCAAATGAACTGAAATATATTGCTACAAATTAGCAATCAATCATGTAAAACTGAACTCTAACTCTTCCAAGTCGAATTTATTGATTAAACTAGGTGACACAAACCATGTCACACAAGTTAACATTATCCAAGTTCTTTGCTAATGTGGAAAATCATTTTTTTTCTAGTTTGAATAAGTCAAGGTCAAAATGAGATTTTCTTGCTACATTTTCAACAATTTCTATCTTCTCTCTAATTCATCCCTGAAAAGCCAAAATAAATGATTATTACATGTATGTTTTTTAACTCGCATGGTAACTGGCACTATTATTATTCATCTAGGATGAAGACATAAGGATTTGAGGTTAATATCTAAAAATGCAATTTTTTGTTTTAGTGTGCTTTAAACAAATATCCAAGTACAAAAATAATAAACCACAGTACAACCCTCGCACAAACACAATAGTGTTAAGCCTTCATGAAAAATGACAGAAGAAAAATATAATGAATTCCATTAAATTCCAATATGCTTTAATACTAGAATTTCTTCCTATTTTGGCTTGCTCTGAATATGTGTGTACATGTGCACTACTAGAGACAAAAATTTAAATAGAAAAGTAGTTCATTTCAGAATGACAAATTTTGCATCCTACATTACCTCACCAACGCTTGAGTAGAAAAAATATTTATGTAAATTTATATCCATGTTGTATTCAATGAACACATTCCTTGGTGTTTTATTTGCATGTAGTCATGTAGGTCTAGTTCATGAAGGCTATAAATATTTTAACTGCATGAGAGAAAGTTATCAGATCACACCTGCGATGGAGCACTATATATGTATGGTTGAACTTCTTGGCCGAGTTGGGTGCTTGTATGAAGCACAAGACTTTATCAATAAAATGCCAATAAAACCTGATGCAATTGTATGGAGTTGTTTGCTTGGTGCATGTAAAATACATAATAATATGTAGGTAGAAGAATGTGTTGCAGAATGATCTTTTTGAGTTGGATCCTAACAATATGGCCCCTTATGTGCTTCTCTCAAATATTTATGTTGTAGCTCATAGGTGGATTAACATTGAAAGGGTACAAAAAATGATGAAAGATAGAGGCATAAAAAAGACTCCTGGGTGGAGTTGGATTGAGACCAATAGACAAATACATGTTTCCATACATCAGAAAAATCATATCCATAAACAAAGGAAATATATTCAATGTTATATTAGGAGATGAAGTTGGTTGAGTATGTTCCTGGCAAGAGGTTTGTACTAAATACTATGAGGAGCAGAAAGAGAAATATTTTTGCTACCATAGTGAGAAGTTAGCCATTTCATTTGGGTTTTTAAACACATCTCCTGGAGCAACTATTGAAATTTTCAAGAAACTCTAAGTATGTGGTGATTTTCACTCTAAAACCAAGCTCATTTCCAATATTGTTTCCTATGAAATCATTATGAGGGACGCAAATCGTTACCATCATTTCAAGGATGGAGATTGTTCGCATGGAAATTATTGGTGATGCTAAGTGAAGCAATCTGTAATCATAAGCTTGAATTATATCCTTGTATGAAGAAATTAATGGTACAAGGCAATGTTTAGATATATGTTCTATACTATTGTTCTTGGATTGGAAGAATCATTTTGTGGATTAACTGTGTAAATAAATTTCCTACATGTAAGGATGTCACATATCTTCCTAACCATTTAATAGGATGATAACTATTTAGATGCCTTAGTTTTGGATCTCTAGAATCTGTGCTAGACAAGAGGCTTGATTATAATGCAAATTTCTCAATCCATTGAGATAAATAAACACTTTAGCATGGAAAAAACCTTGAACAACAAATATCTATAGATAGAATTGGGATGCCTAGTACATGTGAAGTTTTGGTTAAAGCCTAAGCTTTGCTAGGTAAAAATCAAATTGAATTTTCCTCATCATTTATTTTATTTCCATATGGCATGCATTTGACTCCTTGAAGTGCTATATGAGCTAAATGAACTACATTACTATAATGATTTCATTACATATTGTTAAAGAATGCCTTAAATCATATTGTCAAGATGTCATCAAAATATCTTGGGTTTTTTTTTTACATCTCATCATAGATGCTAAATTTCTTTAACATGTTCCTCTAGTTTGAAATTAAAAAAAATTATAGGTCATTTAGAAATAGGAATCTAGAGTATAGTTTAAAAAAGGAAGGAACCTATATAATTAAATTATTTTTCTAGTTTCTTCTACAGATTTTATGAATTGATAGGTATTATAAAGGCATGACATTGGTGGGAGGCAAAGTATGTCGAATAACTAATATACAAACTAAAGAAGAAAACATTTTTTTTTAATTGCTATAATATTGATGCCATGTTTATGTTGGTTTGGTATTCAGTTATCAATGATATTTAGTCTAAATCCTTAAAGGGTTAAATTAAAGTAATCGTCATACGAATAGTTTTATTGATAAACATGAGAAACAAAAATACCATAGAAGCACAATGATCCATATGGACTATGCCTATAACTAAAAATGATGCATACTAACAAGAATCTCCACATGAAATAAAATTTGTGAGATGAAATGAAAGTGGTAAAATACCTTGAGGAAAACATTGAAGAAATGTTGAGCAACACTAAATGGTGCAAACAATTGATCTGTAAATGGCCAACCTATTTTCCCACCTCTTTAATCAACTAGGATTATCGTTAGGATTGAAATTTTTCTACGCATGTGAAATATATTTGAAGACTAATTTCAAATGATTTATTGTCATTCAATACACTATTTCAAAATTTATGGTCATAATCATTCAAAAAGAACAAAACCATACAAGCTACAACTATGGTCTCTTGATTTTATTATCACAAATGTCCAATTGCTTCACTTTCTATGTGTCCATAATTTTAATTGTTTTGTTTCAAGGTTGTTTATGATAAGAGTAGGGAAGGCAACACTCTTGGAAATCCCCATAACTATCATATATTGTTTCTTCAGGGTAGATACATGAATATTAATATTGTTCCCCATCCTCTGTGGGATTCAAATTTATTGATGTCCATGCAACATATTACAAGACTGAGTGAAATGTTATATTTCCATTGGATATATTGTTTCACAATATATAGAAAATATTCCTAGTGTTAGTGTCAGTCTTTGAAGCCTTCCTCCCAGTGATCAAACTTGCTCTTACAAAGTGATTTTAAGGTGTCAAAGTCAAATTTTGTCATTTCAGTAAGTCTTCAAGCAAAATTTGGTCACTAGGTACTAGGTCTAGGGTTTTCTTTTACTCCTATCAAAGTTGTCCAAATGTCAGTCCATGTCACTGTTCAACTGAGTGTACCATCATTCAGAGGGTTTTCATTATCATTTCAAGTTCCACTGGGTCATTTTACACCTTGTTCATGCTTCAGTTGCGCCTAGGTAAGGTCATTGCCCTCTCCTAGGGTTTTGAAGGAAATTTCTCTTGGACAGTCAAATCATCAGCAAAACTTGTATCCTAAAGTTCATACACCTTCCCCTATCCTTAAAGTACCTTATCAAACACTTCCCATCACTGAGATCCCCCAAATTCCTCATTTTCGCACAAACCCTAGTTTCTTGCTACAACCTGGAAATTTTCTAGGTTGGACCTGTGTTTTGCCTTTTGGACCCCTTCTCCTCACTCAATATTTAAAATTCCACTTTCCCCTACTTCTTAACATCCCTCCCTACTTCCAAGAATTTTACCAAGAATTTAGAAGCCGCTTATCCCCTTCATTTCGCTTCATTTCGACAAATCCCTTGTTCCACACATCGGGATAAGTTTCACTCAAATGATGTTTCTGAGCACTAAAAGATGAATTTTTGAAAACTGAGAGAGGTTTTGTCCCCAATATGCCAAGGAAGAAAAACCTCCTTCACTTTTTACACAGGTGTCATGGTTTTGGAGAAATGTCAAAAATACAATCGCCTCGGGAGAATTGATGCACCTCTGTAGTGACCTTGGGAAAATCAAGTTTTCTCCTAGCTCGGTTGGCCAAATGACTTTGTTGATGAGCCAAATGATAACTAGACACAAAGATATTTCTAATGAGCTATCATGAGCTCAATTTAGAGTTGAGAAAGGCATTCAAAAGTTGACTATAACAGCACTCTGCCTTTAGGCAGCCTCATTTGGCACATTTTGACCAGACTTGGGAGATTTGTTTTTTGACAGGGCAAATGAACTCCAAATTGAAAAATTCCAGTTGGGTTGGAAAGTAGACTCAAATAAATTTTGAACGAGCTATCTTGTGCCAATTTGGACACTGGGAAGGCCTCCAAAAGTCACCTAGAAAAGGGTGCGACGCACATAGAGAGCGCGGCGCACTGGGAGAAAATTTCCAGCGTAAATTTACACTGGCACAACGCACATGGAAGGTGCGGCGCATAGAGCTGCCAAGGCTGATTTTTCTTAGAATTTGCAACCAATTGCCTTCAATCCCTTGAATTTTCTAGGTGGGGTCAATCTCTCAGTGTTTCATCCATTTTTATGTTAGTATGATGATAGTTCATGGTAGCTTATGGTTGCACAAAAACTCTTAAACCCTACCACCTAAAAACACCAAAGCCATTGTTGCTAGGGTTACAAAATTGTGGTGTTGATGCCAAGGCTCCTCTTTCACCTCTCATCTTTTCCCTCCTCTCCATTTTTCCCTATCCTCCCTTTCTCATTTTTCCTATTATCCCACCCCTAAAACACTACCAAACCCTATTCTCTTTCCCCTCCCCTTATTTGTCAAATATACACCCCAAAACCCTACCTTATCAAAACCCCAAAACCCTACCCTATCAAACCCCAAAACCCTCCTATATATCCCTAAACAAAACTTCTCCCCATGACCCCTATTCCCATCATATTATCCCCCTCCTAACACTCCCTTTTACCATTGTTCCCCTTGGTGGCAGATATCACAAACAACACCTAGCTTCACACCATCATCAAAGGGCAGCTTAAATACAGTACACATAGTAGTCATGGCATCACAACATTCATCAGAGTATGATATGGAGACACAAATTGGCTCATCCTCGGAAGAGCAGGCTCCTAGGAGACATCACAAGAGTGGAAAACATGTTAGGGATGAGCCCACTACCCTCACTGAATTACAAGCATGCCCTCTTGCTATGTCATGTTTCCAGCACCTAGCATGTTTTGAATTTTGTCAAAGGGTGGCAAATGTTAGAGTTCATCATGAGTTGGCCCATCTTTTTGTGCTTCATCTACATGGAGGTCAGTCTATTTTGGCCGGGGTCACCTTCACATTGACACCCGAAACTATCTCAGTGGCAACAGGCATACCAAATGTTGGAGAATAGTGGCATAAGAAGAAGAAGGTGGATAGGCAACACTATGAGCCTTACATTAAGTCCAGATTCTTGAGTCAGCTCACAAGAGTCTTTCCATTCAGATATTTGGAAGATGAGTATGCTCCACTCATGAAATTGATCATGAAGTACTTCAGTTGTGAGGTATGAGTGCAAAGGCCCAGATAAGGAGCTTGAAGGCAAAATTGAGCAAAGCAACAAAAGAGGCAAAAGAGGCAAAAGAGAAATATTGGCTTCGAATCATGGTTGAAACTTCTTTGGCACAGCATAGCACTTCATAGAGAACCTCCAACCCAAATTCCAAGAAATTTGGGACAATTTTGGTCACATGGTAATTTTTTCGTCAAAAGCCTTAAAATTGGGAGCTCCAAATTGGAAATGGCTTGCATTTTTGGATTCAGTATGAAAAATCACAACTATTGGTGCTTCGACAAGAAATTTGGGCATGATTTGAGTCTCCAGGAGGTCAAAAACACCCAAAAAATGACCTCTATGCCCCTAATTTGACAAACAGAAAGCAGTCTTGGGAGAATGAAGATTTGGAGGGGCAAATGAGAACCAAATTCAGAAATTCCACTTGGGTTGGAAAGTAGACAGGATAGGCTTTCTAACAAGCACACTTGGGCACATTTTTGACTCCTGCAAGTGCCTCAAAACAGGCTCCAACGTGGCGCGGCGCATATAGGAAAAAAGGCCAATTTCACCTCCGTTTCGCGAAATTTCAATTCGCGACTTCTCCAAGTGGGCCCACTCATCTAAATTTCACTTTTTTGGCACCTAAGGTGGCATTTAAAATATTTTCACTCCAGATTGGCTTCTATCCAAGTGACGAAGGAAGGCGAACAGTCACCGAAGCCATTTGTCATGTTTCTAACGCTGCACCTGTAGCTAATGGTTGGCTTTCCACCTCCATTTTGTAATGATTCGAGTAACTCCCCAACCCTTGGGCGTTATATCTCTTCATGGAACATTCTATATATTGTATGCAAACTATTTGCAAAGGGTTGGTTGGCTTTTAATTTTTGGGAGACTGTGGGAGAGAAACTCAGTTCTTCATTGTATATTTTGACAGAGGATTAATGAAAGGCAGCGGCTCTGTTTCATGAGATTCATGTGGTTGTGAGTGTAGAAAATGTGTCTCTTATGTTTCATATGTATTTCGTAATGTTTCACAGTTCATTTCATATTCATTTCCAGTGAAATTTTCTAAGTTAGATAAGGTAGAATTCATTTTTTTTGCTCTGCCTATGGGAAAATTTCATGTTCAGTGTTCTTTTTCTGTTGAAAAGGATTCATGTACTTATGCCCTTTTCACCCTCCTAAGCAATTCCTCCATTCCGCGTTATTTCAAACTAAATTGCTAGACTTTCCGCCTGTCTTGCCTCACGAAGTAATCTGTGCCTTTGTATTAAATTCTCTGCTCATTGTTGTCCGCTGGTCCCATAACATCCCAGAAACTCAGTCATTCATAAAAAATTGCTTCTTGTATCCATATTTACTTACTAGCCTAAGATCGATATTTCACTGTTAGCCATCTCATACCATTCTGTTTACTTATTCGCTGAGCGTGACTCGGAGAGAGCCCTCTCCTGTTCTGGTAGGGCTAGCTACCAGACTGAGCGTGGTTTGTAGTTACCCTGAATCTTTCCTTCCTTCAGCCTAAGGCGGATTTAGGTGCTAACACCTAGAAGGTCACAAGGCCATACACACTATGAATAGGGGTTCTTGTCAATTGATTTGATTATCACAAATGTCGAACTGTTTCACTCTCCATGTCTCCATATTATATATTATTTTATTTCAAGACTGCTTGTGACAAGAGTAGGGAACACAATCCAAAACTCTTGAAAAACCCCATGACTATCATATATTGTTTCTTCCAGATAGTCACATAAATATAAATATTGTTTTTGAAACTCATTTCAGTCAACAAACCAGTACTGCAACTCAACCTTGAACTAAAACAAGTCTGACAAAACTCTATCCAACAAAGCATGAACTTGTATCATGTATTGTAAGTATAAAACATTGACTCTCAAAATCTCAACAAAATAAATCCTAATGCAAGACCAATAGGGAAAAAAAATAATGCACCTTCATTTCTTGTAAATGTTCAATCTGTTTTCTTGGGACAACCTTTAACCACATTTCAAATTTTCCTTATAAAATAATGAAAAAGGGAATTTTCATCAAATGATAGCATCTCAATTCTTATTTTAATTGTTATTAATATTTGAAAGAAATATACTTCAAGAAACTTAAATTGTTGAAACTTTTAAGGGAAATTTGATAAGACCTTCCAAAGTTTCCAACTAGAAAGATGCAGACAAAGCAATCTGACACATGCACTTCCCAATTACATGGGAAATTGTTAGGTCCCTATAATAACAGTGATTCCCCCATTACAATTATCATTGTATCCCTTATTGTTATTATTGTGCCCCATAGAATCCCACTATTGTTATTTTTGTTTCTTTATATTATTATTGTTAGGTCAGCTTGGTTATATTGTGACCCCTTAGACTCCTATATATAGAAAGGAGGTTTTGTCATTTGTATCATCCAAGAATTTTTCATTTGTGTAATGTAAAAGAGGTTGCCCCCTCAAAGAGGCTGAATTGTAAGGCGTTGATCTATCCTTTCTATCTTTTTGTGAGTTGGTTTCATAACATTTGGTATCAGAGCTTTGCATTATAGGGTTTCGCTGCTCCAAACTTGTCATCGTGGAATTGTCACTATAACTTTTTTTTTTGCAACGTTTGAGAAGTGAAAAAAAACTGATTTGAGACGAAATCTTGTTGAACCTCGGGTCCAAATTTCATATCTTTTCTTGCTATATTTTTGGAGATATTATATGTGGAAATAAAGGTTTTTGCAAGCTCCAGAATTTCATCTAAAACAAGTCATCATGCAATGTTTGCTATAACGCCTTCGCTACAAAGTTTTAGAAGCTAGAAAAAAAATCCCATTTGAGAAGGAATCAGTCTTAACCTTGGTTCTGAATTTCAGATCCTGTCTCTCTATATTTTCGGAGATATAATTTGAGGAAGTTAGGGTTTTTGCAGACCCCCGAATTACATTCCAAATAGGTCACCTTGGGAAAATCATCATAACTTCTCTCTAAGAATTAGATTGAATTTTCGTAAGAATTTGTAGAAAGACGATAGACTTTAGCTTTTTGGGTATCATTTTTAGAACCTAAGGCTGAAACAATGACCTGCGGAATGTCATGCAAGTTCACTCTACTAAACAAGTCTATACTGAGGTCATCGTGGGAGATTTTGCATAAATCTTCATTGGAGAATCCAATCTTGATCTGACTTATGGAGTTAGAAATATTACTTAGAGGCTTACCGCAGGAAGAAATTTCAGACCTTGGAGATCCAAAATTATAGAAATACATCAGATTCAATATCAAGCTCCTACAAAGTGAGAAAAAGGGTGTGTAGTTTTTCTTAAATGTTTGCATAAGATTGGTTTGAAAAATTAGTTTGAAGGAATTCAAAGGGCATAGTGAAGCATTATTATCGGTAATTAATGCCTTGAAGAAAGAAAATGGAAACACCTAGTAAGCAACCTGAAAGCTCTAGCATGAGTCATCAAGAAGAGGAAGAAATGCAACATGATATATCAAAATTAGGAGACCAAGTGCAACAAATGTCACTCGCACAAAAAGTAATAGAATCTAAGATGAATGGTTTAAGGAAATATGTAGAAGCTAAGATGTATGGCATGGAAGCTAAGATGGATGGTTAATGAAAGGCGTGGAAGCTAAGATGGATGGTTTAAAGAAAGGTGTGGAAGCTAAGATGAATGACGTGGAAGCTAAGATGGATGGCATGGAAGCTAAGATGGATGGTGTGTAAGCTAAGATGGATGATTTGAAGACATATTTGAAGACAAGCATGGAATATTTGAAGACAGATTTGACAAATTTTCTACAAGAAATGCTTACTAATGGAGAAAGGGTAGTAAAGGAAACTCATGATGAGAACAAAATAAATGTTAATCATGATTTCATAGACTCTAATGTTGGATCGAAGAACCACCATATTCCAAATATTGATATGAGGAAGTTTGATGGCAAGGATCCCGGAACATGGATACTATAGATGGAGCAATTTTTTGATCTCCATAATGTGCAAAACACACAAAAGGTACTCATTGCAACATTATATTTGGAACCAAATCAGTTTGTATGGTATTGATGGCTTTTCTCTCGTAAATAAATTGTCACTTGGGCTAATTTTACAGATGAAATGATAACACATTATGAGGATACAAAAAGCAACACTTTTTTTAGCCAAATGATAAATCTCAAACAAAAGGGTTCAATGATGGAACACATTGAGGACTTCCAAATATTGAGTATAAGGGTAAAAGATATTCTAGAGGAGAATAGGATTGATGTGTTCATAGGGACTTTAAAAGATAGCATTCAACATGAGGTTCACCTTTGGGAACCAGATTCATTGGAAAAGGCATTCAGGTTGGCAAGAAAAATGGAAAGAAAAATTATGGCAACAAGGAAGCCTACCACTCACAATCATAAATATGGAAGTGTTGTCGCCCCTAGCCATCCACAACCTACAAGGATGACACCATAATAATTGGAAGAAGAAAGAGCAAAATGGCTTTGTTACAGTTGTGATAGCAAATACACTAAAGGTCATAAGTGTGCTGAGAAGAAATTATTTGACATAGGTTGTGAAGAGGAGGAAGAAAAGGAACAAGAAACGTCAAAAGAAGAGGATATACACCAGGAACAAACCCTAGAAAAACAAGAAATGAATCTGACCATATCTTGTAATGCATTGGCTGGAATTACCACTCCTCAAACTATCAAGATAGAAGGGATATATCAAGAATAAAAAGGTAATAGTGTTGATTGATTCGGGAAGTACCCATAATTTTATTCATTGTAAGATAGCCAAGGAATTGAATTTCTTCCTATATCCAGCACTAGAGTGTCAAGTGATGGTTGCAAGTGGAGGAACCATAAATTGCTCAGGAAAGTTCCATACTATCAAGCTATCCATGGGAGGATATGTATTGAATAGACCAATGCTTTCCATTCCAATGGGTGGTGCTAATGTTGTACTAGGAGTCCAATGGCTACAAACCTTGGGTACAACAGATTTTAATTTTCAAGAACCTTTCATGAAATTCTCTGCAGAAGGAAAGGAGGTTGAATTGAGGGGTATCATAGGGAAATTGGGAAAGATAATCAACTCTAATGGAATGAAAAAGTTTCTAAAGAAAGAACAACGAGGCATAATTGCAAAATTATGTTCACTAGAGGTTCCCACATTGAAATCATCCATTTCTACAGATCTCCAAAAAGTTTTCAACAATAATTCCAAGGTATTTCAGACTCCTAAAGGCCTCCCACCTATTCGTGATCATGATCATGCTATCAATTTGATTTCAGGAAGTGTTCCTCCAAACATCAGGCCTTACAGATATCCCTATGTCCAAAAGAGTGAAATTGAACATATGGTTGTAGAAATGCTAGAGGCTGGTATAATTCAACCTAGTCAAAGTTCTTTCTCCGCTCTAGTCATATTGGTTCACAAGAAGGATGGATCATGGTGCATGTGTCCAAATTATAGGGAGCTCAACAAGCTCAATATTAAAGATAAATTTCCATTCCTGTCATTGATGAATTACTGGATGAATTGCATGGATCAATTTACTTCACCAAGTTGGATCTTCATTCAAGATATTATCAAATCAGAATGAAGACTGAAGACATTCCAAAAATAGAATTTAGAACTCATGAAGGTCATTATGAATTTTTGGTCATGCCTTTTGGCCTTACTAATGCACCTTCTACATTTCAAGGTTTGATGAATTCAATTTTCAAACCCTTCCTTAGAAAATTTATGTTAGTATTTTTTGATGATATACTAATCTACAGCAAGTCTTAGAAGGATCATGTCCAACATGTTGACATGGTGCTCAAACTATTGGAGGACAAACAATTATATGCAAAAACCTCCAAATGTTTCTTTGGAGTACAAGAGGTGGAATATCTTGGTCATATTGTATCTCATGAAGGTGTTAAGGTAGATGCTAGCAAAATTAAAACCAATAAGGAATGGAAAATCCCCACATCCATAAAGCATGTATGAGGATTTCTCGGGTTAACAGGGTATTATCGCAAATTTGTTAAGAATTATGGGAGAATAACAGCACCTCTAACAACATTATTGAAGAAAGATGCATTCTCATGGACTCCAGAAGCAACAAAGGCCTTTGAACATCTTAAAGAGGCAATGTGCCAAGTACTAGTCTTAGCTACATCAGACTTCACAAAAACCTTTATTTTGGAATGTGATGCCTTAGGAAATGGAATTGGTGCTTTTTTAATGCGTGAAGAAAGATCCATTGCTTTCGAAAGTTTTCCAGTCAAAGGAAAATGTTTACCCAAATCTATTTATGAGAAGGAAATGTTGGAAATACTACATGCACTTAAGAAATGGTGACCCTACCTAATGGGAAGACACTTCAAGGTAAAAATAGATCATGATAGTCTTAAATACATTTTAGAACAAAGATTATCTTCAAAAGAGCAGCAAAAATGGGTCACAAAGATGTTGGGCTATGACTTTGAAATAATTTACAGAAAATGGAAGAAAAATGTTGTGGAAGATGCACTCTCAAGAAAGGATGAGGATGTGGAAGCATTTCTTTGTGCCATATCTATTATCCAACGATATTGGATAAGCAAAGCAAGGGATGAATGGAAGAATGACAAGGAAGTGTGGGCACTCATTCAAAAGATACAACAAGATCCCAGTACATTTGATACATTTAGCTGGAAAAATGATTCATTGTGGTACAAGGATCGGTTATACCTATGTAATAATTCCCAACTCAAACAAAAGTTTCTTAGGGAATTGCACACCTCTCCCTTAGGAGGGAACTCAGGATTTCTAGAAACCTACCACAAGGTTAAGAAGGATTTTTTTTTGGGATGGCCTTAAATAGGATATTCAAAAGTTTGTGGTGGAATGTTTGGTTTGCCCAAAAAATAAAGTTGAAACAATTAAGACCCCAGGACTATTAAAACCTTTATCGATTCCAAGCCAACGTTGGGAGGAGGTTTCGATGCATTTTATCACAAGTTTACCCAAGTCTAAAGGAAAGAGTGTTATCATGGTGGTAGTTGATATACATACCAAGTATGCACACTTTTGTGCATTATATCATCCATTTAAAGTGAGTACAATTTCTACTGCATTTATGGAAACAATTCAAAAGCTACATGGAAACCCAAAGATTATTGTAAGCAACAAAGATCCCATTTTCACTGGAAATTTTTGGACAAAATTATTTTCTTGTCTTGGTACTTAGTTAGCTCATAGCTCATCTTATCATCCTCAATTTGATGGGTAAACTAATATAGTAAACAAATGTTTGGAAGGATATCTTCGTTGCTTTGTATCTGATAAATAGACATAATGGGTCAAATGGTTGCCTCTGGCTGAATGGTGGTCTAACAATTCCTTCCATACTCCAACAAACATGACCCCATTTATGACACTTTATGGATATCATACACCATCCATCACATCATATTTAAGAGAAAATTCTTAGGTTCAAGTAGTGGAAGATCACATCGAGCATAAGCAACAAGTTCTCCAACTCTTAAAGGATAACCTCACCTTGGTGCAAAATAGAATGAAACAACAGGAAGATCAACACGAAAGAAGTTTTGACGTAGGTGATTGGGTATTCCTATGGCTACAACCATATAAAAAAATGTTCCTCAAGCAATCTAAGAAGGATAATAAATTATCACCGAAGTATTATGGTCCGTACAAGGTGTTACAAAAGATAGGTACTATGGCATACAAATTGGAGCTTCCTGCAGCTTCCCGAGTGCACCCAGTTTTTTCATACTTAAAGAAGGTTATAGGTGACGAGATTCCAGTTCAAACAATATTGCCAGAACTTGATGAGGAAGGAAAAATGATATTGGAACCTGAAGCAGTCAAAGAAACAAGAACTCGACAGTGACGAAATCGATCAATTTCAGAGTATCTCATCAAGTGGAAGAACTTACCCATTGAAGGTTCCACATGGGAGGATGAGAATATTCTACAGAAGCATCCAAAACTACTCAAGCGTTGAGGACAACACTTTTTTGAATGAGAGGGGCATGTTAGGTCCCTATAATACTAGTGATTCCGCCATTAGTATTGTCATTATATCCCTTATTGTTATTATTGTGCCCCATAGAATCCCACTATTGTTATTTTTGTGCCTTTATATTATTATTGTTAGGTCGGCTTGGTTATATTGTGACCCCTTAGACTCCTATATATAGAAAGGAGGTTTTGTCATTTGTATCATCCAAGAATTATTCATTTGTGTAATGTAAAGGAGGTTTCCACCTCGAAGAGGCTGAATTCTAAGGCGTTGATCTATCTTTTCTATCTTTTTGTGAGCTGGTTTCATAAAAGAAATAAACATTTACAGGAAACAAAAGGGCCAGTAAATCAAAACCTTGTCAACATTTGTGATTTTCCTTATAAAAGCCGTGAAAACCCAAATTGCTTAACCTTCTATCAACATAATTAAATAATTTCAATACAGTAATTCCCAAAAAAAATCTTTGTTGTTTCATTTATGTTATTGAATAGGGAGGGATTTCTGCAATATACATTTTCTCTGTATGGTTTTTGTTTATATTCTTAACTATATGATTTAATTTTTACTAATGGTACTATTTAGTAGGGCTTAAAAAGTTTCAACAATAGGTTTCATTTAGATGATAAGAGATAATATCAAGACAAATATTAAGGTTCAATATAGGAAGTGAAACACATTGTACTATGAAGCTATGAAACACATGAATGATAATTATTGCAGGAAGCAAAATTATTTCATTTCTTATATTTTAAAGTGGAGATCATTTTATTTATATTTTGAATATTGAAGAATTTAAAATTTGCAATTCTATGTTAATGATCAATGTGATTAGCTATAACATTTTAATAAAACTATGGTGATCTCCTTTGCCAATCTTAAGTTGTAACAACCCAAGACATCTACTTTCCATCATGTGTGAGAATTCATGCAAAGCCATATATATTGGAAATCATGGCATATATACAAAAATAGTATACTATCCTCACAATATCTACTCAAATAAAAATGATCAAAATAGGCCAAAAATTACCCAACAAGTACTAAATTATCAGAATGAAAGAGAAAAGTAACATAAAAATATATTGCCAATGCAGGAAATTGCTTGCAAGGCTTCAAACAAAATTGAGGTTGGGATGTTAACACACAAAGTTTATGAGAATATCCAAACCATTACTCATTATATTGGCTAGACTTACATTCATTAAAACAACCCCTAATTCTCTTGTTATTTCATTTTCCATTAAGTTTTTCCCAGTTCCAAGTGGGCCATATAGTAAAACATCTTTTGGATGGCTCAAGATCTTGTACAATCCAAATAAATTAGGCCTATGTAATGCAAGAATAACCATCTCATAAAGTTCTTGCTTAACCTTTTCTAACCCTCCAATCGAGTGAAAGGTTATAACAATATTTTCTGTACTAGTAACATTACAGGTTATCACATATTATAAGAGAAAGGAATCACAATCCAAAAAACAGGGTTGTAACAATCAAACTGGAATAAAAAGAAGGTTATGGTGAATAAAAAAATATTGTACTTGTAATAAAGTTGGGATATATAGCTAAAAAAATATTGATGAATTGACATGGATAACAAAGTGATTCAACCTTACAAATGTCCTCATCCATATAGAGCATGAAAAGTCGGAATGGGAGAAATTATTTGTATTCACACATTTACAAATAGGTAAACTCTTTCATAATGGAAATTTTAGCTAAAATAATGTAAAATCGCATTCATAGAAATAATACAGAGTAGTGTAATCAAGAACTTGAAAGGTAGGAATTAAAATTTAAGGGGAAAAATTATAGTTCAAACACAAATTTGAAAATTTAGAATTTGTTAAAAAATTTGTCCATGAAGGAGCATAGTATTTTGAGTTCTGGGGGTGGGGGGTGAGGTTTCGAATATTATTCACAAAACCTGTAATAGAAGCCCTGAGACAACAAGTTGAAGAGCATAAATGATTACTATGTTCAGGGTTTTGTCCATGGGTTTATGTTTTAGTAGCAAAGGTAGTGATCTGCAAGACCACCTACCAAGGTACACTTCCCCCAAGACATAAGAAAGAAGATGAGGATAGGCATTTTGACAAAAGAGTACCTCCTGACACAAAAACTATGAAGGAAGTGCACATGAGTATTGATTCATATTTTGAGGGCCCTCATGACATTAAAAATAATATGGACATTATGACTAAAGTGTTTTCCTTGATGGAAACCTACTTGATAAATATGTCAACATGATGGTAGCAGGATGATTATATAGGTTGGTACGAATATGATAGAGATAATGGACAAAGGAATATCACTTCAGATTTAGAGGAATGATAAAGGTGAAGTTTTTGAAAGTATGCAGAGGTCCTCTAAGGAAAGGCCGCATACATACAGATTTATGGTGAAGCAAAGTCATGTACATATTTTGCACCATGGTAATCAGAATACTAGGGGCGTTTACCATGGTATTGGACCATAATATTGTGTGCAACAATAGATATTTGATCTCGTTAAAGGATACCCTCAATATTACTAAGGGATTGGCCTAAGGTATTGGCTAAGGCTCATACTATAAAAGGAGATGGAGATAATAGTGTTAAGTGTGAAAATTATGGGTTATTGATGAATGATTTGATCTGGAACGGGTGTCCACCGAGGAGCATGGAAGAGTTTCAGATCTGATAGGTCCGAAAGAATAGTAGAGATTAATGAATATGTTTTCTTGATATCTATGATTATGACTAACAATGAGAGATATGTGGTGGTAATGATAGATATATGTGACAGTAAGGTTTGCGGAGAGTGTGTTGTGATTGTAGTGAAGGAATGATTTAGTGATTGTAGATCTATACATGTGTTTAGCTCTAATAATTCTTGTACATATGCATATCTACTTCTGAGTAATTGTATATACATTCTAGAAAAAATCAGAATTCGTATGTAGGTGTAAAGTATGAGAAGCACATACATACGTGAATGTTCTTTGTAATAGTCATGCATACATGCTAGGGTTTGTAGTATGAGTTAATTATGATGGTTGATCTATTCTGTTATGTTTGTTGTTGTCTGTCGATGAAGTCTCTATTATGATAATTTGTGTTTGACAATATTGGTTGGGTTGAACTAATTATGGTATGGAATGTTGTTTAGCGATAATCCTATTGTGTGGTGATCTATATTTGGTTCAATGGTCTACGATGGTTTCAATATGTAGTTTATTGATTGATTTAGTGGTACAATGATTCAGATACAATTACCATAGTTTTGGTATCTGTACATAGGTAGTCTTCATGGGAAGCACGTGCATACACACGTATGATTCAGAAGAGTAGCATATACATTCGAGCATATGATTGATCAGAATTTGTAGTAACATAATTTGATTTATGCGATGAATAGAGTATGGTTTTGTATACTTGTGAATGGATGTGCACTGATATGATTTTTTATGAATTGTTTTGATCTAGTTGCATTGGATGATTAAGATTTAGTGATTTTTTTTTATGATTCAGTTGGTTTCATAATTATTATTTTATATTGGGATTAAATTATGGAAGTGGGTTGATTATGAAAATGTGATGAAAAGTGGCCTGTAGGTTTTATGTTGTGAGTCAGGTGGATCTAGTATGAAATATTATGAAACATGGTCCACAGAGGTGGTGAGCATTGGAGTCTTCAGTGAGGGATTCAAAGCTTCCTTCCAATGGTAGCTAGTAAATATGATCAGGGGATTTGAGCTCCCTTCCAGTGGGTGTTGATAAATAAGATCAGGGTGTTAGAGCTACCTTCCAATGGGTTTTGGAGAACAAGAGAACATTTTAGCCTTCTGCAGGTGGGTGACTACATACTGGTATGAATCTACATTAGTACAAGATTGTAAGATGTTTTCCTTTATAATTAAAAATGAAAACAAAGATGATGACAATGGTGGTTTTCTCCCACATTGGGTTTCCACCTAAAATCTTGGTGTCCTCATGTGTTGTTTTGTTTCTTATGTGTGATGGCTTATTATTCTCTTATTCCTCATGGTTAATGTTGAGTTAATGTCTAATGAAGTAATGATGCACTGGCTCAAGTTAAAGAGATGATGAAATAAATGAAAAATTAGTTAACTAGGTATACACTATTTATCTTCATCATAGTTGCGTACATAAGTTGGTTTACTTAATGATAGCAGTGTAAAAAATATCAATAAGAAATTGAAATGTTTAAGTGAGTTTAAAAATACTGATTCACTCCCCCCTCTCAACATTTTTAGTTGAAACTTAACTGCTTGGAGTGGATTAACGATGATGATAAAGAAGAGGATAGATCAAAGGAAGGAGTCATAAAACTGTGGTAGTGACAGTAATATATCAAATGGAGTGACAGTTATAGATGTCAACAAATATTCAACTTTGGGAGCACATGACTTTCTATTGATCAAGAATGAAGAAGTCAACATCAAAGAACTATCAAGTATGGGTTTTTGTTCAAATTGTGGTCCATTTCCTTGTTTATGTAATAATGATGACAGTGAAGATGATAGTGAATCAAATGAACTTTCTCTCATGTGTAAAAGTGAAAGTAAGCATTCTAAAGAGATAACATATTCAAAAAAACATGGCCCTAGAAGTAGAAGAACAAGGAAAGATAGAAGCAATGAACAATAAAGGTATGTTTATGCTAAGTAATGATAAATATCAGGAATGGAAAGAAGAACTTAATTCTAAGTTAGTTAACCTAGGATCCAATGTTTGGAATTTAATATGTAATGGTTGCACTAAAAATCCTCGCATTAAATGAGATCTTTGGTAACATACCACATTCAAAGTTAGGAAATATTATCCACTATGACACTGCAAAGGAAGTATAGGATAATCTTCAGGAAATCCATGAAGGAAGAACAAAGGAAGTTTACTTTATAGGTAATCTTATTTCTAAAGAAAATAATGATGTTCCGAAAGATAAATATAATATGTTAGATTGCATTACCGATTCAGAAGAAGACAAGTTAGAGCAATTTCTTAATCTTAGAAGAAAACTAAATCTTGCTTTGAAAAGGATTAATAATCTCAAGGATAAGTTGTAGGCACATGATAACAACGATCATGTTAAATCAGTAAATGCTACAATAAGGTCTAAACAATATTGTGAATGACTTGAAGATGAAATCGTCTCTCTAAGAGAATATCTTAAAATATAAACAAGAAAAATGAAGAGATACTTCAAGTATTTGAAGAACAAGAGAATGGGATGAAGGAAGTGATTATCAAATTGAAGTAACAATTGAAATAAGGAAGAAAGGTTGAAGAAGGAATGAGGAAGAAATATATGGAAAATGAACAACAATATCAAAGAATGGAAGTTGAGATAAACAATCTAAAAGATAAATTAGAAGGAAAGGATAAACACTTGAGATTTCAAGATAGTATTAATATTTTGGATAACATTCTTAGTAATCAAAAGTCTCCTGCTATTCAATTGAGTCATGGTTTTCATGAAACTGTAAAAGGAGAATCTATTTCATAGGCTTGTAGCAATTTTTTTGATCAAACAAGAACTATTACATGAAATGAGAACTCTAGTACCCTAAAAAACATGAAAAAACAACCTAAAAATGAGAAGTGTTGATTCTGTGCCACCATTTTTTTTCAAAGTAAATTTTCAATATCTTTTAAAAATAACAATAAAATTCATTTTTTTGGTGTAGAAAACACCTTAAAATTGAAAAGTGTTGATTTTGGAATAACACTTTTTTGGGGGGGGCGCAGAAACATTTTCAACATTTTTAGCAATGTCATTAAAGATCAAATATCAAGACTCTGAAAAACGTTAAAATTACAATAATTTTCAAGCATGGCATTAACGATAAAATATCATGTCTATGAAAAGCCTTAAAATTTCACCAATTTTCAGTCATGACGTTAAAGATAAAATACTTATAATTATTTCCAACCATAACATAAAATCTAAAATATCGTGACTTAGAGAAACCTTAAAATTTGGACAATTCTTCAACCATGGAATTAAAATAAAATATCATGACTCCAAAAAACCTTAAGTTTTCAATATATTTCAACCATGGCATTATGAAAAACTTTTATGACTAAAAAATCTTTAAAAATGAACACCTGAATGAAAGATTCACTATAACAAGAGTAATTTTTTTTTTAAATGCTAAAAGTATAGCTATTTTAAAATCCTATCCTAGGACAACCTAACACATTGCAAAAAAAAATTAAAAATCAATCATCAAATTGACATGCAGTGTTGGTGATCTCGACCTATTGCAATGAAATCTTAAAAATCAACCATGAAATTAACACAGTGTGAAGAGATACTTGATCTATTATAATGAAAACTTTAAAATCACCTATCAAATTCACACATAATGGGGTCGAGTTGCTAGTCAAGGATCAACATGGGTGCTACAAAAAAAAATAATAAAATAAAATAAATAGATAAATAAATAAAAATGGAAAACACAAAAGAAGAAAAATAAATAAAATTAAAACAAAAACGTCCACGAGGTCTTGGATAGACGGTGATCAAGTACTTTGTTAAGACATTCAATGTGAAGTCACTAGTTCAATTCCCCACCCGATCGGGGAGATATATTGAACATCTAGTCCTCCCAAGCTTAAGTAAACAAATAAATAAATAAATAAATAAAATTAAAAAATAAAACTAATAAATAAAAAAATATATTAAAACATAAAAAAAATTAAAATGATAAATAATGTTAGATCTTAGACTTTTGTGATCCATATTGACAATGAGATTGTCTTTCGAATTAATCACATTATTGAGATTTTGTAGACGTTTTGAACCAACCATTGTGGTTCATCCTCAGGACAAAGGTGAAAAAATTGATCTTCCCAAATGTTTAAATAGAAGAGATGCATCTTGGGCCAGAATTAGACATTATGAGAAGGTGGTTATGCATTAGGAATTAAGTAATGGGATATAATATTAATAATTACAAAAAAAATCAAATATATATATATATATATATATATATATATATATATATATATATATATATATATATATATATATATATATATATATATATATATATATATATATATATAACATCTTCCAGAGAAATCACAAAGTAGTTTTCAAGTTGATGTGTTTCGAACTACTTGCTACGGTTCATAATAAAGAATGCGATAAAAAAACCTATATATATATAAACACAAAAAAAAAATGAAATATAAAATTGTTGAACAAAAATAATAATAATAAATAAAGAAAACAAAAACCAAAAAAAAAGAAATAATAAATAAAAAAATATACTAAAACATAAGAAATTAAAAAGATAAGTAATGTTAGCTCTTAGACTTTTGTGATCCATATTGATAATGAGTTTGTATTTCATATTAATTACATTATTGAGAATTGGTTAGCATTTCAAACCAACTAATGTAGTTCATCCTCACGACAAAGGTGAAAAAATTAATCCTCCCAAATGTTTAATTAACATAGATGCATTTTGGCCCAGAATTAGCCGTTATGAGAAAGTGGTTATGAATTAGGCATTAGTAATGAGATATAATATTAATAATGAAAAAAAAAAAAAATATGAAAAATATATACAAAATATCTTCAAGTTGACGTCTTTCAAACTACTTGCTATGATTCATAATAAAGACTGAGATAAAATAATATATATACATATATACATATATACACATACATATACATATACATATACATATACATATACATATACATATACATATACATATATATAAACACACAAAAAATCAAATATAAAAATTGTTTAAAAAAATAAAATTAAGTCAAAAACAAAAAAAAAGGAAAAAAAACAAAAAAAACATAAAAAATATTATTAAAAAACACACAAATGAGATTAAAAAGAAAAAAATTAAAAAAAAATAAATAACATTTAAAGGAAAATAAAAATTGAAAATTAAAATATATATATTTAAAAAATTTTGAAAATTGAAAATAATTAAAAATATTATTTAAAAAAATTTAAATAATAATAACAATAATAATAATTAAAATTAAAAAGAATTGTGGCCCTCAGTCCCCGCCTGGCCAATAGTCAATAATCGATCCTCGGCCAGGCGGGGGCCAAAGGGTTGTTGTTCCACTAGTGGAGGGGTCTTGCAGGGCCCCTTCGCCGGCCTAGCGGTGGCCATTAGGCCGCCGACTCATTGGGGTTGATTCCTGGAATCACTATGGGAATTGGAAATGTTTGGGTTGTTGCCCTAAATGTTATTAACGTTTAGGCACTAATGAATATTTATATATAATTTTATGCATGTAAAGTATTGTAGGCATGAAACTAAAATGATTTCAAAAGTGAATACTTATTTAAAAAATACATATTTATGACTAGTGTTGTTGATGGGATTAAGCAGGGGTAGCTTAATGGTAACAAGAAAATCTGTGAAGGAAAAACATTGTATTACAAATTGCAACCATAAATGAGAAAGTACAATGTTATTATATGCATGATTGTGTTATTTGGAAAATCATAATGCATACAAATTGTATGTGATTCATGTTTCCTGTCAATTTATATATTGTGGACACATGCTAAGGGTCAAGTATAAATGCATGGTGTACATAAATGTTTCTTTTGTTTTGATGATAATGTGCACATGGTTCTTTATGTAAATTATTGTGGGAAAGAGTGTTAAAAGAGAATTTTACATGCCAGATAGTTGTGGACAATTGTGAAAGGTTAGGAGGCTTTGGGTTGATGGCAATTTCTGCGCGGAAGGGTTGATGGCGCTTGCTTGCTTGGATTTCTTCTCCCTAGATATAGATGATATCAGTAAGGGAAAAGAGTTGGAAAAGATGGTGAAGAGTGGAAAATTACTAAGGAAACTCTATTGATTTTGGAGCTTGTTGGAGGATGCCGAAAATTCCTCATAGATGTGATGATGTCAGAGGAATAGACAAGACGCTGCTAAGAAGAATCATGTATTGGACCATATGTGGTCGTTGGAATTCTTGAGCTAGTTGGCCAGTGGAATTCCAGACTGGACCTGGTATGGTATCTGTCAAAGAACTGCCTAGATGTGAAAATGACCAGACTTGGTTATGGAAACCAATTCCCATTGGTTGGGAGGATCATTCTTTATCTTATTGTGGTTCTCATAGCTGAACAAATGAACTAATCATTTATGAGTTTTTTTTTTTTTTATGAATAAAGACTAATTCTATTAAGATAAGAAAAGTATAGTACAAACAAGCTTGCAAGCAAGCGAAGCAGAAAAGCAAGGGAGCCACCGGTGAAAGGCTAACCACCTCGCGCTAAGAGACATTCCATGAAAGGACTAAGTAGACAAAGGAGAACAAAAAGAAAGAACTCATCTCAGAGAACTACCCCGAGGAGTCATTTCCAGCCACACGACATTTTTTGCCTTTTTTCTTGTTTACTTTGACCCACCCAGTGGAGTTTGGCTGAGCCATGACAATTTGAAGACTATTCTGCATTGGCAGCAAAATCTCCTTGTCAGAATCTGAGGAAGAAGACAAATGAGTACGTTTCTGAGAAAGCTGTGGGTCAGAGGATACTGCTGGAGCACCCGAGGGAGTGTCCATAGGAATCACATCATTCTTCACATCTGCTACTGTAGCCTCATCATTCTGCAAAACATCTTCAGTTTCCTCCTCATCCGAGCTAGAGAAACCTAGATCGAACATTGAGCGGGGAGGCTCACAAGGATTCCAGCGCTTGGATTTGGGTTTGCGATTTAGATTCTTCTTTTTTTGGAGGAACTGAGAACATGTACTTTGGAGGTGCCCCGTTTGATGGCAATGGCAGCATCTGAAGGCTGTGTTCTCGTAATCCAAGGTTTGAGTCCAGTGGAAATCTCCAATCTTGAGATTAATCTGATCCGGTAGTCCTTTACTGATGTCTATTTCTGCATAAAGTCTGTCGTAGGTGTAAAGACCATTTTCCTTTCTTGAGCTGTCTACAGCCAGGAACCATCCCAAAGATTCTCCAATGGCTATGAAAACAGATGCATGCCATAGATGAGCTAGAAGATTCAGGAGCTTGACCCAAATGGGAAGCTTGGTGATGACTGCTGTAGAAGGGTCAAAGTCTGGAAACCAGGGGGTGAGAAAGAGCCCAGCCGCACCCCAGAACCAAGGGCCTTCCGTTAAGGCCTTATGGTAATCTTCATTTGAGTCAAAAACCACAATGAAGAATCCTTTTGAACATAAGTAAATCTTGCTTTTTTTGGTCCAAGTGGAGTGGATCCATTGGTAAAGATCTGCTGTGCGAGGCCAAAGCCCATTAAATCTGCAGATGAGTGCCGATTCTTCGAAAATCTGTAAACGATTTTCAATCTCAGGATGAGTGAAATTGAGGGAGGGAATTTCCTCTGATTTATCTACCAAAAAAGGATTTGGAGCCCCGTTTGGATGGGCTGTTTTCGAAGAAGACTGAGGCTGGGCAGCATCTTTGCTAGCTGCATCTTTGTAAGAGAAAAAAGGGGCAGAGGAGGTCTGCCCAAAGGAACCACCTCTTAAACGAAAAGAAGCCTCGATGGAGGCGTCCTTATGAATGCTATAAAAAGAGAGAGGTAGGGGATTCATTAGTTGCTTACCCTTATATAACAATCTGATGAGGGAGGAGGGGATCCCCAGCCGACATTCCAGTTTTTGCAGTAGATCCTGGACTAGATCTGTTGCTCGAACACAATGCATCCTTGTCTTTCCCAGTAGTTTGACTTGGATTTGAAATTCCTGAGATTCTTCTAACAGATCTGGCGGAATCAAAAGAGGAACCTCTGCAAGCAAGTCTGGCGAGAATGAGGAGCAGATTTGCTACTTGCTTCCGGCCAGAAGTGCCTTGTCCATACAGTCCTTCTGCGCATGTCCTGTATTCATGGTAGTCCATGAGACCACATTTCTCTCAGTCTTTGCCCAAAACAACTCCAGTGCATCGTCCACTCTCCCATTCTTCACAGAACCAGAAAGCGATGCATTCTAGTCAATAGCGTCTCATTCAGGACTTTTCTCAAACACTTTGTCTGCAAACTCCATTTTCCCCCATTTAACATCGAGTCTCCATGTGAGCGTGTTCAAGATGCCTCAGCACATCTCGGACGTCACCAAATTCCCATCTTTCCTCGCACTGAACCGCAAATCCACAGCAACGTGCTGACTGAACCCTGGCGCGCAGCTCGGATGGTCAGGCAGGTTTTCAGAAAAATTGATACTGGCAATCCCCATCATTGTCTTCCCGGCTCTCTTGCTGTCCGTAACCTGAAAAACACTCCCTCGCTGATGAGGAGGTGGTGAAAGGTCATCATTATTCTCCCCTCCTGCTGCTGCAGCAGCAACTGCAAATGGAGGCGAGCAACAAGTGTGTATTCTGTCTCTCAAACTGCGAAGCTGGTGAGCCTCACCCTGTTTAAGACCCTCCCTTTCGCGCACTGATCGAACTGGCCGCAAACCCTCAGTAAAAAGGATGAAAATGATAAGAGCCTCATTTGGCTGCTTGTTCTGGAGAATGTCCGTCGCCGCTTCCCTTGCATCCTGTAACTCTTCTTCCCTGAGAGTGAGCAGTTCCATATCTTCTTGCCCAAGGAGATTATTCAGCTTCTTTAACCAGCCTGCACGCGCTGGAAGCTCCACGACATTTGCATCGGCGGCGGCCTGCTCTGCTGCGCCCAGGGCGGGGCTCGAAACCTGGACCTCTTCCGCTGTGCTCTCCATGTTCTTTTTTCAACCTAATTTTTTCAGGGCTATCCAGTTGGATAATGCTGTTACTACCCCTAATCATTTATGTGTTACGTTAAAAGTGATTTTTTTATATAACTGTGTAAATATTTTATGTACAAATTGACAGGAAAGGAGCCTAGTGCTTAAAAAGGAATTACTAGAAGTGTAGGTCCCTTTATTGTATTACTAATTTCTGAATGTCTTAGTAGGAGCTAAGGCAACATGCACTTGGTGCATTTACTGATCATTTCAATGATTAGAGAGCTACATTCTCTTTGAGTAATTTTAGAAGTATTGTGTGGGTTTCTTTATCAGGAGCTAAGACAGTGTGCACGTGGTGCATAGGTTTATCATTTTGATGATTAGAGGGTTCGTGGTCTCTAATAACTTATGGTAGTACTATGATTCAAATATTGCTTGACATTGCCTGAATAATTGATAGTTAGTGATATTTCGTTTGATTAAAAATGTTGTGATTAATGTGATTATGTTGGATGTGTTAATCATAGATTATAGGGTTCTTTCCATGGAGTACTGAAGGGTTGTCCAACCATTCCTAGAGTGCTTGCATAAAATGATCACCATGACTTGTAAGAGTAATTGGTAAGTGATGGTAAGTTGGTATAGAGATTTTGTTTTGTTTTTATGAATTTGAATAATGGCTAAGTAATGGAAAGGATAACTTGCATATTTTGCAGCTATAAATGCTTATGATTATTGATAAAACGTTATTGTTTTTACTCATCGATATTTCTTGGAAAATGAAATCCTTCATTTTGAAGGGGAAGGATCCCCTTCTAGGTTGTTTAGATTATTATATCATTTGTAAAAGTTAAAGTTCCAATGAGAGAAGAACACCGAGGATAATGTTCTCATTAGGGAGGGGAGTATGTAATATCCCTACTGTAACTCCCATAAAAACCTAAGTAAAAACTCACATGTTTACAAAGTGAAAATTTTAATTAATAAGGTTTATCCCTATTCTGAGAACGTAGTCATGATTTCATAATGTAAAATACTATGGAGTTAAAAAGGTTTGTTTTAGTCGGCAACATCGAATCAGTTAGAGGTAAATGGTTCTTGGTAGCCTTTTATTCTTTATTTGTCAAGGATCTATTATTTAAAAAAATGTTTACCTAGTGATGATGGCACGTGTACATATTTTTTTGAAAGAGTATAGTGTTCATGGTGTTATACATACACATGAAAATTATAATCAAATGTAGTTAATTCGGTTGCAACCACTAGAAAGTAACATCCACGTTCTTTATCTCCCGAGGGTTGCAGATGAGGGGAGGTTTTTGGTATTTCCAATGATTGAGACGAAATGATGATTACAGGAGCTTGGCTAAATCTCCATATTAGCTCAGGTAGCCTGTGCACTCAATGGTTTCGAATTTTGAAAACACGTGATTCCTTTAAGATGAACCTGGGGTCATCACGTCGACGGATTCAGTATATTCAATATGGAGAAAGGATTCAACATTTATTTTTCTATGTAAGAGATCGATACTTGAGAGATGAAGGTAACCCATTTTCCTTTTCTCATTGGAAACGATATAGGATCTATGGCTTCCTTGGTTGTTTTATCTTGGGTTTTTGTTTTGGTTGGAGCCATCACGTAAAATCCTGATCCTATGACGAACTCAGTGCAGACCACTCGTCTTCTACTTGGCCACCATTAGCTAGAGAAATGTGGTTGAGGTCATTGATTGAAAATGCAAAGTTGTGTCGAGGGTCTCATTGGGTTAAGATATTCGAACCGTTGAAAAGATAAGTAATCCTTGCTATTTTGTATTCGTATAGTCTTTGTGTGTGTTGAAATATGAAAAAGGAATTCTTAATATTCTTTTCGATAAGAAATATGTCTTTTGTATACATAAATATTATGTTTTATTTCTTCGATCAAATATCTACTTACGTGCAGTAAAATAATAAGTTGTTAGTAAAGAAAATATATACATTTTCATGCAATAAAAATTGTTTTTAAAAGAAAATATGTCTCTTGCATGCAGTCGAAGAGTAATTTCTTAGAAAAAGAAAATGAAAGAGTGCATATGAATTGTTGAACAAAAACATTATCCATGTATTTTAGAAACACTCTATGGTAAAAGATTTCCATGGTGTGTTATGTTGATGGTAAGTTTAGTTATTTAATAAATCCATGGAAAACATTTAGAAGGATTCTCATGTGTAAGAGATCATGGATTCTCATGCATAATAGATAACCAGTTATGGTGATTTATTTTGAAAAAGGAATATTTAGTTATGTGAAATGATAATAACCTATGGAAATATCAAATGCACAGAGATAACATAAGTCATAGGAATATTCTTTGGAATAAATATGTTTTTCTTGTGTGTGAAAGATAAGTCAATTGTGTTAATTCCTTTGCAAGAGTTTGAAAAAGTTACATGTTCTTGTGGGTAAAAAAATAAGTTATGTGTGTGTTGTATATTGTATATTTTGATTTAATTGCATGGTCTAGTGCATAAAAGGTTAGCTTTGTTATTGTTTTAAAAATGATTTCTTATTTCTTATTCGCAAAATAAGGGTTAATTATGATACTTTCTTGAAACGAAATGCATGAGAAATTTGTAAATAAAAGATAGAGAAACTATGTTGGGTTCTTGAAAATAAGTATGTGTTATTTGCACAGATTATTAATCATTTTATTTGAAAAGAATACATATGTAGAGGCATAGTAACAATAGTTAATTACATCAATTCTTTTTGAAAAGGGAAAGTATTCCCATATATAACAAAAATAGCTAGACCCTCTTAAAGTAGGGATATGTTGTGCATACATTAAAAAATGGCTATTATGATAAGTTCTTGCATATGCAAAGAATATTCATTATGTTATAAGATATTTCATTTGCATGGATAGAATAACTATTGAGCTATATTTCTTTAGAAAATCTATGTGATCATTTTTATATTATCATAATTATTATCTTAGTTTGTTTTAGAATAATATCATAGATATGCATTGAAGATTGTATTAGCTTTCATTTAGGAAAAATATACATTTGTATGTGGGAAAAGGTAGCTTGTTGTGTTAGCTTAGATAGGAAAAGATTATTTGGGAAAGAATATGAATTTACATGCACACAAATCATAGTAATGTGTTTTTTTCCTTGGAATATATATATGGGTAATGTTGGTATGCTTTATTGCATTAGTTTTATGGATAAGAAAACATATTTTTTCATGCCTTATTGTGCTAGAATTTCCTCAAAAAGGAAACATGTGTTTGCATGCTCTATTGTATTAAGCATTCTTTTGGAAAGTGTATGCATTTGCATGTTTAGGAACAAATTCATTGTGTTTTATTTCTTTACATATTTTCATGCACCTAAAGTAATAGTTGAAGGGCTAGTTCTTTTGATAAATTTTATGTAATTCACATGCACGAAGATCATAACTGATGTGTTAGTTTGCTTTAAAGTGATGTATCGACAATTGTAGTGATTGTCTTGCAAGATGCTAGGTCCCTATAATACTAGTGTATCCCCCTTATTATTATGGTTATGCCCCATAGAAGCCTACTATTGTAGTTGTTGTGCCCTTATATTATTATTGTTATGTAGGTTGGAATTATATTGTGACCCCTTAGCCTCCTATATATATACAAAGGAGGTTTTGTCATTTGTATCGTCAAAGAATTGTTCATTTTTGTAATGTAAAGGATTTTTACCCCTCAAAGACGATAATTTTTAAATTGTTGATATATATTTTTGTGAGTTGCTTGCCTAACATTTGGTATGAGAGCTTTGGATTATAGGGTTTTGTTTCTTAGAACAGATCATCTTGGATTTTTTTCTATAAATTTTTTTGTACAATGCTTTAGAAGCTGAAATTTTTACCATGTGGTTTTGAAATTGTGATGAACATAAAGTAAACATTTTAGAGTTTGGTTCACTATACTTTCAGAGATATGATATGAATAATTTAGGGTTTTTGTAGGCTCCAAAACGTTTTCTCAAACAGGTGAACAAGGGAAAATAGTCACAACTTTTTCTTCAGGCTTCAGATTTGAATTCTGTAAAAAGTGGATGAAAGTTCATAGACTATAGCTTTACGTGTAGCCAGTTTAGCGCCAAAGGTTGAAACAATGACACATGGAATCCTGTAAAACTTAGCTCTATTGAATGAGTCCATAATTAGGTCATCGTGGATTTGGGATAATTCTTTCTTGAAGAATCCAATCATGATCAGACTTATGGGGTTGGAAATAAGACTCATAGGGTTACCACACGAAGAGATTTTAGAACTTGGAGATCCAAAATTACAGAATCACAACCATTTCAAAATTGAGCTCCTAAAAGAAATAAAAATGTGTGTATTTGTTTGCATAACTTTTGTTTGAAAAATTAGATTGAAGTGATTCCAAGGGCATATTGAAGAATATATATCAATATTGTGTTCTAAAATTCCTCCTAAGAAAAATAATTCTACACCCATTAAGCCCTTAAAAATATCTACTATGATGCATTCAGAGGAAGAATTGCAACATGATATATCAAAATTACGGGACCAAGTGCAACAAATTTCACTCTCACAAAGAGCAACCTAATATGAACTAATAGGTGACATGGATGGTTTAAAATATCACATGGAAGGTTTGAAGGGAGGTTTGAAAAAGTTGTTTCAAGAAAGGCTTCCTAATGGTGACAAGGTAATCCATGAAAATTACAATGGGGAAAAAAGGAAGATGACTTGTGATTTTAGAGACTCCAATGTGGGGTTTAAGAACCACCGCATTCCAAAGATAGATATGAAGAATTTTGATGGCAAGGATATGGTAACATAGATACTACATATGGAGTAATATTCTGATCTACAAGATGTGAAACCCTCACAAAAGGTATGTATTTCATCCTTATATTTATAATGCAATCAGTTTGTATGGTATAGATGGATTTTTTCTTGTAAACCACTTGTCACCTCGTCAATTTTTGCCGATGAATTGATAGCAGATGATGAAGATACAAAGAGAAAAACTATCTTTATCCAATTGATAAATCTCAAACAAAAGGGTTCAATGGCAGAGCACATTGAAGACTTCGAAAAATTAAATATTGGGGTAACTGGTATTCTAGAGGAGCATAGAATTGATGTCTTCATAGGGAATTTAAAAGATAACATCCAACATGAGGTTCACCTTTGGGAACTTGATTTATTGGAGAAGGAATTCAGGGTGGCAAGAAAAGTTGAAAGACAAATTATGGTAATAAGGAAGTCTACCACTTGCAACTATAAAGATGGAAATGTTTGTCTTCCACAACGTACAACGTTGACACCAAAATAATTGGAGGAAAAAATAGAAAAATGGATTTGTTACAGTTGTGATAGAAAATATAGTAAAGATCATAAGTGTGTGGAGAAGAAATTATTCTACATAGATTATGAAGATGAGGAAGAAAAGGAACAAGAAACATCGAAAGAGGAAATGAATCTGACCTTATGTTGTAAGGCATTGGATGGAAAGTTACCACTCCTCAAACACTCAATATAGAAGGATATATCAAGAAGAAAAAGGTAATAGTGTTGATTGATTTGGGTAGTACCCACAATTTTTTTCATTCTAAGATATCCAAGGAAACAAATTTCTTCCTATATCTAGCACCAGACTGTCAAGTGATGGTTGCAAATGGAGGAACTATAAATTTCTCTCGAAAGTGCCATAAGATCAAGCTAACCATGGGAGAATATGTATTGAATATTCCAATGTTTTCCATTCCAATGGGTGGTGCTAATGTTGTACTAGGAGTCCAATGGTTACAATCTTTAGGGATGATAACTTTCAATTTTCAAGAACTTTTCTTAAAATTTTGCAGGGAAAGAAAGGAAGTTGAATTAAAAGGTATCACATGCAAACGAGGAAAGATAATCAACTCTAATGGAATGATAAGTTTTGAAGAAAGAAAAACAAGGTGTAATTACACAATTATGCTCACTAGGGGTTCAAAACTCGAAGTCATTTACTTCTCCAGATCTCCAAAAGGAATTGAAAAATCATTCTAAGGTGTTTAAGACTCCCAAAGGTCTCCCACCTATTTGTGATCATGATCATGGTATTCACTTGATTTCAGGAAGTGTTCCTCCAAACATCAAGACTTATAGATATCCTTATGCCCAAAAGAGTGAAATTGAACATATGGTTGTAGAAATGTCAGAGGCTGGTATAATTCATCCTAGTCAAAGTTCTTTCTCTGCTCGAGTATTATTGGTGAAAATAAAGGATGGTTCATGGCATATGTGTCCAGATTATAAGCAGCTCAACAAGCTCACCATTAAAGATAAATTTCCCATTCTTGTCATTGATGAATTGTTGGATGAATTATATGGAGCAATTTACATCACCAAGATAGATCTTCATTCAAGATATCATAAAATTAGAATGAAGATTGAAGACATTCCAAAAACAACATTCAAAGCTCATGAGGGTCATTACCAATTTTTGGTCATTCCTTTTGGCCTTACTAATGCAGCTTCCACATTTCAATATTTGATAAATTCCATTTTCCAACCCTTCCTTAGAAAAATTGTGTTAGTATTTCTTGATGATATACTGATCTACAAAAAGTCTTCAAAGGATCATGTTCAACATGTTGACAGGGTGCTAAAACTATTGGAGGAGAAACAATTATATGAAAAAACCTCCACATGTTTCCTTCGAGTATAGGAGGTGGAATTTTTGGTTCATATTGTATCCCATGTGGGTGTTAAGGTAGACCCTAAAAAATTAAAACCACTAAGGAGTGGAAAATCCTCATGACCATAAAGAATCTTTCAGGATTTCTCAGGTTGAAATGGTATTATTGCAAGTTTGTTAAGAATTATGGGAGAATAGAGGCACCTATAACATCATTGCTGAAGAAAGAAGCATTTTCTTAGACTCCAGAAGAAACAAAGGCCTTTGAACATCTTAAAGAGGAAACGTGCCAAGCACCATCTTAGTTACGACATAATTCACAAATAAATTCATTATGGAATGTGATGTTCAGGAAATGGAATTCCTGGTGTTTTAATGCAAGAAGGAAGACCCATTTCTTTTGAAAGTCTTCCAATAAAAGGAAGAATTTACACAGACCTATGTATGAGAAAGAAATGTTGGCAATACTACTTGCACTAAAGCAATGATCACCTTATCTAATGGGAAGACACTTCAAGGTAAAAATAGATCATGGTAGCCTTAAATACTTTTTGGAACAAATATTATCATCAGAAGAGTAGCAAAAATGGGTGACAAGGGTTTCGGGTTATGAATTTGAAATCATCTACAAAAAAAGGAAGAAAAATGTTGTTGCACATGTGCTCTCAAGAAAGGATGAGGTTGTGGAAGCATTGCTTTCTGCCATTTCTATTATCTAGCTGGAGTAGATAACCAAAGAAAGGGATTAATGGAAGAATGATGAAGAGGTGTACTCACTCATTCAAAATTTGTAGCAAGATACCAGTACATCTGATATATTTAGTTTGAAAATGATTCATTATAGTACAAAAATCACTTATACCTTTGTAATAATTCCCAACTCAAACAAAAGATTCTTTTGGAATTGTACACCTCTCCCTTAGGAGGGCACTTAGGATTTTTAAAAACTTACTAGAGGGTGAAGAAGGAATTTTTTTGGGATGGCCTTAAAATGAATATTCAAAAGTTTGTGGCAGAATGTTTCGTTTTCCAACAAAATAAAGTTGAGACAATTAAGACCCCAGGTCTGTTAAAACCTTTATCCATTCCAGGTCAGCATTGGGAGGAGGTCTCAATGGATTTGATCATAGGTTTACCCAATTATGAAGGAAAGAGTGTCATAATGGTGGTAATTGATAGAATTACCAAATATGCACACTTTTTTGCATTATCTCATCCTTTTAAACCTAGTACAGTTTCTACTACATTTATGGAAACAATTCAAAAGCTTCATGGAAATCAAAGGAATATAGTACGTGACCGAGATCCCATTTTCATAGGAAATTTTTGGATGGATTAATTTCTTGTATTGGTACTCAATTAGCTCATAACTAATCTTATCATCCTCAATCTGATGGAAAAAATGAGATAGTGAACAAATGTTTTAAATTTTATCTTTCTTTCTTTGTATCTGATAAACAAACACAATGGGTCAAGTGGTTACCTCTAGCTGAATGGTGTTATAACACTTCCTTCCATACTGAAACAAAAATGACCTAATTTATGGAAGTTTATGGATATCATCCACCATCCATCACATAACCTTTAAGGGAACATTCTAAGGTTCAAGCAGTGGAAGATCATATCAAGAATCAACAACAAGTTCTCCAACTCTTAAAGATTAAAGTCACTCTAGCACAAAATTGAATGAAACAACAAGTAGATCAACACCACAATGAAATAATATTTGATGTAGGTGACATATTATTTTTACAGGTACAACGATACCAAAAAATGCCTCTCAAGCAAGCAAAGAAGGATAATAAATTTTCACCCAAGTACTATAGTCCTTACAAGGTATGGCAAAATATTGGTACTATGGCATACAAATTGGAGTTGTCTGCATCTTCCCAAATACACCGAGTTTTCCATGTTTCAAGATTAAAGAAGGTTATTGATGCCAAGCTTCTAGTTCAAACAATGTTGGCAAAACTTGGTGAAGAAGGAAAAATCAGATTTGTGCCTAAAGTTATCATGAAAACAAGATCCCAACATATACAGAATCGATCAATTTCAGAGTATCTAATTAAGTACAAAAACTTAGTGAAGATTCCACATGGGAGGATGAAAATTATATATAAAAGAATCCAAAACTACTCAAGCATTGAGGAAAACACCTTTTGTAGGAGAGGGGCATGTTAGGTCCCTATAATACAAGTGTTTCCCCCTCGAAGAGGATAATTTTTGAGTTGTTGATCTATCATTTTGTGAGCTAGTTTCTTAACACAAGAATGTGTACATGTGTGGGGTAATTAATAGTTAATGTGGTGTTTATTTATATACATCCTTTAATGGTTATATGCTTATAATTAAGGCATATGCAGTATTGTTAAAGGAAGCAAGTCACGATATTTTATTTACATTTCATTTATTCACATGAATAGATGTTGAAGAATCACTAATAATGATTGATTTTGGTTGATTAATACTTTACGTAATCATGATATTCAATTTTATTGATGACAACAATGGCAGGAAATGATGGTGAATTGTGCAAAGGACATAATATATTTAAGATTGTGTTGGGTAAAGAACTAATGGTCCATGAAGATGAGTGCTAGTTGTAGGATAGTCCACTGATGGAACAAATAGGCCACAAAGATATAAAGATCAAAGATATGTGTTTAAATGATATCATGATGATTGCAATAGCTTTTAGCTAGATATGATGTATTTAAATGATATTTTCTCTTAATATTTTATTACAATTGTTAAGCTATAGACTCCCTTATAATCCATTGAGTGAGGGGTGAACACCCTCATGAGCATTTTATAATAAAGTTAAAATTTTTTTGGTTTTCACCCTACGAGGTTTCTAAGGTATATAGGTGTTCAATGTTGTGATGGTTTATTGTGTCATTTTGATGATGATGATTCCTTACATGCTGCAGTGTTTATAATATCAAATATTTGATTAACTAATCTAGTTAAAAGAATCATGGAAATGATGCAAGGTTGTGTTAGAAAGTTTATGTTAATATCCTACAATAGTGATTGTTAATGGTTATATATCTAACTATTCCTTACTAAAGTTACTCTATGTAATGATGAAGATTCTATCTAGTGGTTAATGAGGAATTTGCAATAGTAACTTGGATAGTTACTCATGGGTATATTATGTAAAAGAAATTCTAAATCCATGCATTTTCATGTGAGGTTACTATGGGATGTTACAAGAACATTTTACAATTTGCATGTTAGGGATAATTTAGTGATATTGGCCAAAGTTTCTAAATTTTAAAATAAATTTCCATACATACAAAGATATATATATATATATATATATATATATATATATATATATATATATATATATATATATATATATATATATATATATATTCCTTGAAAATATAGAATTTTATTTTTCAAATTAATCCACATTCTTGAGAAATCAAATTATTCAACAAATGACTCTAATTAAAATCTTTTAACAAAAATAAAATTTTAAACCTATTTTGTACGTAACATATTAACTAGAGAAGAAGAAAACTAACCTAATTCAATGGCTGTTAATATAATTTATTAAAAAAAATAATAAATTTTAAAAAATGGAAACACTACTTTTTAATCAAACATCATAATAAAAACACATCACAATATCACCAATCTCCCACAGAAGGAGCATGTCATAAGATGAATACACTGTACTATGACAATATATGTTTTCCATTAGGGCAATGTTTTATTGAACTTCAGGAACATGCCATTAACATTTTGGAAAAATAACGTGATATTAAAATTACTATGGAATGTTTATTGGGCTAAAAATACTATATTTAGTATTATTTCTTTGATTTTATTGGTGTTCAACAACACACTACTAAAAGTAGTGTCATTTTGGTCCCACCAATTTTTAGCAATGAAACTGACACGATAATAAAAAATGAAAATTTTGAAACCTTATATAGAAACATGACCTCATATTTTTATCATAGATTCAAACTTCTTATGTGGTATGCTAGAACAAAAGACATGAATCTACTCTACTCATAAGCAGAAAAAAAATTGATCGATGAAAACACTAAGTTGAAAAGGAAGAATTTAAATGACACATAACACAATATTTTTTTTGGGAAAGAAAATACTCAAAACCTCAACTATATATATTGCATTAACCAGAAGACCTGAGAAGAAAATACAATGTTTGTTCAACCCTAACAATCTCTTCACAAGTACAATCTATCTCACTGCTTCACAAACCAGCTCAAGCCAACACTTAGCCAATTTTGCTGCTTACCAAGCCCCTACTTCCTTGCACAATACCCAAGGGAATTAACACATATTTAGTTGGGAAAATACCTCACTACAACTTCATAATCCATCATAGTCCTTCCACTGATTGGATGCACCATATCTACAACTCATAGTACATTGTCCTTGAAATCTAATCTCAACTGGGTCTTCCTATGAACTGAAATGCATGAGTTATTTTTAAGTGAATTATCAGTTATCTAATTGATCAATACATGTGAATTAAATCCAATTTAATTCACTTGACCACTCACTAGTTCCTCCAACACTTAGAACTAGTTTAACTAAATTAAACGATTAAAGCTCAATAAGAAGTCAACTTGGTCCCATAAAATTTAGGGATCACTCTACATGACTCTAGATAGACTTACAACTCGAATTTACTAAGCCAACTAAGTCAAATTAATTTATTTAACTACTACAAGGTTCTATGAGAATACAATTACAATTTAATTCCTAATTTAATTCAAGGACAAATTAAATTAGGATTTTATTGTTGTTATTTTTAACATTTCCTCTCAACAAGAAAGATATTATCTTCTACCCTGATCCTACCTTTGTGAAACTTTAATTTTCACCTTGACAATGCCTTTTCAAAATATCTACATCCTGCTCCTCTATAGGAATGTACTCCAGCAACATGATTCTCCTTTGCACACAATCTTGAAGATGATAATACCAGATGTCAATATGCTTGGACCAATCATGAAAAAATGGATTCCTAGAGAGTTTGATACACCTTAGATTGTCACAGTAAATCACTATTGGATCCATATGAGTTTCTCATTTGTTGGATCCATCTGCAGCCATGTACTCTACTTTTTCTTAATTGAGTGCAACTGATCTCTACTTCCTATTGTATGAAGAAACTAATGCTAACCTAATACTGAAGATTCCCCTTGATGAGCTCTTCCTGTAAGATGGACTCCTTGCCCAATCTGCATCTTTGAAGCATTGAAGCTTCACTCCCTCTGTCTATCTATACTAAAGACCAAACTGAGTGGTGCCTCTGAGGTATCTCAACACATGTTTTCCTTCCTTCAAATACCGTTTGGTTGGCTTAACCATAGCTTGACTAAGCTAGTTAACTACATAACACATGTCTGGTCATGTGTTCACTAAATACATAAGTGAACCGACAAGTTGTCTATGAATAGTAGCCTCCACTACTTCACCTGAAGTAGCGTCCTCCTTCCTCCAGCTGCCAGTTAGAGAAGTCTGGATGGGTTTGTTTCTCTCGATGTGGGACCTCTTTAATATATTGTTGGCATACTTTCCCTGAGAGACAAATAGTTCCTCATCTCCTTGCCATACTTCGATACCCAGAAAGTAATGCATGAGCCCCAAGTCCTTCATTTTGAACTCTCTTGCAAGATCCTCTTTGCAAGACTTGATCAACTTCTCATCACTTGTTAGAATCAAATTGTCAAAATATAAAAAAATAATAAACAATTTACCTTTAAACACAATATGGTAAAGGTTCGTGTCTGCTTCACTTTTGGTGAAGCCTAATCTAGTCAAATAGCTATCAATCCTAGTGTACCACGAATGGGGTGATTTTTTCAATCCATACAGTGCTCACTTGAGTTTGCATGTTAGGCCCCTAGACTACTAGTGTAACTCCTTATTGTTATTAGTACAACCCACTTATTATATTATTGTTCTCATGTAATCCCCATATTGTTATTATTGTGCCCCATAGAAGCCCACTATTGCTATTATTGTGCCCTTACATTATTATTGTTATGTTGGTTCTGATTATATTATGACCCCTTAGACTCCTATATATAGAAATGAGGTCTTGTCAGTTGTATCATCTAAGAATTGTTCATTTTTGTAATGTAAAGGAGGTTGTCCCCTCAAAGAGGCTGAATTCTAAGGCGTTCAATTATCTTTTCTATCTTTTTGTGAGATGGTTTCATAACATTTGGTATTAGAGCTTTGGATTCTAGGGTTTCTCTATTCCAAATAGGTCATCATGGAATTTTCACTATAACCTTTTTTTCTACAATGTGTCAGAAGCGAAAAAAAAACCCATTTGAGACGAAATCGCACTGAACCTCGGGTCCGAATTTTAGAGCTTTTTGCGCTATATTTGCACAGATATGATCTGAGGAAGTTGGTCTTTTTGCAGACTCCTGAATTACATTCCAAACAGGTGACCTGGGGAAAATTGTCATAACTTTCTCTCTGTTAATTGGATTGGAATTTCATAAGAAGGTACAAAAAGAGGACAGACTTTAGTTTCTTGAATATGTTTCTCAAAGCCAAAGGTTGAAACAAGGACACGTGGCACCTCATACAAGTTCGCTCTATTGAACTAGTCTATAATTAGGTCACTGTGGGAGATTTGACATAAATCTTCGTTGGAGAATCCAATTTGGATTAGACTGGTGGCATTGGAAAGAGGACACAGAGGGCTACTGCAGGTCACTATTTCAGGATTGGGAGATCTGAAATTACAAAGTTACACTCATTTCAAGATCAAGCTCCTAAAATAAAGAAAAAGCGAGATGAGGAAGTTTGATGGCAAGGATCCGGTAAATTGGATACTACAGATGGAGAAATATTTTGAACTACATGGTGTACCACTATTGCAAAAGGTATGTATTGCATCTAATTATTTAGAACCGAATCAATTTTTATGGTATAAAGGGCTTTGTTCTCGTAAAACACTTGTCACGTGGTCAATTTTCATGGAGGAAATGATAGCACATTATGAAGATAGAAAGGGAAACTCCTTCTTTATCCAATTGATAAATCTCAAACAAAAGGTTTCATTGGAAGGGCACATTGAATTAGGGAAAATTTTAAGAACTCCCCCTAAATTTACATGTATAATAAATGGGTGAATCTCCATGGTATATAGGAAAAATGGAAGGCGATTTTATCAATAATATGATATGTATATATAATTTTTTGGCAAATCTCTCACCAGGCATGGCGAATATTTTACTCAATTATAAAATCTTGTGTTTATTGAATACACAAATGAAATCATTGCATTTCTTTAAAATATCTTTTGAAATCAAAATTACCAAAATTACATATCGATAACCTAGTGGGTGTAGGATAAAATTCACTCGTGCCATTCACAGAAAGCATGAGAAAAAACCTAATACTATATATAAAACCAAGAAAAATTCAAATTCATCACTTCTAGGGACCTCGTAACCACCTTGCCAATACACAAGTATGTTCCTATTTGTAATTAGAAAAATTACCCAGATTACAATCTGTTTACTCCAGCATATGTTGGAAAGTTATAGAAGGATGACTAGTGCAATCAATCCATTCCTTTTAGCCCTGGATTTGTTTCAGTTTAAAATAGAAGTATACAAATATACTTGTCCAATGTCTATGCTTTAACCATTCACCTTAAGATGTTTTTACAATATAATTTCCTAAGTCTATTTAATATCTTCATTATCATAAAAACCAACCTATATCCATCTTAACTCCACATCTACCACTCTTAGGGGGATGAAATCTATTTATCCCTCTGAACACTTGGTAGACCCAGAATTAAGATGGATCTAATATGATAGAATTTCCCCTTTAAATAGTCTATGCTCACATGAATACCATGGTATTACCATGGGTCACTACCATGGGTTATCATAAACCTGGAGATTAAAAATTACTATTAGTAATTTATAAAAATTAATAAAATTAATAGTTGATTTTTATTTTATTTTTTATTTTAACCAAGCTAAAATGTTTAACATACATTAAATTACAACATCCAATTTTACTCTTGATATTATCAAATATTTTTTCACTCTATGCTAGTTTGCATATCACGATATTTGATACCTCTCGGGGGTTAGTAGATCCAGAGTAAAGATGGATTTAATTCCCCCATTTAAATAGGCTACATTCCATGTGAATACCATGGGTCAATACCATGTGCCATTTTTATTTTTATTAATACTAATATTAGGGTTAATAATTTTTTTTTGCATGATATTAATAACAATCTAGTCCATGGTATTTGTCCCATAGTATTTTGCCCATAGGTTTCACCTAAATATAACGCATTTTTTGAGTGTTCGTAAATATAAGGTGACTTATGGAGTAAATATAAAAAATGTATTATTTGTTTACCATACCTCTCGTTTATTTATATTTTTATTAATTTACCATACCTCTTTTACAAATATGGTATTTGGCCCATAGGATTCACTTAAATAAAACCTCTTTCTTCAGCCTTCATAAATAGAACAAGGGCTATGGACTAAATATAGAAAGAGGTTTTATTTATTTACCATGTGTCTAGTTTATTTATATTTTATCTATTTACCATACCTTTTGAGTAAGTATAAAAAGACATTTTTATTTATTTACCATACCTCCACTTTACTTATATTTTTATTTGTTTACACCCTTGCATGTATATAAGGTGACTTATGGAGTAAATATAAAAAATGTTTTATTTATTTACCATACCTCTCATTTATTTATATTTTTATTAATTTACCATACCTCTTTTATAAATATGGTATTTGGGCCTTTGGCCCGTAGGATTCACTTCAATAAAACCTATTGTTGAAAATGGGCGAATGGAAGGTTGTAACTCCTAATTTCAAGGGCTAAATTTACCTTTTTTACCCTCTCCCTTAAAATAAGGTCCGCTATTTGAGGTGATTTGTAAAAATGTACTATGATACAAAATATTCCCCCACTAAAAATTTAAAACCCCTTAATTTCACCAAAGGGTGAACATTCGCCCCTAAAATTTTCTATGCATTGAAGACTTTCAAAAATTGAATAGAAGGGTAAATTATATTCCAGAGAAGCAAAGGATTGATGTCTTCGTAGGGACTTTAAAGGATAACGTTCAACATGAGGTTCGTTTTTGGGAACCTGATTCATTGGAGAAGGCATTCGAGTTGGCAAGAAAAATTGAAAGCGAAATTATGAAAACAAGGAATCCCACCACTCATGACTATAATTATGGAAGTGTTTCTTCTCCTAGCCTTCCACAACCTACAAGGCTTACACCACAACAATTGGAAGAAAAAAGAGAAAAAGGGCTTTGTTACAATTGTGATAGAAAATGCACTAAAGGTCATAAGTGTGCTGAGAAGAAATTATTTTACATAGAGTATGAAGAGGAGGAAGAAAAGGGTCAAGAAACATCAAAAGAAGAGGATATATACCAAGACCTAACCCCAGAGAAAGAAGAAATGAATCCGACCATATCTTGTAATGCATTGGCCGAAATTACTACTCCTCAAACTATCAAGATAGAAGGACATATCAAGAAGAAAAATGTTCAAGAAGTGAAAGATCACATCGAGCATCAAGAAATGAATCCAACCATATCTTGTAAAGCATTGGAAGAAATTACCACTCCTCAAACTCTCAAGATAGAAGGAAATATCAAGAATAAAAAGGTTCAAGTAGTGAAAGATCACATCGAGAATCAACAACAAGTTCTCCAACTTTTAAAGGATAATGCCACTTTGGTGCAGAATCGAATGAAAAAGCAGGTAGATCAACATCGCAGTGAAAAATGTTTTGAGGTAGGTGATTGGGCATGTTTACGGTTACATCTCAAGCAAGCTATTTATGGAAAGGAAATGTTGACAATACTACATGCACTTAAGAAATGGTGACCTTACCCAATGGGAAGACACTTCAAGGTAAAAATGGATCATGATAGTCTTAAATACTTTTTAGAACAAATATTATCTTTAGAAGAACATAAAAAATGGATCACAAATATGTTGGGTTATGAATTTTACATCATCTATAGAAAAGGGAAGAAAATTTTTGTTTCAGATGCACTCTCAAGAAAGGATGAGGATGTGGAAGCATTATTTTGTGCTATTTCTATTATTCAACCAGATTGGATAAACGAAGCAAGGGATGAATGGAAGAAGGACAAAGAAGTGTGGCCACTCATTCAAAAGTTGTAGAATATCCCAATTCAAACAATATTGCCAGAACATGAAGAGGAAGGAAAAATCATATTGGACCCTGGAGCAGTCACAGAAACAAGAACTTGATAGCGACAAAATCGATCAATTTCAGAGTATCTCATCAAGTGGAAGAACTTACCCGCTGAAGATTCCACATGGGAGGACAATAATTTTATATAGAATCATCAAGAACTACTCAAGCATTGAGGACAACACTTTTTGAAGGAGAGGGGCATGTTAGGCCCCTATACTACTAGTGTAACCCCTTATTGTTATTAGTACAACCCACTTATTATATTGTTCTGCCCATTTAATCCCCATATTGTTATTATTGTGCCCCATGGAAGCCCACTATTGCTATTATTGTGCCCTTACATTATTATTGTTATGTCGGCTCTGATTATATTATGACCCCTTAGAATCCTATATATAGAAAGGAGGTCTTGTCATTTGTATCATCTATGAATTGTTCATTTGTTTAATGTAAAGGAGGTTGCCCCCTCGAAGAGGCTGAATTCTAAGGCGTTCAACTATATTTTCTATCCTCTTTTGAGTTGGTTTCATAACATTGCATACATGTGACTCTCTTTTGAAGGTCTCAAATCCTTCTTACTGCTCAATATACACATATTCATCAATCATGCCATTGAGGAATGTTTTCTTTACATCCATATAATATATCTTCCTTCTCATCTTCATTGACAGTGCTAGAATGGATCTGATTGATGAGTAGCTTGCTACAAGAGAAAAGGTCCAATCATAATCGATTCCCTCCACTTGAGAGAACCCTCTCACCATAAATCTGGCCTTGTGTTTCTCGACGCTCCCACCTACTACTTGCTTTACCTTTTAAAACCATCTAGAACTCACCATTGACTTGTCTGCTAGTCTTGGGACCACTTCCCTAATACCTTTCCTGATAATGGAGTCATACTCCTCAACCATGGCATCAACCCATACTGGGTGATGCACTGCTTCCTTGAATGAGGATGGCTCAATCTCTACACTTCCACACATCAGGGCCATGTAACAAGTGTACCTCTCTTGTTACCTCCTCTTCATGTGTTGTGATGTGGGTGCTCCCACATTCTCTCTAGCATCATGAAATAACTTGTTAGCCTCTCTGGTGGTCTTTCTACCATCTCTAGAAGTACCTGAAGGACTAGGTATTTCCACTCTCTACTTTTCTGCATGTGGTTGCTCCACATCATCATGAGGTTCCGACTTTGGAGCTAAAATCTCCTCAACTACATGTAGCTTAACCTCCTGTTGGCATTATGAGTTATTTGTTGTCCTTCATGGACACCAACCTGATGAATGGAAATCAACTTGATGAGTTGTCTCTTGATGGAAACCTACCTGATAAAGATGGAAACGAGATGTGACATAATATTTTACAAATGTGATAGTGTTTTGGCAAAGGCATATTAGCTCAAAGGTAGAGGTATGATAAAGTTGAAATTTCAAGAAGTATACACAGGTTATGTTAAGCAAAGTTTTTTACACATGCGAATATAAAGAAGAAAAGGCGCATATAGTTTCCACAACATGGTATTCCAAATACCAAGGGTCCTTACCATGGTATTGCCTTCTGGTATTAAGCCCAATAATAGAGGTTTTGATCCTGTCTTAGAAAACCATCAGCTATAATATGGTTTTGACATGTGGTATTAACAAAAGGCTAAGCTATATAAGGTGATGAATATCAAAGTGGTAAAGGGAGTGCAAGGAGTGTATTGTGTGCAAGTGATGGAAATCTTATGAACAATTAGATCTGAAGCAAAAATGCATATTATGGGTTATTGATGCTTTCCTTGATCTAAACTAAGTATACACCTGAAAGTTTGATGATGAATCAGATCTAATAGATCTAAGATAACAATCATGATTATGGGATGATTTGATTTTTTTATGGCGTCTTAACAAATGATTTGTCTGTGTATGTCGAGATCTTGGTATGTTTGAAGTTCTATGTTGCAACGAAGGTTTGACTCTAAATTTGTAGATATGTATGTGGGTCTTATAGCCTGCAAGGCATGCACAAACGTGGATGTGTTTATGGTAAGTAACATACATGTGGGTTTTGGATTATGAAAAGCATGCACACGTGTGGAGACAATTTGAAGAAAGCATGTACAAAAAGTAGGGTTTTTATGATAAAGGTTGTCTGATTAGTTTCATTAGTTCTGATGTGTTTCTATTGTTTGTCAATGAAGTCTTCTTGATGATATGGATTGAATGATTGAAGAATGTTAAGATTAATTTCTGACTGTGATTAAAGATTAGAAACAATTCTGTGATTGGCTCATAATGTTGCAGTAGATATAAGTATGATCTAGTGTCTGTTTCAGAATGGTAGTTGTTAATTTTTTAGTTTCAAGGGGTTTAAGATCTCTACACGGGTATGATTCATGAAAGGAACATACACACATGAGTTTTATACCTTAAAGTAGCATATACATTTTTACAAATGGTTGACCAGGGCTTACAATAACAAGATCTAGTTTCTATGATGTACTGTAAATTGTTTGGTATTCTGGTTACATTGATGACTATTCTAGTTGGTTGGTTAAGTTTTTGGTTGAGTTTTAATTAATTGGGTTTTAGTGATTGGTTGGGTCATTTGTGTCAGAGATTGGTTGATTCAGTTACAATGATGATTTATAATTTGATCATTGATATTGAGCTTAAATATTGGTAGTGGGTTGAGTCTGAAAATTTGATGAAACTTGGCCTACAAGTTATGATGTGTTGTAGTAGGTGTATCCAATATGAAAATTTATGAAACGTGGTTCCCAAAGTTTAGGGAGTTGGAACTTCCTTCTAGTGGTAGCTGGTAAATCAGATTAGGGGGTTGGAGCTCCCTTCCACTAACAATTGGAGAATGATTGAAGGTTGTAGCCTTCTGCAGGCTGGCACCTATGTATTGGTACAAGTTTATGCTAGTACAAGAACCAGGGGGTTGGAGCTCCCTTCTAGTAGTAGTTAGAGAATGAGAAAAGGTTGCAACCTTCTGTAGGTGGCTTCTTATGTACTGGTATGACTTCTCACTAGTACAAGATTGTAAAAAGCTTTTCTTTATATTAAAGGAAGACAAAGACAACAACAACAGGTGGTTTTTCTTTCCTACTTTGGGTTTCCACATTAAATCCTGGTGTTCATGTGTGTTGCTTATGTGTGATGGTTTATTTTGTTATTACTACACATGGTTACCATCTCTGTCATTTTTAATAAAGTACTGATGCACTGGCTAAAGACAAACGGATGATGAATTAACTGAAACATAAGTTTACTAGATGTACGCTAGTTGTCTTAAGAACAGTCGCGTACACACATGGGTTCATTTTAGTAAAGTCGCGTACATGTTGAGTGTTTTAATTAGCAATTAAACCTACTAAAATTTAATTATCAACCAGGACTCGTAAACACGATTTGTACTACATTTTTGGCTCAAGGTTACATTCAGAGTATGTAATTTTCCTTGATAATGATCGTTAAGTACAAAATGATAAAAGCATTCATCTATCAATTTAGTAAAATAGCACTCATCTTGCCATATAAAAAGAATTATTCACTTTAACATAAGAAATCCAAAAGGAATCAATTTAACTCAATAAATTATGTTCCCTATTCATAATTTCTGTAATCAAATTAGCAACGAAAAGACAACAAAAGGCTCAATGAAATTCAATCTAAGCACAACTCTTAAAGTAAAACCTCTTCACTTTCAATGCAGGAAACTCTAATTATTCAAAAGGCAGAGGTAAGAAATCATCTATCTTTAGAAAAACCTAATCTCTCAGCAATAGAAATGCAATGGTACAACTTGAAAAGAAAACCAAAATGAAATCCTAAACTGTCAAACTAGGCTATTCTTATTCAGAAATAAAATGCATTCAAACCACACTCAAGCCACTACAAAGACTGATATTGAAATCAACTTAAATCGATCTATTGCTGCTTAAAGGAAAACAAAATCTCAACTAAATTATCTGTGTTTATAAATGAAATTAGATTCCTTTCATACTGCTATGAAATCAATCGCTATGCTACTGTACTTGGAATGGAAATCAAACTTATCCTATCATGTTGAAATAAAACTAAATTATCCTATGATATATCAATGACTCAAATCAATTCTCTAAATTAGATTCTTTTAATTAAGTCATGCTTCTTGAATTAAATCACAATGCTTGAAATCAACCACACAACTTGAATTAAACAATCACTGCTTGAATTAAATGACACAATCCAAATTGTGAAAATGAAGAACACAACACCTATTCCTACCAAGCACGAATTCGTTTGCAACTGTAGTTAATACCCTTCAAACCATAAATAATTCACTCCAGCACACAAAAGAAATTCATATTCAAACTCGCGTCATATATCAAAACTCAGAAATCATTATTTTCCTATATCGTGAATGCTCCAATTACAAATATGAATATGCTTGGCCCTAATACAAGAAATAGAGTATCAATCTATATTAAAATATGAGGACAGACTACGTAATCAATTGGAAATTTGTAAACACAGTAAAATGATCCTTCAAGCATGTGATTTATAATGCAATGATAGCTAAATACTGGAACATCAAACCATGCATATTTTTGAAATCACACAAGAAATGTCTGCAACTGTAACTCAATGAAAGCTACTGTAAAATTGCACACCTAATTATCCTACCGATTAATCAAGCTTATTTCTAGAGGTGGTGGGCCCTCCCACACCTAGAGTAAGCTAACTTACTACATAAAAGAGATATTTAAAGCATTAAAAACATGACTCACAATCAACCACGCTGGAAAACACTCTGGTTCACAACTTGGAAATAGCCATATGTATATAACTTCATAACAAAGTCTTGAAAACCAAATTACATAAATCACTGTATCACGCTAACGACTAGCACTGTACTTTATTACATCGAACTTTAAAGGAAATTAATCAAATGTAAAACTAGTAGCATATATAATTATGGGAATCTTCACTAAACTAGAACTAATCTGAGCATGCTCAATTTCCTGCAAATCGGCTTTTCCTTGCTTGGAATGAATTGTTTCCCTTCGAGATAACTAATGGATAACATTAGAGTAATCTACTTCAAGATCTGGAAAGATCTTCAGCTTTGAAAGCATCGAGGTCGTCATACAAAATCTCCCTGTGCTGTGTACATCGATCTTCAAGAAGTTAAAAAATAATGTGGAAGAAATCCACCTGGGCACGACTGCCTTAAGTATAGATCAATAACTGATAGTTGAGTACAAAGATGAGAATGATGTTGATGACAAGGCATCCTTTCCATCCCTATTCTGACCTACCAAGCCTGCCACTAATCTTCACATCTAAACCTATAAATAGATAGTTAGCATATTAAGAATATGACTCAAAATCCAGTTAACTTTAATCATAAATAGAAAAACAATGCCTACCTCTGGTCGTATATGAGCAAGGTTTAGGTAGTGAAGTAGGTGGTAGGGCAGGTGGAAGGAGTACTTTTTTCAAACAAAAGATGGTGAAATAAAGGGTGAAAAGTAGAAAATTTGGGGACAAAAATGGGCGCCAACATCCCCCTCATGTCGATTTGAATGCATGTCCTCATGCAGATTGCCATAGTATGCCAATATAGTGATGATGCTATAGCAAAAGGAATCCTGGTCAAAGACTAGTGGCCTTAACCAAGATTTCTAACGCAGGAATGGAACACTTTTTGAACTGTAAAGCAAGTTCTTGAGCACTTAACTTCTTGGTGGGTTTAAGTCTGGAGGCTTTCCAGCGCATCAACAACTTATTCTTTTGATTCAGCTCATCATTTTGAGAAAACAACTGGAGATTATTATCCCTGATTTAATTATTGAGTTCCCTGACATAATGAAATAAGACTTTATCTTTATTTGCTTGCTCATGGAGCTTAACAATCCTTTTTTGCAACTTTACTATTCGAATCTTCAGATTTTCTTCTTCAATTGGAGTCAGGGTTTTCATGGATGTCATGGACTATTGAGAGGCAATGCCTCATGGTGCTTTGTTGTTACTTTTCCTCCATGAGGAATCTTGTTGGACCTCTCTACTGAAATTTCTACTAGGATCCTTGCTTGGGAAGGGCTAAACAGGTGACAGTGTCTCTAAATCTTGTGTGATATCAAAAGGAACCTTTGCTGCAAATGCTATTTCATTTCTTTCTTCACGGGGCAAATGTAACTCTTTGTCATCTAAATCAAGAGAAGAAAGAACATCAATGTGCTCAAAATTCACAACTTTAGTTGCAAGATGCTTAGGTTTGTTCATTATTCAAGTTCTGCAATGACATTGAGATGATGTCTCTGCCATAGGAATTGATGCTAATCGAGTTGTAAAGAGGGTTATCTTTCTCTTAAGATTTGATTCTGCCCTAGAATGAGCTTCAGGGGTTTTAGATTCAAGCTCTTCATCTTTTGTCTCCATAGTGTCACCTGGCTTAGGTTGGTCTTCATCATCCTTGCTCCGCTTGTTCTGTTGCTTCTTCTTTTTCCGTGCCTTCAAAGACATCCCTTCCTCCACAACATTAGAACAAGTTGTTGATTCTTGAGGGGTTTCGGGGATAGGAGAGGTAGGGTTGACTGTAGGAGTTGGTGTCATCTAGGAATTTTGCGATAGAGCCTCCTCTTTATGTTTGAGTGACCAGCCCACCAAGCATTGCTGACTCTTGAATTGGGTTTCTTCTCCAAGAAAGTTCTGAACCACGAAGTCTTCCCATTACTTTTGACGCTTCTTAAGCTCATCGATAACCATTATTTTAATGAGGCTATGGTGATATAGGGCCATTTTATGGTTTTGTCTCTTTGACTGCACCTCTAGATACATCTTATGAAAAATTAATCTCAGAAAATGTGGAATATTAACATTACTATCCTCAACAAAATATGATATCAAGAGAATGTGATATAGAAACACCACAACATACCCCCCTTAACAATCAGTAAACCATTGCAACATAGTAATCAAAGGATGCCACTTCTCCTCTACATAGCTCCACAGAACGCCTTTCATCCAACTTTTCGATTGATAAGTCGGCTTGAGAAATGTGGAATAGTTCAGAATGCTCAATTGTCCTCCCTTGAAAAATGATTCACCTGAGGAGGAAAGCCCTATAGCATAGCTAAGTGACTCTTCTATGAATTTAAAACTCAAATTCCATATCTTGACATGTTCTCCATCGAACAACATGGCCACCTTGTTGTTGTGTCCTTGGAATTTTTGTAAGAATGACAACCATCCTCATTCTTCAAAAATCCCCTTACATTGTTGATATTCAAGATTGTTGGAGAATTGGCCGAATGTAGGTTCATGGCGGTTAGCCCCCATGTTTGTATGAAACCACAATCCTCAAATTCAATTGAAAATTTAATGCTTGACTTGCAGCAATGAATAAGAGTATGACTTCCCTGTAATTCATAAACAAAAAATATGGTTGCCCTAATTCTTATGAAAATTTCCCCAACGTTTTGATGACTCGGCCCAAATCATTCCTTCCAAAGAATGATCACCATAGTGGCGGGGAAGTTTGAAGCTTAAGGTGCGATGATGGCCCTGATTTATATGTGATTTGAGTGGAGCACTTGGTAATTATTTAGGACGAAGGGGAAGGTTTACACGAGCCAATAGGATTAGTAGGGGTCTTTAGGAAATAAGGATAGGGAGGGAGTATAATGATTATGGTTATGAATCAGAGGAAAGGAATAGTTAGGGAAACGCATAAGATGCATGTAACTTGGCATATATTTTAACCATTCATAATCAAATCTAAGTAAATCATAAGCACATACCTTTACTAACTTATAATGGTATAGGGTGTTGGGCTTGAAAAATTATCTAGCTCTGTCTGATAGTAACAGCAAGATAGTGATCATAAAATAATGCTTGTGGGAATGAAGCTTATACACCAAATATTCTCTGTAAATGATGTTCTTGAAATACACTTGTAATGGTAGAACTTGATTTTCCATAGTAAAGTATAGAACAATTTTAGGTATAGAAAATTTAGAGTACAAAATCTGGGACTTTCTCTTTGCATAATGTCATGTAATTTGTTGAATGTTGCCTCCAAATCATAATTAAACCTACTCACCATCCCATGGCCTTTTAACCAGACCGAGGATGATAACTGCATGAGGCATTTCACATTTAGAGAGCTTGAAATGGCCAGAAGGAAAGCTCTAGGGGTGTTTCTTTTCCATAGTTATTCTGTTCAGCCTGAAAAATAATAATTCTATGCTCAACATATATCTAACTACTACTACTCTATAGTTTTAATGAGCCTAAAGTAACCACTACTCGAGGTAATCATATTTAGAGAGTTTGAACCACCCAAAGAAGACTCCAAGGGGCTTGTTTTCTATAAATATTTCCTTCAGCCCGAAAAATAATAAATATGTACTCAAGGAATCCCTACGCTACCACTATTCCATATAGTTTTTACGATCCTGGATCAGTTACTGCTAGGGATTTTCAATTTTTGAGAGTCTCGAAACATCCAAAAAAGACTTTGAAAGGCTCCTTTTCCATAGTTAATCGGTCAAATATCGCTAAAGGAATAAACCTACCCAAGATAGATTTCTCCTTTATTCTACATGGGTTGTGGGGAGAAACACCTAAAGATATGAAAAAATGAAAGCCCACTTATTATTCGATATATATATATATATATATATATATATATATATATATATATATATATATATAAGAAGGAAACCAACTAGATGAACGAGCAAGAGGCTGGTCATTTTCATGGACCAGCTCCATCACTGGATCTCTTTTTACCTCCTATAGAAATTGTTGTCGAGAGAGCGATTGGTGATAAATCTTGAATCGGTAGCCATTTACTACAAAAGAGGTCTGACTATTATCAATAGTTTTAATGCGGACTGAGCCATTTCCAAAAACTTCATCCACCTCATAGGGACCTAACCATCTAGTTGAGAATTTACCTTTGAAATGTTTAAACTTCTATAATAAAGCAAGGCCCAATCTCCTGGACAAAAAATCTTCTTTTTGATAAAATTATCATGCCAAAGAGCTCTCTGGTCTTGTACCAACATGTTTCTATGGAATTCATCATGTCTAATCTCGTCAAGATCATTTAGATGCATTAAAAAATTTTCTTGGGCTTCATTAAGATTCATCATGAGTTGAGTGGTAGTTCAAAATGTCTTCACTTGGAATTCAGTAGGTAGCAACACCTGTTTACCATAAATTAGGTCATACGGGGTGTGCCCCGTCACATTCCTCCAAGTTATGTGGTAAGCCCATAATGCCTCCAACAACTTGTCAGCCCAATCCCTATGATGTAACTGAATGGGCTTGGTTAAGATGGATTCTAACACTTTGTTTGTGGATTCCACCTGCCCACTGGCTTGGGGGTCGTAAGGAGTAGATTTCCAATGTTTGATTCGATATTTTTTAGTGAGAGCCTTAACCAATTTTGATGTGAACTGTGTGCCCTGGTAGTAACAATCTCTTGGGTTACTCCAAATCTATTGAAAATGTCTTCAAAAAGGAATTCCACTATTGTCATTTCAGTTGCAGCATACAAAGCCTTAGCTTCCATCCACTTGGTAACATAGTTAGTGCAAACTAAAATGTACTTTCTCTTATTTGACATGGGGGAGATAGGTCCCACAAAATGTAATTCCCACTTCTCGAAAGGTTCTATTTATGTCTATATTTGAAGGGGAATATCATTGGAAGGAACTAGATCCCCATCCTCTGACAAGTGTCACAACTGGATACAAACTTTTTGGCATCTTTGAAACGTGAGTGCCAATAATACCCAATACAAAGGACTTTGTATGCGGTCCTTTCGTTAGAAAAGTGCTCCCCACAAGGCTCATTGTGGCAGGCCTTCAACACATCAAATATTTCATTTTCTCACACACATCTCCTCATGCTCAAGTCAGGTCTGGTGTAGAACAAGCCTCCATCAATCCAGGAGTAGTTAGCACTACACTATATAATGTTATGTTTTTTTCTGGTAAACAGATTTTGAGGCAACTTCCCTGACACGAGGTAGTTGGAAACATCTGCAAACTAGGGAGTAATGGTAGATATAGCAAACAATTCTTCACCCAAGAAATCATTTGGTACTAGTGTTAGTACATTTCCCCGCACAGCATTCATTCAAGACAAGAAGTCAGCTACTAAATTATCTCGCCTATGCAGACCAATCACAGTTATATTAAATTCTTGAAAAAGCAGAAACCATCTTGTAATCCTACCATTAGTGATAGGTTTATTCATAAAAAATATAATGGCATAATGATCAGTATGGACAAAAGTCTCATAACCAGTTATTTAATGTCTAAATTTTCTAATGGCATGAACAAATGATAACAATTCCTTTTTAGTAACTGTATAGTTCAGTTTAGCAGGGGAAATATTCTTGCTAACAAAATAAATAGCATAAGGATAATGATCTTCCCTTTGTCCTAAGACTACTCCAAGTGTGGTATCTAAAGAATCCATGCAAATGTGGAATGGTAAGGACCAATTTGGTCCCCTCAATACTGGAGCAGTGGACAACCTATCCTTTAATACCTGAAAAGCATGTTGACAATCATCATTCCAAACAAAATCAGTGTCCTTGGTCAATAATTTAAATAAAGGTGTTGCAATCCTTGTAAAATTTTCAATAAATCAACGATAGTAACCCGCATGTCCCAAAAATCTTCTTACCTCTTTTTGTGTACTAGGAATTGAAATATGTGAGATTACCTCAATCTTGGCTGGATCAACTTTGATTCCTTCAAATGAAACGTGATGGCCCAAGACTATCCCCTTAGATTGCATCATTTTACATTTGCTACTGCTAAGGGCTAGGTGGGATTCTTGACATTGGATTAACACTTTTTCTAGATTCTCTAGAGCTTGGGAAAAATCACCTCCATATACTATGAAGTCGTCCATGTAGAATTCTACAAAGTCATGGATCAAGTCAGAAAACATGGCTAGGAAAACTCCTTGAAAGTTAGTTGGGGCAATGGAGAGGCCAAAAGGAATAACTCGAAAGTGGTCTTCTCTTGGTCTTCCTCGACTATTTAAATCTAGTTATACCCATTGTACCCATCTAGAAGAGAGAAATACTTCTTACCATAGAGTGTGTCAGGTACCTGATCAATTAATGGTAGTGGAAAGTAATCTCGTAAGGTGGATTTGTTTAACACCCTGTAGTCCACACATATGCACCACTTACCATTCTTTTTTGGAACCACCACCAAAGGTGACACCCATCTGTTGTCTAAAATAGGATAGATAAATTATGCAACCAATAAATTTTGCAATTCATATTTTACAATTTCTTTCAAGGCTGGGTTCATGCATCTATGCGGCTACCAGATTGGTCTCATGTCCTCATTGGTTTAGATGTGGTGGATGCATGTGTCTGAGTGTATGTCTTTCATGTCCAAATAGTCCTAGGTGAAAGCTATAGATTGTTCTTGAACCATGCTAAAAAGTTATTGCTTCTGTTCTTCATTTAGTTCAGTACCAATATATAAAAAATTTCCTCCACTAATTTCAATCGGTTCCATAGCAAGTTCATTCTTCTCCTCTAATGTTGTGAATGAGGCAAATGTAGCTGGATGGCAAGCTTCCTGAAACTCATTACTAAAAAAGTGTTGATAACCATTAAAAGAAATAGGGTGATCAATAGAAGAACTATCAGATAAAATTTTCTAAAAAATATGATCTTTCAATTGTTCTTGGAGTCCTCTAGATTGTTCTAATGATAATAAAGGAAACATACAATCTTCATCTCCATAAGGAATTTCTAACCATAAGGGTACTTCAACAGAAATATGAGCAGGGGGGGAAATTGACAAGGATTGATTATATGAACCATTGGAAATGACCATTTCTCCATTTCAACGCCCTATCACAGCATCAAAAATAGCTAAACAAGGGCGTCCTAGAACTACAGGGTGTCTTTGTTTTTTAAGAGAAATGAGAATGAAATTGATGGGATACTGGTAGGAAGCAATGGTGACTACCGAGTCTTCTAGAGTTCCCATGGGTTTAATAATGGATTTATCTACCAACTTTAAAATAATAGGTGTAGGCTTGATCCCTTGCAATTGTAAAGATGTCATGGTTTTAAATGTCGTAGCATTAATCAATGCTCCTAAGTCTACAAGGGTGTTTGGCAAGAGTACTCCATTGGTTTTGGTGGTCACGATGGGATTTCATGGGTCACTATATTTTAATGGTAAATCTGAGATCATCCTAGACATTCCACTCATGATTTTTACATTTTGGTTCTTATGTCCATTTCTACCCGGTTTCTTAATACAGAGATCTTTAATGATTTTAGTATAGATAGGAATGTCCCTAATGGCTTGTAATAGTGGAATTTTAACAGAAAAATTCCTTAATTATGATTCTAAATCATATTCTATTCGGATCTTTTCCTTCTTAACAAGTAGTCTTTCTTGGTAAGGAGGTTCATTTGGTTCTTCTTTTTGTTTTTGTTTTTATTGTTGATGGTGATTTTCAGTTTGTTCTTGATGGGCCTCTTCCTGAATAATGAAAATTGATTTTTCCTTGTTGATTGTTTTGCCAAATTGTAGTTGAATCTCATTTATTGGGACAATAGTGATCATATAGGTAGGAAAAGGTTGTACTTCCACATTTTGTATTGGGTGAGGCTATTTATTATGGTTTGGATTAGCTATGGGTTGTGCAGGCAACAAAGTAGGACAAGGTAGGTTAAATGATGGTGGTGCCTGCGAAGATGATGGGTTGGATGGTGCATGTAAAAACTAGTGTGAATGAGGAGGAGGTAGTGAGGGTTGTTGATAATGATTTGGGTTGTACCCCTGCTAATAAGGTTGATTGTTTGGATTGTAGCATGTACTAGACATGTTTGAGTTGTTGGAAATAATACTGAGAGGGGGGGGTGAATCAGTATTATCAGATCAATCAAACTTTTCAAATTCATACTCAGAAACATATACGCTACTTCAATTAAGTGAACCCGCGTGTACACGCTACTGTGTCTAATGAAACTAGCGTATATCCAGAGATCTTATAATTCAGTTAGCTTAATCTTCAGTAAATGCATCAGATCATTATTAAGCATATTAACAGTAAACAGGTGCAGAATAACAGAACAGAACATCACACAAGAGCCACACACATGAACACAAAGATATAAGGTGGAAACCCAATGTGGGTGAAAACCACCTGCTGCAAGTCATCTCAATCTTCTTCTTAATAAGAAAATCCTTTTACAATATTTGTACTGGTGCAGTCTTATACCAGTACGGGAGCTACAACCCCCTTTGCTCTTGTACTAGCCGATCCATTTACTAGTACGCAGGCTGCTACCTGCTACAATGCTCCAAAGATCTCCTTTAGCTTTTGTACTAGCTTAGATACTAGTACGTAGGTGCTTGCCTACAATCTTCTCACCTCCAGGTACCACGTTTCATCAATTTTCAGACTGGATACACTGAAGCACAACACATAATCTGAAAGGCCACATTTCATCCAATTTTCATACTGGACCCATAACTATCATTGAAGCTCAAAACAATCATCAAACTCTGAATCACTGAAACCCTGTTAACAACAGTCACCAGAACACAGAGCAGACACAGAACTCTGTAATAACCATCAGATCCATCTGCAACTTCAAATATTAAGATTTACAATGTATACGCTACTTCGATGAATCAAACCCGCGTGTATACGCGCTTTTATCAAAGCCAACCCGCGTACAGATCTAAAAATAATTTCTCATAACTTGCAGCTGTACCAGACATCAGTCATACTCATAACACTTATAGAACAATACATGCGTCAGTATGTAGATCTAGAATAAGCATCATAAAGATAGTTCATTTCAAACCATTTGATCCCGATCTCTCCTTAGATCTTGTTCTCCATCAACCGATGAGATCTCTCCTTAGCTCAGATCAAGCAATGCATCATCAACCCATAACCCTGCATACTGGATCTAATGCTTCATCAGATATTCAAGACATTTCAGATACACTTGCCTAATGATTTCCTTCCCTTTATATAGCCTTAGGCCTTGTTCAATACCAAGAGCCAAAACCATAGAAATCCAATACCATCAACTTCAAAACTAGGGATCGACACGCCCGTCGAGACACAATGGTCCGAAACCATAGGCACAACTTCCAAGGACTAACCGCCATGGACCAAAGGTACTTTTCCACATACACGCGCTTTTTCTGAAGCCAACCTGCGTGTACACGCGACTTGGGCTTAACGAACCTGCGTGTATGAGCTTTCTCTTCTTCTTATAGTCTGATCATCAATTCCTTACTGCTGACCTTCTGTACTATGATTTGTCATCAGTGAGGTTTGCCATCAAGGACAACACTTATCTCATAATGCCAACAATCTCCCCCTTTGGACTTGATGGCAAAGCTAACTTGTCACACTTAGAATTATCATCTGATTCCTTTGAGCTGTCCTCCATCAGTCACATCTGATATCTCTTCTGAAGATTCATCATCTGATTCCTTTGAGCTGTCCTCCATCAGTCACATCTGATATCTCTTCTGAAGATTCACCCAGTTATACATAAGTGAGATATTCTTCTATGAGGCTGTCCTCCATCAGTCACATCTGATATCTCTTCTGAAGATTCATCATCTGATTCCTTTGAGCTGTCCTTCATCAGTCACATCTGATATCTCTTCTGAAGATTCACCCAGTTATACATAAGTGAGATATTCTTCTATGAGAGGGTTGCCATCAAGTACAACATATGCATCATAATGCCAACAATCTCCCCCTTTGGACTTGATGGCAACAACACCAAATCACTCTCCCCCTTTGACATCAAGGGCAAAGGGTGGACCAAGATATTCTCTTCCTTTGCTGAATCATTCCACTGTCCATACTCCCCCTGAGTACCTGCTGAAATCTCTGAATAGTCTCCCCCTTTGTATATGCCAAGGTGTACCAATCTGTCCATGCTCCCCCTGAGTACATGCTGAATCTCTGTTCTTGCTGAAGTGTGCTGATCATGCTCTCCCTGACTGTAAGCAAGGTCTACAAAAGATGTTCTTCAAGAAGAACATGACTCTATACATCATAAAGGACCTTCCTATCACTTAGGACTCATACATACATCCATCTCTCAACTAAGTGAGGATATACAAAAATTGACTCATCCACCCAACCAAGTGGGAATACATCAAAATTTTACATATGACAACCAATCACATTGCATCAATCATCCCAGGCATAGTGGGGAAACCAAAATAGGCCGTTACATGACCTTGACACCATGAAAGAGATACCACAAAAGAGATATATGACATAGAGACGAAATAACTAGACCAAGACTTATGAAAGTCACTAGCAGCATCTGATAATCACCATTCAGATCAGCAACCAAGAGATCCTTCTGTTCTCCTTTCGCCTTTGTTCCTCCTGAAATCAACACCAAATGTGAACTAGAACCAAAAGCTTTAAGATAATGCCAACAATGCATCATTGGAAGATTATCTGCTCCCCCTGAACCTGTGCCAGATGATCTCTGTCAGACCTATATCAGACTTTCTGCAACCAACATCTGTCCCTGCTGATTTCCTTCAAATCTCCATATACGCGTCTGTATACACATAAACAAGCGTATATACGCAGATATCCCTTACGCAACACGCGTATACCATATACGCGACTATCCCCTTGTAAAACGGCGTATGCACGCGGATATCCTTTAAACAAGACGCGTACACAAATTTCCATATCAGCAACCTGTAAATGTCCTGTAGAGAATAGGTCATCAACCTATAACAAGGTATGTCTGCATCAATTCATCCCTTTGAACAGAATTCAGAGTCATTCACAGTGTGAAACCACCATAGCCATTTCATCAAGCTCTACATGATCCAAGTATCATTACTTGGGAACATCTGCATCAATTAACATATGTAAGGATCAACCTATCATCATATAGATAAGAACTCATCACCATGTCTTCAATAAAGCAACTTTGAGTAGTCATCCATGTATCAGCATTATGTATCTTGAGCTCAAGCTCATTTGACAAAACTTCTTGATATCATCAACAGCAACAATCCTTATCCACAAGAGTGCCTGCATCATAACTGTATGATTTTTATGCATATGACAACATCAGTATATGAGTGACCCATCATCAAGTGAGGAAGATGTATATTCAAGCTTTTTACTTCTCCTTGTCCTTATGAAGATCACCATGTAAGCACCATATATGCATCATCAAAGAATCATCCATAAATCTGATCTGAACATCAACTATGTAACCCCAAGAATCATATGAGATTTTATCATAGACAACTCACAACCACATCATAGCAAGATATATCATTTAGCCATATAAGAATCATCACCAAGGATTATTAACCATAATGCCAACAATGAATTACTAAAGGCATATGCTCCCCCTCAACCAGTGCCATTTGTTAGATCTGATCATGCATATATCAGCAGTAAGCATCAAAACATCTTCATCCTCAAGTTAGGATCAAAACACTTCCAGACATTATACAAGTAACAAAACATTTCCACACATCCTCAGCAGACTGTAGCTATTAACCAATAGAGCAAATAATGGACTGAATCATATCAGATCCCTTTTCTGAGCCTGTCCCCACTGCTTTTCCTCAGACTGACATATACGCGATTTTGCAGTGTCGAACTCGCGTATATACGCGACTTCCCTTTAAGGAACTTGCGTATGAGATTCAGGACACTGAAGGTTTACACTTTCAGTTCCCCCTGAGTCTGATATGTCTGTGTTGTGCTGTGTCTCAGTACATTGTGCTGACTGTACTTCCTTCTTCCTCCATATCTTCAAGTGTGATGAGGTTTTCTCCTTTCGGTGTGATGTCCATCCTTTGTTCCTGCATTCCTTTGCTATATGTCCAAGCTTGTTACATGCATAACATCTAACATGTTTCATGTTCCTTCTGTAGCAATCAGCAGCTTTGTGACCATACATATTGCAAGCAAAGCAATATCCATTAAAGTACCTTGATTGAGATGACCTGTCCGCATAATAGTCTTGAACTCTTCTTCTTCTACATCTAGCTGCAACATGTCCAAGATTATGACATACATAACATTCAATATTATTCATAGGAGGAGTAAAAGATTTTCTTTGAAGACTTTCTTTCCTTGGTTGACCTTTCATCTCCTTGTTGATCATTTTGGATTTCTCTTTAGAGTTCCTTGCCTCACCTTGTGAACTAGATTCACCTTCAACAGATTCATGGAAACCAAGACCAGTCTTGATTGCAGGAGACCTTTGACTACTAAGAATATCATCCAAGGCTTTAGTACTATCTTGAAATCTCAAAAGTTTATCCTTTTCTTCTAATTTACCTTTCAAGATATTTACCTCAACTTGAAGTTGTTCCTCTTTTTCTAGACATTGCTTCTTCATGTCTTCTCCATCTTTCCTTCCTTCTTCCAACTGATGCCTTAGTTTGAGAATCTCCTTTTCTTGTTCTTCATTCAGATCCTGCTGCATTTGACGAACTCGGAAGGCACATTCTAGTTGAGATTTTAAGCTGCTGACTTCGTTTTCTTGTTTTGCAGTAGCTTGGAGTAGATCTGTATTCTGCTTCTTTGATTCTTCAAGATCTCCTTTTAGTGAGAGGATTGTAGCTTCAAGATTTTCATAGTAGCTGGATCTATCTTTGAGTTTCTTGATGGTTGTGTTTTTGTCATTGACTTCATTTCTTAGAGAAGTTGCTTCAACCTGCAACTTTTGATATTTCTCCTTGAATAACTCTCGTTGAGCCTTAGCAGTATCATCCTTTATGTTCAGAAGATCTTCTTGAGTTCTAATTTTGCTTCTTAGTCTTCTAAATTCTGCTTCTATCTCATTTCCTTCTTGTTCACCCATAAGAGCAAGTTCAGTAGTTTCACTATCACTTCCATCTGTCTCACAAGGAAATATGGCTGGAACATCAGAGGATAACACATTCATACCTGATAATGATTCTGAATCTGATTCTGAATCTGAAGAGCTTCTTATACCTAATCCCCAATCGACTCTCCCACTGTCATAGATCTTCTGAGATGTCTTCTTCTTCTTATGAGCTTTCTTCTTAAGCTTCTTTCCCATTGTTCCACGGATCTCCTTCAAGCGATCAAGCTTCTATCAAAGGACCTGCTCTGATACCAATTGTTGGAAATAATACTGAGAGGGGGGGGTGAATCAGTATTATCAGATCAATCAAACTTTTCAAATTCATACTCAGAAACATATACGCTACTTCAATTAAGTGAACCCGCGTGTACACGCTACTGTGTCTAATGAAACTAGCGTATATCCAGAGATCTTATAATTCAGTTAGCTTAATCTTCAGTAAATGCATCAGATCATTATTAAGCATATTAACAGTAAACAGGTGCAGAATAACAGAACAGAACATCACACAAGAGCCACACACATGAACACAAAGATATAAGGTGGAAACCCAATGTGGGTGAAAACCACCTGCTGCAAGTCATCTCAATCTTCTTCTTAATAAGAAAATCCTTTTACAATATTTGTACTGGTGCAGTCTTATACCAGTACAGGAGCTACAACCCCCTTTGCTCTTGTACTAGCCGATCCATTTACTAGTATGCAGGCTGCTACCTGCTACAATGCTCCAAAGATCTCCTTTAGCTTTTGTACTAGCTTAGATACTAGTACGTAGGTGCTTGCCTACAATCTTCTCACCTCCAGGTACCACGTTTCATCAATTTTCAGACTGGATACACTGAAGCACAACACATAATCTGAAAGGCCACATTTCATCCAATTTTCATACTGGACCCATAACTATCATTGAAGCTCAAAACAATCATCAAACTCTGAATCACTGAAACCCTGTTAACAACAGTCACCAGAACACAGAGCAGACACAGAACTCTGTAATAACCATCAGATTCATCTGCAACTTCAAATATTAAGATTTACAATGTATACGCTACTTCGATGAATCAAACCCGCGTGTATACGCGCTTTTATCAAAGCCAACCCGCGTACAGATCTAAAAATAATTTCTCATAACTTGCAGCTGTACCAGACATCAGTCATACTCATAACACTTATAGAACAATACATGCGTCAGTATGTAGATCTAGAATAAGCATCATAAAGATAGTTCATTTCAAACCATTTGATCCCGATCTCTCCTTAGATCTCTCCTTAGCTCAGATCAAGCAATGCATCATCAACCCATAACCCTGCATACTGGATCTAATGCTTCATCAGATATTCAAGACATTTCAGATACACTTGCCTAATGATTTCCTTCCCTTTATATAGCCTTAGGCCTTGTTCAATACCAAGAGCCAAAACCATAGAAATCCAATACCATCAACTTCAAAACTAGGGATCGACACGCCCGTCGAGACACAATGGTCCGAAACCATAGGCACAACTTCCAAGGACTAACCGCCATGGACCAAAGGTACTTTTCCACATACACGCGCTTTTTCTGAAGCAAACCTGCGTGTACACGCGACTTGGGCTTAACGAACCTGCGTGTATGAGCTTTCTCTTCTTCTTATAGTCTGATCATCAATTCCTTACTGCTGACCTTCTGTACTATGATTTGTCATCAGTGAGGTTTGCCATCAAGGACAACACTTATCTCATAATGCCAACAATCTCCCCCTTTGGACTTGATGGCAAAGCTAACTTGTCACACTTAGAATTATCATTTGATTCCTTTGAGTTGTCCTCCATCAGTCACATCTGATATCTCTTCTGAAGATTCATCATCTGATTCCTTTGAGCTGTCCTCCATCAGTCACATCTGATATCTCTTCTGAAGATTCACCCAGTTATACATAAGTGAGATATTCTTCTATGAGGCTGTCCTCCATCAGTCACATCTGGTATCTCTTCTGAAGATTCATCATCTGATTCCTTTGAGCTGTCCTTCATCAGTCACATCTGATATCTCTTCTGAAGATTCACCCAGTTATACATAAGTGAGATATTCTTCTATGAGAGGGTTGCCATCAAGTACAACATATGCATCATAATGCCAACAATATGGAGGATAGGATTGGTATTAGGGCTGAAAGGTGTTTCCATAGGGATTTCCCCTCTAATACTGATTCTAAGGAGTGTTATGTGATTGAGGACTAAACCAAGGAGGGTAAGATAGCCAAAAATTCCAAGGCTGATTTTGGCAATAGCCTTGAAAACTAGGATCTTGAAACATGTTTTGATTTGGGCTTCTCTAAGAGGGTTTCTTGTTTGTTTGTGAAAAGTCATTTGTTTCAACGTTGCCCTTATAGATAGCCTATAAATGGGAAGAGATGGACACTTCTCAGTTGCATGTTCCAAAGAACAAATCCCACAAACCTTAATAACATTAATGGGGCACTCCCTCTAAGCATGCTTACTTCTACATTTAGGACAAAAGATTGCCATGGCAACCCTCTCATCTTCTTGTTTCTTTTTTACTTTTATCATGTGAAGCTGGTCACCAATGGTGTTTAGGATATTTGTTTTGAAGATTTCCAATAAGTTTCCTAATTCAACTATGGTGACAACGTTGGGCACAGATTTCTGATTTCTTGGCACATAATCTCAGAAATTCTCATGGAGCTTCTTACCTACATTAGCGTCACTTTGTGAGTAAGTACGACATAGTTTGACTAATTTAGAAAAAGGATTTTTATAAAAATCCCCACCGCTTATAAGATTTAAGTTTTCAATACATTCATCCCTCAACCCCTTTAAAAAGAGAGTTCTGATAGTCTTCTCATCTAGATGTGTCTGTCGAGATTTATGGAAATTATAAAAGAAATGTTCAAGATATTCTTCTAAGTTCTCGTCTTCCAATTGTTGCATCCTAAGAATATCATTCACATCCCTAATTTTTCAGAAGTCTTGGTATTTCTTAAGAAACAAAGACTTCATATCATCCCAGGAGTAGATGGTGTGTTCATCTAGGCTGATAAACCATTTAAGGGTTGCATATTTCAGGGTAGTTGAGAATAGCTTAAGCTTATATGCATCCTCATAATAATTATAACTCCTACATAAAATTTCTAATTCAAACAAGAAGGCATATGGGTCCTCGAAGGACTTACCGTAGAAGAGTGAAAAATATGCCATCGATATGTTTTTTATAGTGATATTCCTAGTTACATCCAGAATAGGAAACCTAAAGGTGGTTTCTTCTTCTTATTCTTCTTCTAGTTCTCCCCTTGGTCCATCCTAGTTCACCCTGAATAGGTTATGGTGTGGGCCTTCTCCTTCCCCTTTACATTACTCATTATTTCCGTTCTCTCCTCCCTAGTCGGCCATGTCTACTATAGGTTCTTGAAGAGGCCTATTGATGATTACTCAGTCAACAAGATGTACTGAAGGGTGGTCCTTGATGTTATTTGATTCTAGATTTGTGTGATCTTGCAGCTTGACTGGTTCTTCAAATGAAATTGCTTCCATACTCCCAAAAATAATGTGTTCAATTGTTTCCTCATCTTGGTTCAGAATCTCCCTTTCTGAAGCCACTTTGCTGTTAACACCTCCTTCTTCTTGCTTTATTCCTGCATATTGATTAATAGGTTTAGTGATTGGTGTGGTTGTTGGACCAAAAGTTGTACTAAATTTTGAACTAAAACCAAATCTTCCTTTACTATCTCTAGGCCTACTTCTACTTATACGCATAAAGGAAAGGAAATAAAAGCTCAAAGATAAGCAAAAATGATCAGACTTTGGAGCAACCCCACTATAGTGGATGTGTGGCTCTTCACTCACGTCTTACTGTACGCTCTCTACCCTCTGACTGTCTTGCAATACCCTTGAAACTCTTTAATAATAATATTACCTGTTGGGTGTGGAATCCCCCAAAGGCATGTTCTGGGGCTTAAAACCCAAGTTTTGACTAAGTCCATTGTAAAGACTCCGTGAATTGTAGGTGCGGAGCGCGAAGTCGTAATAGAGTCATAGGGTTGTCTGCCCTTCTTTTTGTAATATAACATCGGTTTGAAAGATCTACCCATGGTCCACAGACCATGGAATTGTATAAATAACAGCGAGGCTCTAAGTGTAGAAAATATCTAATCCAATCTAATCAGGGATGAATCTAAGGAATTGATGAAGCATTGAGTCGAAGTGTAAGTTGTGTCTTTGGGTCGTAGAGTAGGGGAAGGCTCTACAGCTAAGTGTACAAAGGCTTAGTAGTTCGTAGCTGAGCGCGCGGACCCCTGCAGCTAAGTGCACAGGGCAGGTCGAGTCTGCAACTATTGGAAGCATTAATAAATAGAAGTTTTACCATATTCCTGTGTATCTTTTCATGTTTTATGCATTATTGGGTATGAATTGAAAATGTACTATTTATTTACTGCGCGATATTATATAAATGTGCTAAGTAAATGAATATAATATAAGGCATATGTTTACACAGAGATAACTAACTGTTATAAGAAGATAAGTAAGACCTTGGGTGAGAATTAGGGAAATAGTCCAGATTGCTGCTCCAGTAGCGCGAAAGCCCCACAACCCCTGGTGAGGGCTGAGCAAAGGAAAACATATTAGGGTGCGAAGGCCAGAGAAGTGCATGAAGTAACCTATGTGAAGGGATTCACAGTTGGACGAAATCAACCCCTCAGACATCTCAAGGGTGTGGAAACCTCACTCCAGCACCCCCCCATACTACTTCGGGTGAGACCTCAATCCACGCTCTGCTTATTGTTGTTGAAAGCGACAGTAGTAGAGGGATTTGTTTGCCTAATTAACTCCAAACCTAGGTCAGGCCCCAACAAGCCAGCAAATGGCTCCATTGCCAGGACTAGGATTTGCATAGAGATGTCTGATGTCGTATCACTGGAATCCAACTAAGAAAGAAATTGAAGATTGGTTGGATAGGAAGATTCACAAGTTCATGGTGCAAGAGAACGGGAATCTATGACTATCAAAGAAAAAGTGGTTAGACTGCTACCTGTACACGTAAATCCACAAAATTTTCTTCGCATCTTTCCCTACTGACCTGTACGAGTGGGTTGCAAAGCTAAGAGATAGCCAAGGAAGGTGGAAATTTGATAATCCTATTGTGTGGACTTTGGAATTGGTGCACAGATTGGAAGCATCAGAGGATAATATCGCACGCGTTGTTGATCACTAGCTCGATCGAATTATAGGAGGATTCATTACTGAGTTTGCTATAGATACTTCAGTCAGCTATAGTGAGGCAGAGCAGAACTTCCTCAAAGGACCGCGAGGTAAGTATGTTAAGTATCTGAACACTTGGATTAAGATTGTACTACGTGAAAAATGGATTATGTGAATACGTTGATGTTCAGGGCTATGTGAAGTGGGAGAATTTATAGAAAGGAATGTCGTGCAGAACTAGAAACTAACCCCTTGATTTCACCTCCACGAGGGGATGAGGAAGAGCTCATGAAGGTCTCACTAAGAAGTGTGATCAATTTGATAAGGCAGAGGATTCCACGCATACCACCCCCACCCACACCACCACCAGTTTCACCATCTTCACCCCCATCTTCGCCCATACCACCTTTTCCACCACCGTGAGTCAATATGGCAAGCACGATAAAGTTGATGATGTTCAAAGGAGTAGGAAATGATCCAGACTAGTTTTGGTTCGTGATAAAAGCTGTGTGGGAAGCGCAGGGAGTTATAGATGACAATATAAAGAAGGCGACATTGGTCAGTGATCTGCAGGATCGCAAACTGACATGGTATATTAAGCATTCTAATGACAATCTGAATGTGGGGATCGCAAATATCCAAACTGTAGTGAACAGAGAATTTAGCAGGTCGAAGTCAGAGGCACAGTCAATCATTGGGTTCAAGAAGATCATGATGCTACGAGGCAAGACTCCTTGGGAGTTGGATCATAGACTGAAGTGCACAATTTGCGAAGCTAATATGGCTTTGATAGATGGACAACACTGTGAATGGTTTGTAGCATCGCTAATGCCACATTTAAGGAACACGCTATCACAAAAAAGGTTAACAACCCAAGAAGAGGCCTTAGAGATCACGATGAGACTACATGAGACCCCAATATAGGATCCCAACCTGGGTGTTCAGCATATTCGCACGCAGTTGAAAAACTTGTGCCTTGAGATGCAGAGTCTAAACCAAGATAGGACAACTCACCGAGAACTGTGTGATGACGTATGGTGTGTTAAATGTAAGGGTCAAGGTCATGACAAGAACCACTGCCCAGTGTTCGCAAATTACCTCGCGGGAGGAGGACCAATGCCATTAAGACTGGTGGCCTAAGCAGGACCTAGCGCGACACCTACATTGTGATGTGAAAATTGTCAAATAGGAGGAAAGCATGCCACAGACAACTGCCATTTGTTGCAGAAGTACACACAGAATTCACAATAGTTGTTCTGTAATTTCTGTAGATCAGTGGGACATGATGAGCGCACCTGTAGAAGCTATGAACTGATGATGGATAAGACTCCCACCTATAGAGTTCAGGCCCAAATGTAGCCCCTTGGCCAGAATGCAGGGATGGTGCGAACCCGATTTCAGGGGCATAGATGAGGCCGAGTTGGAGGAGGACTTGGAAGAGGTCGTGGACAGTTGATATGTTACAATTGCAGAGGACCAGGACATTATGACCGTGATTTTACGAATCCAACGAGTCCATCATGCTGGTATTGTACATTGTTTGATCATGAGACAGAGGATTCTCCTACATTGATAGTGAGGTTGCACGACAAAGGAGCACTCCAACCTCCCCTGACTCAGAAGCTTCAAATGATGAGGTCTCAGCCATGCGAGGAAGGCCCTAATGTAAACATTGTGCTCCAAAGTGGTATGAAGACATGTGATGAGAAAGGCAAACAACCTGAATATAGTACTTAGATTCACAAGGCTCCGACGAAAGAATCCAAGTTTGATTTGGAGCGTGCTAAGTAAACCTTCATGGAAGCTAGGAAGAGCTTTGCTGATGCCTCCACTTCAGGAAGCAAAGACAAACCAGAGCTAAAAATGGACCCATTGATGCTCACGATGTTCCTGGAAACGTGCATGAAGCTGCTGTGTGATAGTAAGGCTGTAAAAGGATTGTAGGAACTCATAAATAGATGCGTTGGGACCATGCCAGGAGAACTGCACGTAGTCCGGAAGATTGGAAAGAATGTGATGAGGACGAGAAGAGAAATGAGGTTGACAACACAGATTGGAGAATATGAAATGGACCAAGTGATTCTATACCTAGGATCAGATGTGAATGTTCTACCTAAGCAGAAATGGGAGCGCATGGGGAGGCCTACACTATAATGATCTCCTATCTAGCTACGAATGGCGAACCAGCAAAAGATTCTACCTATGGGAAGATTGTAGGGAATCACCATAGATATTGAAGGAGCGAGCACATTGGAAGATTTTGAAGTGATAGAGATTGTTGATGATAGCAATCCCTACCCTACGCTATTAGGAATCGATTGGGTCACTAACATGAACGGGGTGATAAATCTAAAGAAGCACAAGATGATTTTTGAGAAAAAGTCCCTCTGCGTAGTAGTACCTCTAGACCCTGTAGAAGGATCATGCTACACAGAGGTAGTGTGCAAATATGAAACTGACGATGACTTAGATTGCATCTACAAGATAACCGCGTAAGAGAAAGACTGGGTAAACCCGACCGTGGATGGACAAATTGCATGGGAGCGCGAAAGCTCCTGTATGTCAGATTTAGATGAAGAGATAGAGCTATGGCAGAACTGGTTACATGAGGTAACCATGCTGAACTATAAAATGATGAAAAGATCATTGCGCTCCATATCAACAGAAATAAGGGATCTACCTTCTTATGATGGGTTAAGTGAGGTAGATGACTTTCCGAATAGATTTGAAAGAGAGGGGTTGGAACAACGTTTCAAGGCCTTGAAATGGGTTCTACGTGCAATGCCGACGAGGTGGTGGGGTGCACACCAAGGACTGGCATGAATGTGGAAGAATGATGTGCATGTGGTTTGGGAAGCTTCTGATGCAATTAACAGACAAGATTGCCAGACAGAACGATCTGCATGTGCACCTGTCCAGATGGATACAGGCATATAAACATGCACTGATGCACATAGACTTTACATCAGGAGACATGGTTAGTAAGCATGTGTGGGAGAGGAAATCACGCAAACGAGCCCTCCAGTTAGAACAATGGAGTATGGAAAGAATGGGTGTGCAGAAGGTTATCCATGCAAAAGCCTTTAACGAAGTATGTGAAGAGCTGAACAAAGTATATGATGCGTAGCCAACTGATTGGGACCTATGCATACTAGCGGTTCTGTGGGCTTATATGATAATGTGCAAGAAACTGATGGAGCAAACACCTTTGAGGCTGGAGTATGGAGCGAACGCTATAATCCCCATAGAGTATAAAATGCCTAGTCTGCACATAGTAGCACCGGTATATATGACGGCTTGTGGAGTCTTGGAAGAAGGGACCATGTAGCTAAACGAAGCAGAATGCTTGGTACCTAAGGAAGAAATCCAACAAGGTGATATTAGGCTCCAAGAAATTATCAAAGAAAGGGTGCGACTAAGGGAGAAAATCATTGTGGTGGAAGTAGTAGTCAAGAAGCAGGAGGATGAAATAAAGAAGGATTTTCTCGATATGAAAACCAGTGTGATAAAATAGGGTGCGCACGATTACGTTGATGAATTTTGGGACTACCGCCAAGAGTTGATCAACCTGATGCCTTGGATTGGACCACATATTACTAAAGGGATCACCCATGGTGGTACGCTGCAGATGATAAAGTGCGCGACACAGGCATTAACAATCGAAGGTGGATGCTTTCCAAGAAAAGGGATGAATGACCAGTTGAAACCCTATACAGGTGGCACAACCACTTGACTAGCCATGGGAAGTATAGTCTTAGAATCCCAAGTAGTTGAAAGGAGGTGCGGGACTATAAACTACTTTTCCCAGGAGCTATGCAATATTGGGGCTATGCATAGAAGCAAAGTGTGACAAGGTCTGCGACCACGCAAGGACGGCTGCACTGCAACACGGGATGGCTGGAAAGTGACCATTGTAGTCACTGTTCATGATGTGATGCTTGACTTGACACCAAATGCAGTGGGAGGCATGCATTTAAGATGCACTTTATGGGTGAGATTTGGGAAAATATGCCGCCAAGGTACATTAATGAACCAAATTTAGGAGGAACGGTCGAATTCAAATTCAAAAGGCGCTATAAATTACAAAGGGTTTCCCAACAAGAAACACTTGGTCATTTTCAAATTGAGATATCATATGCCCCGCGTATTCTAAGTTGAGACCTATTTGTCCTATACAGAGCATTGATTGAGCCCCTGATTGAGCGATTGAGAGATTTTTGGATGAGAAAGATGGCAGCATCTGAAGAAGCTAGAGAAATTACAGAGATGACTACCAAAGAGGCCTCGTAGGCCCTGACCGTAGAATATGCCCCTAAAGGCATTGGGATTATGGTGGAAATCCCTAAATCACCGTGCACACCGAGGCCGAAGAAAGACAAATAGCCAATGATTCTAGTGTCTGTGTCCCCTTGAAACTTGTTGCGCACCAGATTAATGATGGAGGAAAAAGGGAAAGTAGTTACCCTAGAAACCGATGAGGAGGAAGAAGACCTGGAGGACCTCATAATTGAAGAAGACGACGATGAGGGAATGGAATAAGAAACTGAGCCTGTGCACCCTCCAACGAAGTTGTCAGTGTATATCCCCATGCGAAAGGGGAAGGAAAAAGTTCCCGAGGACCTTGATGAGAGCAAGAGCTCTCTCCAGACTCTGCTCCTCCTGGACGACATCATCTTTGAGGGCACACACCTAGGACAGGTGTCGAACTTGAAGTTTGAAGATTCAGATCTCGCTGAGCATGAGAAATTCCCTCACCTAGAGACTGCATAGCTCATGAAGCCGAAGCAGAACACCGTGGTAGGGTTTATAGAATTGGAGCCATGAAAGTGGTTAAGTAGAGTTGAAAAGGCAGGGTTATTAAACCTGCTTTGGGTGCCGCATTACCACTATGCCCTAGTGACAATCTTCATCATCAGGCAGTTCCTCTGCCTGGTGCATGGTGGGCTTTTGTGGCTAGAGGAGCCCATCCCCATCATGGACTACTTAATCCATCGCATTACCTGACTCCTGTGTAAAGGGGAGGACCCTGAAAACATCTGGGAGGGGAAGAGCAGCGATTTTTCCATTGTGGAGGCCATGGAGAATAAATACAAGTTGGAAAATAAGAAGAGGGGCTATGTGATCTCCAATATCAACAACAAAGCAGTCAGGGTGGCCACTCAGATACTAGCAGGTAAGGTCATGTGGAAGTGCTGCGTGGACGAGGTACCCATGCCAGTGGTGGCACTTACTAAACAGTGCATAGAAGTGGTCAAGTTTAATTGGTCCAAATTTCTATGTAAAGAGTTCCTAGAGAGTTTTCATGAGGCATAGGAACAAGGAAAAATGTTCCACTATGCATGGCTTCTGCTTTCCAAAGTTTTGATGGTGGGGGAATTGTTGGAGGATAGCCAGTTCCCCACGATTCCAAGGGATCTCCCAGAGGCCGCAAAGTATGCTTCGTTATGGGCCATTAAGGACCCGAACCGGATCTGCGACAGTAAGATATTCTGGGTGTTCATGGAGATGAACATCAAAATGGGGATTAAAAACAAGCCATGGCTATCACCCACTGTCTACAACAGCCTACAAATTTTTGCAGAATTTAAAGCAGAATTTCATCACATATACCTTAGGGCGCGCAAGGACCCTGCCAAGAAGTGGAGCGAGTTACCCTTCATAGCCACCGATGATATGATTTTCGATGTACTGGAGACATGGCCACTGGAATGGCACACCCCAGACATTTCCAGAGGAAACGTCTGCTGTGTAGAAGAAGAAAGAGGAGGCCAAACTGTGCATGGCACAGTTGGAAAAAAGGAGAAGGCAAGAAGCAGCGGTAGCAAAAGCATAGGAGGCATGGGATGTTGTGTAGGCAGTAATAGAATAGAAAGAGGCCATAGCAGTAGTAGCACAGAAGGTAGCAAAGAAGGCACACAACGGCCAGAAGTTGCCTTTGCCTAAGCAGGAGAAAGAAATGGAAACAGAGGAAGAGGAGGGCAACATGGACCGAAAAATAGCATCAACACAATTGAAGCACTGGCACCCGAGCGAGTGGACGGGGCTGCGGAAGAAGGTAAAAGTGTCCAAGCTGTCTATCGACTCGATGACCCTTACTGAGGGGGATCTGCATGATATAGGTGAGATGATGTGCGACGTCACCATAGGGGCCCTCCATAACTTCGCAGAGGAGAACCAAATTGTGTTGGGGGCCCTTCGATCACAGATTCAGGAGTTGCAGGTGTGCATTCGTTAGGCTGGTTCCCTCTCGACCAGCCTCACAGTAGGAATAGTTGTAGCCGAGGAGATGTTGCGTGCTCAAACAACCAACACAATAGTGCTTCTGGAAGGGGCACTAGTTACAGCAAATGAGGCCAACAGACCTATGGCTAGTGCACTAAAAGGGATAGGGATAAACATAGCTACACTCCCGTGAGAGACACTCTATGTTCTGCAGGATGGGATTACTGCAGAACTGTGGGCTAGGGAGAGGCGCACATTGTAGGTGCTGAGTGAGCAGAAGATCAACATGGATCATTTGAGCTTGCAGTGCGACGAGGTCATGTCTCAGAACTGACAGATGGTGCAAGTACTTGAGGAAGCCTTCTAGACAGTCCCTAAGCTTGCCATCCCAACAGAAGCACCAGCAAAGGCACACATCCAGAGATTAGCAGCAGGGGTGTGCGAGGCGTGAGAATAAATGGCCAAGGTTCAGCTATAATTGAACCCTCAGAAAGTAGAGCTGCAGTTGAAGGTGAAACCATCCACTCCTCTAGAAGTAAGGCAACATTGCACCACTTCTATTACATCGAGGATGGTGGAGATCAGTAGTGCAGTAAGGGACTGCAATAGAATGTTGGTTGAGTCATTCGAGGTCCTCACCAATCTGCAGGAGGACCCTAACACCCAACACTTAGAGATAGAGGCACGTGAGATCCAGCAACATTATGATAGAGTCAAAGGGACCGCGCAGATGGTGGCCCTCACTAAGAGGTTCGCGTGAATGCAACAGGCGAAATTGCTTAAAGAGAAAGTAGATGCAACACAACATAGAGAAGCAGTTTTGAAGCCGCGTGTTTAACCTTGGATCGATGAGGCCTTCGTCATTACAACAACAATTGAAGGCAAGCTCGCACAAATGCAAGGGACGCAGGAACAGATCCAGGGAAGCAATTCTGACATCGTGATCTCAGAACCATGTGTACAAGAGATTTAGTAGGAAACTGCTCAGTGTGCTGCCGACCTTACAACCATTTGAGTAAAGCTGGAGGGTCTCTGTGCGAAGATCTCTGCACCGAAAGTGTGACTTAAGGGTGAGTCGGGATGCTTGTGTTGGGGGTCTGTTGGGCATGGAATCCCCTGAAGGCATGTTCTGGGGCTTAAAGCCCAACTTTTGACTAAGTCCATTGTAAATACTCCGCGAATTATGGGTGCAGAGTGCGAAGTCGTAATAGAGTTATAGGGTTGTCCACCCTTGTTTTTGTAATATAATGTCAGTTTGAAAGATCTACCCATGGTCCATAAACCATGGAATTGTATAAATAAGAGCGAGGCTCTAAGTGCAGAAAATATCTAATCCAATCTAAGCAAGGATGAGTCTAAGGAATTAATGAAGCATTGAGTCAAAGTGTAAGTCATGTCTTTGGGTCGTAGAGTAGGGGAAGGCTCTACAGCTGAGTGCGCAGAGGCCTAGTAGCCCACATCTGAGTGCGCGGACCCCTGCAGCTGAGTGCGTAGGGTAGGTCGAGTCTATAACCATTGGAAGCATTAATAAGGAGAAGTTTTACCATATTTTTGTGTATCTTTTCCTCTCTTATGCATTATTGGGTATGAATTGCAAGTGTACTATTTATTTAGTACGCAAACTTATATAAATGTGCTGAGTAAGTGAATATAATATAAGCCATCTATTTACGTGGAGATAAATAAATGTTATAAGAAGATAAGTAAGATCTCGGGTGTGACTTAGGGAAATAGTGTAGATCACTGCTCCAATAATGCGAAAGTCCCACAATCCCTGGTGAGGACTGCACAAAGGCAAACATATTAGGGCACAAAGGCTAGAGAAATGTGCAAAATAACTTGCATGAAGGGATTCACAATTTTACCAAATCAACCCCTCAGACAACTCAAGGTGTAGAAACCTGGTTCTAGCACCCCCCATACTACTTCGGGTGAGACCTCAGTCTCTGCTCCATGGACTGTTGCCAAAAGGGCCAACATTATAGGGATTTGTTTGGCTAATTGAATCTGAACCTAGGTCTGGCCCCAACAAGCCAACATTACCTAAACGAAAATACAACTCCCCAGCAATGATGCCAAAAATGTTGAGAGTTTTAATTAGCGATTAAACATCCTAATATTTAATTATCAACCATGACTCATAAACATGAGTTGTACTATTTTTTTGGCTCAAGGTTAACTTTAGAGTATGTAATCTTCCTTGATAATGATCATTAAGTAAAGAATGATAAAAGCATTATTCTATAAATTTAGTAAACTAGCACTCATCTTGCCATATTAAAAGAATTCTTCACTTTAACATAAGCAATCCAAAAGGACTCAATTGAACTCAATACATTTTGCTCCCTATTCAAAATTTCTACAATCAAATTAGCAGCAAAAGACAACAAAAGGCTGAATGAAATTCGATGTAAGCACAACTCTTAAAGTAAAACCTCTTCACTTTCAAAGCAGGAAACTCTAATTATTCAAAAGGAAGAGGCAAGAAATCATATATCTTTAGCAAAACATAATCTTTGAGAAATAGAAATACAATGCTACAACTTGAAAAGAAAACCAAAATCAAATCCTAAACTGTCAAACTAGGCTATTCTTGTTCATAAATAAAAAGTGTTCAAACCACATTTAAGTCGCTGCAAAGACTGATTTTGAAACCAACTTAAATCAATCTATTACTGCTTAAAGGAAAATGAAATATCAATGAAATTATCTGAGTTTATAAACGAAATTAAATTGATGTCATACTACTAGGAAATCAATGTCTATGCTACTGTACTTGGAATGGAAATCAAACTTATGCTATCATGTTGAAGAAAAACTAAATTATCTTGTGATATCTCAATGACTCATATCGATGCTCTGAATTAAATTCTTTGAATTAAATCATGCTTCTTGAATTAAATCACAATTATTGAAATCAATCACACGACTTGAATTAAACAATCACTACTTGAATTAAATCACACAATCCAAATTGCGAAAATGAAGAACATAACATGTATTTCTACCAAGCACGAATTTGTTTGCAACTGCAGTCAATACCCTTCAAACCATAAATCATTCACTCCAACACACATAAGAAATTCATATTCAAACCCACGCCATACATCAAAACTTAGAAATAGTTATGTTCCTATATCGTGAATGCTCCAATTAGGAATATTAAGATGCTCTACTCTAATACAAGAAATAGAGTATGACTATGTATTAAAATATGAGCATGAACTACGTAATGAATGGGAAATCTCTAAAATATGAAAATTATCCTTCAATCATGTGATTTATAATGCAAAAATAGCTAAATGCTGGAAGATCAAACCACAAATATTTATGAAATCACACAAGAAATGTCTGCAACTATAACTCAATGAAAGCTTATACTGTAAAATCGCACACCTAATTATACTATTGATTAATCAAGTTATTTATAGAGGTGGTAGGCCCTCCCACACCTGGAGTAAGCTAACTTACTATGGTAAAAGAGAGAGTTCAAGCATTAAAAACATGAGTCACAATCAACCACACTGGAAAATGCTCTAGTTGACAACTTGGAAATAGCCATATGCATATAAATTCATAACAGAGTCTTGAAAACCAAATTACATAAATCATTGTATCTTTCTAATGAATAGCACTGTAATTTACTACATTGACCTTTAAAGGAAATTAATCAAATTTAAAATTAACATCATATCTAACTATGGAAATTTTCAGTAAACTAGAACAAATCTGATCATGTTGATTTGCTTCAAATGAGATTTGCCTTTCTTGGAATGAACTGTTTCCCTTCAAGATAAATAATGGCTAACATTAGAGTAATCCACTTCTATGCTGATATGGAAAGATCTTTAGCTTTGAAAGCATCGAGCTCATCATACAAAATATGCCTGAGCTGTGTAAATCGATATTCAAGAAGTCAAAAAGGAATGTTGAAGGTGTCCACCTGGCCACGACTGTCTTGAGTATAGATCAAGGACCGGATGTTGAGTACGAAGATGAGAATGATGTTGATGACAAGGCGTCCTTTCCATCCCTGTTCTGACCTGCCAATCCTACCAATAATCTTCACAGCTAAACCCATAACTAGATAGTTAGCATATTAAGAATATGACTCAAAATCCACTTAAACTTAATTATAAATAGAAAAAAAATGTCAGTTAGATGCATTTACCTTTGGTGTTATATGAACAAGGTTTAGGTAGTGATGTAGGTGGTAGGGTAGGTGGAAGGAGTACTTCTTCAGACAAAAGATGGTGAAAATAGGGGTGAGAAGTAGAAAATTTGGGGACAAAAATGGGCACCAACAGTAAATAAGTCAAAATATGGAATGAAAAGTTTGTGATTTTGAAAATATTGATTCACACGACGCTCCTAGTATTTTTCCTAACAATTGGTATCAGAGTGGGACCTTTGGCAAAAGCTTGCTTACTTGAAGGAGATCCATCAAGATAATGGGAAAGAAGCAAAAGAAGAAAGCACCTCAAAATAAGAAGACATATCAAAGAGACAATGATAGTGAAAAATATGATTGGATATTAGATGGAGAAAAATATTCAAATTCAGAATTACCTTAGAATGAAGATGATGAAGCAAAAGAATTATCAGGTACTAATTTTTGGTCCTCTGGTGATACCTTTCCCTGTTCATGCAATATTGAAGATAATGAATATTACAATGAAACAACTGAATTTTCTCTTATGGGTAAAAGTGAAAGAAATATAATGACCATAGAATAAGGAGGAGTTGAAAGTCTCACAGATAAAATTAGAGATTAGCAAGATCTATTTGATAAAAGGGAATATACGTATAAAGAATAGGTTATGAGGTTAAAAACTGAGTTGGAGGAAGGAAACAAAATATGGAAGAAGTACAATGAAAAGGACGATAAATGTCAACGGATGCAAGATGAAGTAACATTATTAATAAATAAAGTGAATGAAAAGGATACAACAACCAAGGAACTTAAAGAAAGAACTAGTTACTATAAAGGTCTTGAAGTTGTGGTCATCTCACTAAACTAAGATCTTGAAAACTCAAATAAGAAGAATGAAGAAATACTTCAAACATTTGAAGAACAAGAAAATGGGCTGAAAGAAGAGACTCTCAAATCAAAACAACAAGTGGAGGAAGGAAGAAAGGTTGAAGAAATCATCAAGAGGAAGTAGCTAGAAAAGCAAAAGCAATATCAGGTTGAGGTAAATATCCTAAAAGTTAAATTAGAAGAAAAGGATAAACATTTACGATTTCAACATAGCACTAAGATTTTGGATAATATTATTTGTAGTCAAAGGTCTCCTACCATCAAATATGGTCTTGGTTTTCATGAAACTGTTAAAGGTGAATCTAGCTCACAATATGAGGCAATGAATTCTAATGAAAAATCTGAAATGCTCAACAAGGAGATATGAAGTCAACCTGATCAACAACCAAGGAAAGAAAGTCTTCAAAGGAAATCATTTACTCCTAACTATAGAAGTGTTTATCGATTTTCTCCCGTGATTAATAAAGTTGAATGTTCTATATGTCATAATTTTTGACATGTTGCATCCAATTGTAGAAGTAGAATGTTTCGAGCTAATAACTGTCTCACAAAAAGATCATCAACTTCTAGTTACTTGAAGGGATATTGTTTTTCTTGGAATATTTTTGGTCACAAAGCCATTGATTGCAATAGAAGGAATATGAAATATATAAGATGTTATGCTTGTAACAAGTTTGGGAACATAGAAAAATAATGCAAGAACATGTTTAATAAAACTAGAGAAGGAGTTGATGATTTGTTAGTTCAAGGGAAAATGAAGAATACCTTAAGTGTAGGTAATATAATTGTGTTTACATCAACCAAGTGTAAGGTTATGAATGAAGTAACTGGAAAAGTCATAATAAGAGGATATAGAAATCAAGACAAATTATATGTGTTTGAAGATCGAAATTCTCATAGATATGAGAAAGGTTTAGACTTAAAGTAAAAGAAGATGGTGCCTATGGCAGTCTCTTATTCTTAAATGAATATTTCTAACATTGATTGCAGAAGTGGTGAGAGGTACTTGACCTCATGAAAATAGAAGATGGTTATCAGGATAAGTGATGTGTAAACTCATGGGGAGTAATATATATTGATTCCAATGGTTTTTTATTTTCATTTTCTTGCTACTTATACTACTGACAGTGTCTCTGGTGAAGTAACAGTAAACATGTACAGACAGAACAGACTCAGGGGGAGATGAAAGTGTGAAATTTCAATATTTCACTTTATGTAGGCAGATCTTATGAATAAAATACAGATGTATATGCAAGTTTTGAGTTTCACAGTCGCGTATATTTTGTTTCGATGAAGAAATAGTGGGATAGGCTCAAGAAAAGGGTTTGATATGCTTTAGCTAATTATTAATTGGATTTTATGTTCTGATGGTTGATGGTTATAGTTTGTTGATTCTATTTAGAAGTGCTTTTGGCCCTCATAAGTTGTTAATGAATTGATGGATAACTGGTTGATGGTGATGGCTTGATGAGTCTTACTAATATATGAAATGATATGATCAGATCTGACAGTGAACAATCAACACAAGTTCAGGGGGAGAATTTGTTATGCTTCTAATAATGCATTGTTGGCATTATGTTTTCTTTAGAAGTCCTTGGTACGTAATGATGCTTACCAATGGTAATAATTCTTATTTTGCTTAAGTTTTTAAATGATGCATCATGCCATGTTGAGGTCATGGGTTTCCTATGATGAAATCACAGATGATACTTATATATTACTTGAGCCACATAATTGTTTTAATGCAACTGATAAGATTTCTAGATGATTATTTTGATGATGCACATGGGACATATGTTATCTTGCTTCATGGCGATCTTCATAAATTCAGGGAGATAAACAAAGCTTGAGTACACAACTTCATTATTTGATGATGATAAGTGTCTCTCATCACTTTATGGTGCTATCATCATGCCTTCAAAGATGCATAAATTTCATATGGTGCAGTTATGGATGATGATTGCTATACTGCTTGGCTCTCACATGCTCTAGTGCTTTTGATTTTGATGGTAGCAAGGAGGTGAGTTACTAAAACAGTTTTACAAATGATTTTGAGGTCATGGCTCACTTTTCTCATTAATGAGAAGATAGATAGATATTTCTATCTCTATGATAGATGAACTATAAATAAGTATCTTATGGAAGATTTTCATATTGATGAAGTGGTATTGGTGTGATAGTTCTTCTTGGATGAAGAAAATGGGCCAAAATAATGGTGTTACTATAGGATTCATGAAGACATGGCTATTTGGAGACATGGCTTAGTTAGTCACACAGTGATGATGATAAGGAATTATGAATACTTCTTCTTATCTTACCTTATGATGATAGGCTTGGTTCTTATAAATTTTCATTACCATGGTTGATGATTATCAGATGTGGGATGTTAGACAAATCCCTAATGATGATACATGTTTGATATGTTGTGGGTTGTTGTGGAAAGAACATGCAGTTCTTGCTATGATTATTTGATGATGATGTTGTGGTCATGGATGATGACTATGGTGCTTACACATGTACATGATATGATGTGAATGGTTTTGTGAATATATGGTTAGTATTGCTTAGCTATGTTGCATATTCTTAGTTAATACATGCAAGACTATGTTTTTGGTGATCATAGATTAAGGATTTTTCTACTAATGGAAAAGAGAAATTTGATCTTGATGCGGTCAAGAGGATGAGTTGATAAAAAATATCTATAGAAAATATTATATTGCATATCATATCATAGGTTGATGATATTGAAGCTACATTGATAATGGACATATACAGGTTGTTGTTCTTAGTATTGATGTCAGATGCTCATGGTTCATAATGTATGATAGTTGTCGATGAATATCATGGTCTTATTGAGGTATTTTGGTCTTAGCTATGAATGCCTTATCTATCATTTTAGGTAAAGCTCATGAAAATACCTATGATGTAATCATTGTAAAATTCAATCATGTATGGACTATTATCGTCAAGTCCTTTTGGATATGGGATGTAATTTGTAACCCCACTATGTTTGGGAAGTTGATGTAATAATGATGTGAAATATGTAAAACCATTGTGATTGGGTAATTGATGTAAGTTTGAGTCTTTGGCGATAGGAAAATCCATATAAGTCATAGAGTGATGTAATTCATTTTACATCCATCAAAAACTTCAGCATGTGCTTAGGGGGAGCATGATCAGGTATCATACTCAGTAGTTGAGATATGGAAGTATTCATTCAACATTGGTCGGCCCTTTTACCTTGATGTTAAACGGGGAGAGTAGATTGGTGATTGGAGAGTAGATTGGTTTGGTGCTTGGCTTGCTTTGTTTTACATGTATTTACTGGTTGTGGTGACAAGACACCAAAGTGGTTTCCATCAAGTCAAAAGGGGGCGATTATTGGAATTATAAAATATGTGTTGTCCTTCATGTAAACCTACCTGACTAATGGAAACCTACTTGATGACTCATATCTTGATGGAAACCTACTTATTGAATACCTAAATAGGATGTGACAAGATGTTTTACAGATGTGACAGTGTTTTGACAAAGGCATAGCAATTCGAGGTAGAGTTATGATGAAGTTGGAAGTTCAAGCAGTATACAAGGGTTCTATTAATAAAAGTCATGTACACATGTGAGTATGAAGAAGCAAAGGCATGAATAGTTTCCACATCATGGTATTCTAAAAACCAAGGGTCCTTACCATGGTATTAGCTTGTGGTATTAAGCACAGTCATAGATGTTTTGATCCCATCTAAGAGAACCATCAGTTGAAGTATGGTTTGGACTTGTGGTATTGAAAAAGGCTAAGCTATATAAGGTGATGGAGATCAAAGTGGTAAAGGGAGTGCAAGGTGTGCAACATGTGCAAGTGATGGAAATATTATGAACAATTAGATCTGAAGAAAAAATGCATGTTATGGGCTATTAATGCTTTTCTTGATATAAACTATGTATATACCTAGAAGTTTGATGATGGATCAAATCAAACAAATATGAGATGATAATCATCATTATTGGATGATTTGATTTTAGTTGATGGTGTATTAAAAAATAATTTGTCTGTGTATGTCGAGATCTGGGTATGTCTGAAGTTCTGCGTTGTAGAGAGGATTTGACTCTGAATTTGTAGATCTGTATGTGGGTTTTATTGCCTGCAAGGTGAATACAGATGCGAATGTGTTTCTAGTAATTCTTATACATGCGAGTTTTGGATTCTAAAAATCACTTACACACGTGGATACGCTTTGAAGAAAGCACATATAGAAAGTAGGATTTTGATGATAAAGGTTGTTTGATCAGTTTTATCGATTCTGATGTGTTTCTGATGTATGTCAATGAAGTGTTCCTGATGATCTAGGTTTAAATAGTGATGTTTTGATTGTTGATTGATTTATTGAATAATGTTAATATTACTTGTTGATTGTGATTGAAGATCAGAAATAGTTATGTGATTGGTTCATAATGTTGTAGTTGATATGACTATGATCCAATAATTGTTTCTGAATGGCAGTTGTTTAGTTTTTAGTTTTCAGAGGTTTAAGATCTGTACGTGGGTATGATTCATGAAGGGTGCATACACGTGCGTTTTCTACTCTAAAGTAGTGTACACATTTTGATAGATGGTTGATCAGGGTTTACATTAACAAGATCTGGTTTTTGTGATGTACTATAAGTTGTTTGTTATTCTGGTTACAATGATCTGATTGTTCCAGTTGGTTGGTTAAATTTTTGGTTTAGTTTCAATTGATAGGGTTTTAGTGATTGGTTGAGTCAGTTGTGTCAGAGATTGGTTGATTCAGTTACAGTGATAAGTTATAGTTTTATTATTGATATTGGGCTTAGATATTGTTAGTGGGTGCAGTCTGATAATTTCATGAAATGTGACCTACAAGTTATGATGTGTTGTAGCAGGTGGATCCAATATGAAAAATTATGAAATGTGGTCCATGGAGTTGAGGGAGTTGGAGCTTCCTTCCAGTGGTAGCTGGTAAATTAGATCAGGGTGTTGGATCTCCCTTCTAGTAGAAGTTGGAGAATGAGTGAAGGTTTTATCCTTTTGCAAGATGGCACCTACGTATTGGTACAACTTTATGCCAGTATAAGAGGCAGGGGGTTGGAGCACCCTACTAGTAAGAGTTGGAGAATGGGAAAAGGTTATAGCCTTCTGTAGGTGGGTGCCCACGTATTGGTATGAGTCTGAACCAATACAAGATTGTAATAATATTTTCTTTATATTAAAAGAAGAGAGAGATGAAAACAATATGTAGTTTTTCTTTTTTATCGCGTTAGGTTTCCACCATAAATCCTGGTGTTCATGTGTTTTGATGATGTTTGATGCTTTATTTTGTTCTTACTGCACATGGTTATTGTCTATCTAATGTTTAATAAAGTACTGATGCATTGGATGAAGATAAACAAATGATGAATTAACTGAAACATAATTTTACTGGATGTACGCTAATTATCTTAAGAGAAGTCGCGTACACATGTGGGTTCATTTTAGTAAAGTCGTGTGCATAAATTCGAATATGAAATGAAATGTTTGTGATTTTGAAAATATTGATTAAGGGCCCCTCATTATTTTTCTGAACAATTGGTATCAGAGAAGGTCCTTTGGCAGAAGCTTGATCGCTTGAAGGAGATCCTTAAAGACAATGGGGAATAAGAAAAAGAAGAAAGCACCTCAAAAGAAGAAGATATCTCAAAGAGACAGTGCCGTGACAAAGACGATTGACCATTAGATGGAAGAAAATATCTAGATTCAGAATCACCTCAGAATGAAGATGATCAAGCAAAAGAATAATCAAGTACAGATTTTTGGTCCTCTAGTGATACCTTTCCCTGTTCATGCAATATTGAAGATAGTGAATATTACAATGAAACAACTGAAGTTTCTCTTATTGGTAAAAGTGAAATAAATCTAATGACCATAGAAGAAGAAGTGAAAAGGCTCATAGATAAAATTAGAGATCAACAAGATCTATTTGATAAAAGGAAATGTATGTATAAAGAAGGGGTTACCAAGTTAAAAAATTAGTTGGACGAAGGAAACAAGATAAGGAAGCAGTACAAGGAAAAAGAAGATCAATTTCACAGGTTGTAGGATGAAGTAACATCATTAAGAAATCAAGTGAATGAAAAAGATACAACAACCAATGAAAATAAACAATGAAGCAGTTACTGTAAATGTCTTGAAGCTGAGGTCGTCTCTCTAAAAGAATATCTTGAAACATCAAATAAGCAGAATGAAGAACTACTTCAAGAGTGTGAAGAAAAATTAAATCGGTTGAAAGAAGAGATTCTGAAATTAAAACAACAAGTGGAGGAAGGAAGAAAGGCTAAAGAAATCATGAAGAAGAAATATCTAGAAAAGGAAAAGCAATATCAGGTTGAGGTAAATATACTAAAAGGTAAATTATAAGAAAATGATAAACATTTGTGCTTTCAAGCTAGTACTCAATTTTTTTATAATATTCTTATTAGTCAAAGGTCTCATGGCATCAAATATGGTCTTGGTTTTCATGAAATTGTTAAAGGTGAGTCTATCTCTCAAGATGAGGCAAGGAATTCTAATGCAAAATCTAAAATTCTCAACAAGGAGATAAGAAATCAACTTCATCAACAACCAAGGAAAGAAAGCCTTCAAAGGAAATCATTTAATCCTAATTATAAAGGTCTTAATCAATTTTCTCCTCTGATCAAGAATGTTGAATATTATACATTTCATAATTTTAGACATGTTGCAGCCAACTGCAAAATATAATGTTTCAAGCTAATAACCATCTGTCAAAAATATCATTAGTGTCCGGGTACTTTAAGGGATATTGTTTTGCTTGAAATATGTTCGGTCACAAATCCATTTATTGCAAAACAATGAATATGAAACATATAAGATTTTATGCTTGTAACAAGTTTTGGCATGTAGCCAAAGAATGCAGGAACAAATCTATGGATCTCTACAAAAAACATGATAAGCAACCAAATAAGAACATTAATATAATAAAATCTGAAAAAAGTGGATCCACCAATATGCAAGAAAAAGAAGATGTTAGGCCCCTATACTACTAGTGTAACCCCTTATTGTTATTAGTACAACCCCCTTATTATATTTTTGTACCCATGTAGTCCCCATATTGTTACTATTGTGCCCCATAGAAGCCCACTATTGTTATTATTGTGCCCTTACATTATTATTGTTATGTCGGCTCTCATTATATTATGACCCCTTAGACTCCTATATATAGAAAGGAGGTCAGGTCATTTGAATCATCCAAGAATTGTTCATTTATGTAATGTAAAGGAGGTTACCCCCTCGAAGAGGTTGAATTCTAAGGCGTTGATCTATCTTTTATATATTTTTGTGAGCTGGTTTCATAACATTTGGTATCAGAGCTTTGGATTCTAGGGTTTTGTTGCTCCAAATAGGTCATCATGGCATTTTCCTTATAACTTGTTTTCTGTGACGTTTCAGAAGAGAACAAAAAACCCATTTGAGACGAAATCACGCCGAACCTTGGGTTTGAATTTTAGAGCCTTTTGCGCTATATTTGCAGAGATATGATCTGAGGAATTTGGTCTTTTTGTAGACTCCTGAATTACATTCCAAACAGGTGACCTGGGGAAAATCATCATAACTTTTTTTTGAGAATAATATTGAATTTTCATTAGAAGTTATAGAAAGAGGATGGAATGTAGTTTCCTGTGCATATTTTTTTAGATTCGAAGGTCAAAACAGTGACACGTGGCACTTCATACAAGTTTTCTCTTCTGAAAAGGTCTATAATCAGGTCATCTTGGGAGATTGTGTATAACTCTTCCTTGGAGAATCTAAATTCAATCAGACTGGTGGCATTGGAAAGAGGACATAGAGGGCTACTGCAGGTCGCAATTTCAGAACTTAATGATCCTAAAGTGCAGAGTTATAGTTGTTGTAAGATCAAGATCATAAAAGCAAGAAAAGGCGATATAAGGAAGTTTGATGGCAAGGATCCGGTAAATTGGATACTTCAGATGGAGTAATATTTTGATCTACATGGTGTACCACTATTACAAAAGGTATGTATTGCAACTTCATATTTAGAACCAGATCAATTTTTATGGTATAAAGGGCTTTGTTCTCGTAAACCACTTGTTACGTGGTCAATTTTCATGGAGGAAATGATAGCACATTATGAGGATACAAAGAGAAACTCCTTCTTTAGCCAATTGATAAATCTCAAACAAAATGGTTCGATGGAAGAGCACATTGAGGACTTTCAAAAATTGAATAGAAGGGTAAATTATATTCCAGAGAAGCAAAGGATTGATGTTTTCATAGGGACTTTAAAGGATAACGTTCAACATGAGGTTCATTTTTGGGAAGCTGATTCATTGGAGGAGGCATTCAAGTTGGCAAGAAAAATTGAAAGCGAAATTATGAAAACAAGGAATCCCACCACTCATGACTATAATTATGGAAGTGTTTCTTCCCCTAGCCTTCCACAAGCTACAAGGTAACACCACAACAATTGGAAGAAAAAAGAGAAAAAGGGCTTTGTTACAATTGTGATGGAAAATGCACTAAAGGTCATAAGTGTGCTGAGAAGAAATTATTTTACATAGAGTATGAAGAGTGTTACACAAAATATTGTCACCATGACTTTCTGCAGTCAGTGTGAGTCTATCACCTCTCATACTGTCCTCCTTTGCAAGTCTCAAACCTCAGCTCTTCATGTCAAGCTTTAAAAATGAGAGAAAGTCTTTGAAAATCTATAAACCTCTGGTTCCACACTTTCTCTTACCATTACTTGCAGTCTTGAACTCCTTGGTCATGTTACCTGTGGACTTGCCTGCTCTGTCTCTAAAGGAGTGGGTGCGGACCCCTCTAAAAGTCAAAAAGGTGCAAGTTTATTCTTAAAAACTCACTTTGGGTTAATTCTGGACGCTTCTAAAAGGAATCTTGACGTGGTTGGTTCGCTCCTAGGCGGTTCATGCATCCCATAACTAAAGGAGCTAACCCCTTGATGAGAGGAGCTTATCCCTTTGAACGAGGGCTCTATCCCTTTGAAGGTGGACCTAGTAACTTCCCTCCTCTGCACTATAAATTGAGGCATTGGGCTGGTTACTAAAGAGGTTGAAAGCTGAACATTTTTTAGGGTAAATGTTGTTGGAATTGAAACTTCCTAGTTAAGCTTGAGAGGAGAGATTACATACCTTTTGGCTTCTTTGGGAAGACAGTGAAACTTGTCAAAGTAGAGGAGATTCTTGCTAGACCCTGGGAGGAGCTTGTACAGCATCAAGGCACCAAGGTTGTAAAGTTCTTCTTTGATTAAAGTTAATACAATCAGATTCATTTTTCTCAATAAATTGTCTTCCATGGTTTATTTCATGAATTCCTTGATCATCATGGTAAATATGGTTTATTATATTGGCTTTTTAGGTGTTATTTGATATGTGTGCCTATTTGTGTTTGCAGATTCTTTACAAAGGAGCTCATTTGGACAAATGGACCGTGGCTTCCACAAACTAGCACTGGACTCAAGGTAGGCCTAAAACACCTAGTAACCTTTATTTATAAATCACATATTTAGAGAAAGATAGAATTTGTTTGGTTTGCTTGTCGCTAGATATCATTAGATACTAGGGAGATCGATCTTTTCCGCAAGAACGATTCATCTGACCGACAAAGAGGAGGAAGAAATGGATCAAGAAACATCAAAAGAAGAGGATATACACGAGGACCCAACCCTAGAGAAAGAAGAAATGAATCCGACCATATCTTACAAAGTATTGGCAAGAATTACCACTCAAACTCTCATGATAGAATGTCATATCAAGAAGAAAAAGGTTCAAGAAGAGAAAGATCACATCGAGAAAGAAGAAATGAATCCAACCATATCTTGTAATGCATTGGCCGAAATTACTACTCCTCAAACTATCAAGATAGAAGGACATATCAAGAAGAAAAATATTCAAGAAGTGAAAGATCACATTGAGCATAAAGAAATGAATCTGAACATATCTTATAAAGAATTGGAAGAAATTACCACTCCTCAAACTCTCAAGATAGAAGGAAATATCAAGAAGAAAAAGGTTCAAGCAGTGAAATATCACATCGAGCATCAACAAAAAGTTCTCCAACTTTTAAAGAATAATGCCACTTTGGTGTAGAATCGAATGAAACAACAGATAGATTAACATCACAGTGAAATTTTTTTTGATGTAGGCGATTGGGTATTTTTACAGCTACATCTCAAGCAAGCTATTTATGAGAAGGAAATGTTGGCAATACTACATACACTTAAGAAATGGCGACCTTTCCCAACGGGAAGACACTTCAAGGTAGAAATGGATCATGGTAGTGTTAAATAAGTTTTAGAACAAATATTATCTTTAGAAGAACATCAAAAATGGATCACAAATATGTTGGGTTATGAATTTGACATCATCTACAGAAAAGGGAATAAATTTTTTGTTGCAAATGCACTCTCAAGAAAGCATGAGGATGTGGAAGCATTGTTTTGTTCTATTTCTATTATCCAACTAGATTGGATAAATGAAGCAAGGGATGAATGGAAGAAGGATGAAGAAGTATGGCCACTAATTCAAAAGTTACAAAAGATCCCAATTCAAACAATATTGCCAAAACATGAAGAAGAAGGAAAAATCATATTGGAACCTGGAGCAGTCACAGAAACAAGAACCCAACAGCTATGAAATCGATCAATTTTAGATTATCTCATCAAGTGGAAGAACTTACCCGCTGAAGATTCCGCATGGGAGGACAAGAATTTTATACAGAAGCATCAAGAACTACTCAAGCATTGAGGACAACACTTTTTGAAGGAGAGGGGCATGTTAGGCCCATATACTACTAGTGTAAACCCTTATTGTTATTAGTACAACCCCCTTATTATATTGTTGTACCCATGTAGTCCCCATATTGTTACTATTGTGCCCCATAGAAGCCCACTATTATTATTATTGTGCCCTTACATTATTATTGTTATGTCGACTCTGATTATATTATGACCCCTTAGACTCCTATATATAGAAAGGAGGACTTTTCATTTGAATCATCCAAGAATTGTTCATTTATGTAATGTAAAGGAGATTACCCCCTCGAAGAGGCTGAATTCTAAGGCATTGATCTATCTTTTCTATCTTTTTGTGAGTTGGCTTCATAACAGAAGAACATATAAAGTGTGGTCCTTCTCTTTGCTAATTTGAAGATGAAGATGAATGGTACATAGACAGTGGATGTTTTGATGATATGAATGGAGATAAAAGTAAAATGGAGTCTCTCAAGAAGAACCATCATGGCGAATTTATTCTTGGAAATGATGTTTCAAAAAAATACCTAGGACAAGGTAAATTCAAAATTAATAAAAATAGAACAATTGATTCTTTGTTAGTTCAAGGGCTAAAGAAGAATATCCGAAGTGTATGAAAAATGGTAGAAAATGGAAATATAATTGTGTTTACATCAACCAAGTGTAAGGTTATGAATGAACTAACTGGAAAAGTCATAATAAGAGGATATAGAAATCAAGACAAATTATATGTGTTTTAAGATCGAAATTCTCTTAGATATGAGAAAGGCTCATACTTAAAGTAAAAGAAGATGGTATCTATGGAGGTCTCTCATTCCTAAATGAATATTTCTAACATTGACTTCAGAAGTGGTTAGAGGTACTTGACCTCATTGTAATAGAATATGGTTATTAGGATTAGTGATATGTAATCAGAAGGGGAGCAATACATATTGATTCTCATGGTTGTTTTTATTTTCTTTCTACTTATACCAACGACAATGTCTCTAGTGAGTTAACGGTAAATGGGTAGAGACAGAACAAACGCAAGGCAAGGTGAAACTGTGAAATTTCAGTATTTCACATTCTGTACACAAATCTTATGAAGAAAAGATGTGTGTAATGTGAGTTCTAAGCTACACAGACACATATATTTTTGTTTAATGAAGAAACAATGGGAAAAACTCAGGAAAAGGGTCTGCTAAGCTTCAACCAATTATCAATTAGATTTTCTATTCTGATGGTTGATGGTTACAGTTTGTTGATGCTATTTATAAGTTCTTTTGGACCTCATATGTTGTTGATGACTTGATGGATAACTGGTTGATGATGATTCCTTGATGATTCTTATTGATATATGAAATGATATGATCAGATCTTACAGTGAACAACTGGCACAGGTTCAGGGGGAACATTTTCTATGCTTCTGATAATGCATTGTGGGCATTATGTTTGCTTTAGAAGTCCTTGGTACATAATGATTCTTATCAATCGTAATAATGCTTATGTTGATGAAGTGTTCAAATGATGCATGATGTTATGCTATGGTCATAGGTTTCTTATGACGAAATCATAAGTGATACGTATATATTACTTGAGCCACATAATTGTTTTGATGCTACTAATCAGATTTATGGATGATTCTTTTGATGATGCATATGGCACATATGTTATGTTTCTTACATGGTGATCTTCATAAGTTCAAGGAGATAAACAAAGCTTGAGTACACAACTTCATTATTTGATGATGATAAGTGTCACTCATTACTTTATGTTGTTGTCATCATGCCTTCAAAGATGCATAAATTGCATATGGTGCAGTTATGGATGAGGATTCCTATAGTTCTTGGCTCTCACATGGTATAATGTTTTTTCTTTTGATAGTATCAAGGATATGAGTTACTAACAAAGTTTGAAAAATGATTGTGAGCTCATGGCTTGCTTTTCTCATTGATGAGAAGCTAGATACATACTGCTATCTCTATGATAGATGAACTACAGATAAGGATCTTATGAATGATTTTCATATTGATGAAGTGATGTTGGTGTGATAGTTATTCTTGGATGAAGAAAATGGGCCAAGATAATGGTGTTACTGCAGGTTTCATGAAGACATGGCTATTTGGAGATATGGCTTACTTAGTCACATAGTGATGATGATAAGAAATGGTGAAAACTTCTTCTTATATTAGTTTATGATGATATGCTTGGTTCTCAGATATGTTGATTATCGTGGTTGATGCTTATTAGATGTGTAATGATAGAAGATTTGCTAGTGATGATACATGTTTGATATGTTGGGGATTGTTGTGGGAATAACATGTCATTCTTAGTATGATTATTTGACGATGATGTTGTGGTCATGGATGATGACTATGGTGCTTACACATGTACATGATATGATGTGAATGGTTTGTGAAGATATGGTTAGTATTGCTTGGAGATATGGAATATGCTTGAATAAAACATGAAAGGATATGTTTTTTATGAACATAGATAAAGGATTTTTCTAATAAGGGAAAAGACCATGTTGATATTGACGAGGTCATGAGGATGAGTTGATAAAATATATCTATGGAAAATATTATGTTGCATATCAGGCCATAAGTTGATGATGTTGAAGCTACATTGATAATGGAGATATACATGTTGTTGTTCTTAGTGTTGATGTCAGGTCCTCATGGTGCATAATGTATGATAGTTGCTGATGACTGTCATGGTCTCATTGAGGTATTTTGGTCATGGTTATGAATGTCTTATCTATCATTTGTTGTAAAGTTCATGTAAATACCTATGATGTAATAATGATAAAATTCATTCATATATGGACTATTGTGGTCAAGTCCTTTTGGATATGTGATGTAATTTTTAAACCCAATGTGTTTGGGAAGTTGATGTAATAATGATGTCAAATATGTCAAGCCACTATGATTGGGAAATTGATGTAAGTTTGATTCCTTGGTGATGGTATAAGTCATATAAGTCATAGATTCTTGTACTTCATTGTGCATTTGTTAAAAACATCAAGCTGTGCTCAGGGGGAGCATGATCAATGTTCATACATAACAGTTCAAATCTAGAAGTCTTCATTCAACATTCGTCATCCCTTTTCCCTTGATGTCAAAGAGGGAGAGTAGGTTGGTGTTTGGAGAGTGGCTTTGTTTGGTGCTTGGCATGATGTGTTTTACATGTATCTACAGGTTATGGTGACCAAAAACCAAATTCGTTGCCATCAAGTCCAAAGGGGGATATTGTTGGAATTATGAATTATGTGTTGTCCTTGATGGAAACCTACCTGATGAATGGAAACCTACTTGAGGAGTTGTCTCTTGATGGAAACCTACTTGTTGAATATGTAAATAGGATGTGAAAGAATGTTTTATAGATGTGATAGAGTGTTTTCAAAAAGACATAGAAGTTCTAAGGCAGAGGTATGATAAAGTTAAGTTCAACAAGTCTACATGGGTTCTGTTAAGAAAAGTTGTGTACGTACATGAGTATGAAGAAGAAAAGGCACGTACATTTTTTGCACCATGGTATTCTAAATACCAAGGGTTCTTACCATGGTATTTTCCTATGGTATTAAGCCCAGTAATGGATGTTTTGATCTCGTGTAAGAAAACCATCAGCTGGAGTATGGTTTTGACCTTTGGTATTTAAAAAGTTGAAGCTATATAAGGTGATGAAGATCAAAGTGGTAAAGGGAGTGCCAAGTGTGAAATGTGTGCAAGTGACGGAAATATTATGAATAGTTAGATCTTAACAAAAAATGCATGTTATGGGCTGTTGATGCTTTTCTTGATTTAAACTAAGTATGCACCTCAGAGTTTGATGATGGATTAAATCCAATAGATCGTAGATGACAATCATGATTATGGGATGATTTGATTTGTGTTGATGGTGTCTTAACGAATGATTTTTCTGTGTATGTCTAAATTTTTGTGTTGCAACGAAGATTTGACTTTGAAATTGCAGATCTGTACACGGGCTTTGATAGCCTACAAGGTGCATATAGACGGGGATGTGTTTTTGGTGAGTCACATATATTGTAGGTTTTGGACTCTGAAAATCACGTACACACATAGATACACTTTGAAGAAATCTCATACATAAAATACAATTTTTAACATAAAGGATTTTTGATCAGTTTCATCAATTTTGATGTGTTTCCATTGCCTATCAATGAAGTCTTCGTGATGATATGCATTTAAACAATGATATTTTGGTTATGGATTGATTGATTGAAGAATATAAATATTACTTGTTGATTGTGATTGAAGATCAGAAATAATTATGTGATTCGTTCAGAATGTTGCAGTAGATATGAATATGATCTAGTGTTTCTTTCAGAATGGTAGTTGTTCAATTTTTAGTGGGCTTGCTACTGTAAAGTAGCATATAAACTTTGATAGATGGTTAATTAGGTTTTACAGTAACATGATCTAGTTTCTATGATGAAATGTAAGTTTTTTGGTATTCTGGTTACAATGATATGACTATTCCAATTGGTTGGTTAAGTTTTTGGTTGAGTTTCAATTGATTGGGTTTCATGGATTGGTTGAGTCAGTTTTGTTGGATATTAGTTGATTCAATTACATTGATGATTTATAGTTTTATGATTTCTATTGAGCTTAAATATTGGTAGTGGGTCTAGCATGGAAATTTGATGAAACATGGCCTACAAGTTATGATGTGTTGTACCATGTGGATCCACTATGAAAATTTATGAAACGGGGTCCCCAGAGTTGAGGGATTTGGTGCTTCCTTCCAGTGGTAGCTGGTAAGTCAGATCACAGGGTTGGAGCTCCCTTCCATTAGAAGCTTGAGAATGATTGAAGATTGTAGCCTTATATAGGTTGGCATCTGTGTACGGTACATGTTTATGCCATTATAAGATCTAGGGGGTTGGAGCTCCCTTCTAATAGGAGTTGGAGAATGAGATAAGGTTGTAACCTTCTGCAACTAGGTGCTTGCGTAGTGGTATGAGTTTGCACCAGTAGAATATTGTAAAAATAATTTCTTTATATTAAAACAAGATAGAGATAGCAATAATAGGGGGCTTCTTTTCCCGCATTGGGTTTCCACCTTAAATCCTAGTTTCCTATCTAATGTTTAATAAAGTATTGATGCACTAATTGAAGATAAACAATTGATGAATTAACTGAAACATAAGTTTACTTGATGTACACTAGTTTCCTCATGAACAATCGTGTACACACGCGGGTTCCTTTCAGTAATGTCGTGTACAAAAATTAGAATATGAAATGAAAAGTATGTGATTTTGAAAATACTGATTCACCCCCCTATCAGTATTTTCCCCAAAATCTCCCTCTCAAGGGAACATCTCATGGCCTTATCTTCATAAAAATTCACATATCTGTGAACCACCGTCATCCTGTTGGTTGGTAGGTACACTCGATATTTCTGGGGTGTATCAGTGTGCCCCACGAATATGCCCAACTTAGATATTTCCTGTAGATTTTCCATACATCTCTGGTATCATGGCAGTAGACTAATGAACTAAAGATCTTGAAGTGTGCCACATTTTGTTTCATCCATAAAAGAGTCTGTTCTAGTGTACTCATCCTGAGAAGTCGATGAGGTCTTCTGTTCTACATATAAACAGTTGTGTTGCATGCTTCAATCCACAAGTGTAATGGTAGTCCCTGATCATGGAACATCACCTGTGCCTTTCCCACAATACTTTTGTTCTTCCTTTCAGTCACCCCATTCTATTGTGGGTTATGAGGTGCTATCAACTCCCATCGAATGCCTTCTTCTACACAAAAGTTCTTGAATTAATTCAACACATGCTCTCCAACATTATCAATTCTGAGAGATTTAACTTTTCTACCAATATCTTTATTGACAAGTTCTTTAAATTCACAAAACTTAGCAAACATTTGATCTTTCCTCTGCACGAAGAAAATCCAACACTTATGAGAAAAATCATCAACAAATATTACATAATACCTATTCTTGGTTGTGGATGTTGTTAGGAATGATCCTCACACATCTAAGTGAACTCGATCAAGGATCACTTATGCTTGAATGTCTTTGTCATGAAAGGAATATTTGGTGTACTTCCCTAGTGTACACCCTTTGCATGTGTATCTTTGCTTTAGTGTACCCTAGGGAAGTGCTATAGAAATTTTCTACATGATCTTCAAAGCTCCATGATGCAAGTGACCAAATATTCTATTCCATAACTCACCAATGTCTCAGATCTGCACCTTCTCTGCTTTTGTGTTCAAGGAAATACAATCTTTGACCTCCAATTTGTAGAGGTTCTTCACTCGAAACCCTATGTACTTCACCTGTCTTGTGGCTATGTGATGAAGGAAAGCCTTTCCCTTACTAAATATCACCTCATAGCCTCTATCCTCCAACAAGGCCATGAAAACCAAGTTCTTCTTCAAATCTGGAAAATACATGACATCTCTCAAAGTGAGGGGTGAACGAGACTCCCTTTGAAAGGTAACAATACTGATGACGGTTGTGATATACCTCTCATAATCACCCATCTCAATATGCATATGGATATCCTTCTCATCCAAGTTACTACAGAGCTCTTTGTTAACAATCATATTGGATGAAGCTCCACTGTCTAGGTACCACACACTACCTATCATTGATGATACCATGCAAGTGATGAAGGTAAAATCCAGTTTGAATTATAAAACAAAAAATTAGGAGATTTTTGAGGTCTAAAATGGGCCTCTAAGGAAATTATAAAATAATATTGGAAATAATAAAATAAGATTAGATGACATAATCAAATTTTAGAGGCAAAAAAAATATTTTTTCAACTCGTATTTTCAACTTATCTCCCTATGCATTTTCTCAAATTTCGATCGAAAACACTCACTGGATGGATTAGTTTATTCATCATCAAAGGAGTACCCATGTTTCATACTTTTGATGGACCCTGCTACACAAAAACTAAGAAATACATTAAAAATGCAATTTCAATAACGTTTGTTACATGTATTTCTCATTTTTCATGTAGTAGGGTCCATCAAAAGTATGCAACATTGGTACTCTTTGGATGAGGAATTAAATTTTATAGCCAACAAGTACTCCCACTCAAAATTTGAGTAAAACCTTAGGGAGATAACTTGAAAATACGAGTTGAAAAAGTAGTTTTGTTATTTTATTATTTTTTAATCTTTTAACTTTTTTACTCTACAAATAGTGAATTAGCCACCATGGTTGACATCATCATCTTGAGTGCTATTGGTTCTTATAAATTTTATTCTGGTTGTACATTTTCCTTAGTAGACCCATTTTAGACCTCAAAAGTACCTTAATGGCTTCACCTACCTCTCCTCCTAAGTGATTCTTATCGACATTCTTGTGTGAAGACTTTATAGCAAAGTTTCCTAGCTCATGACAATGAAAGAAATTTATTTTCAACATGTCCTTCTTCTTTCCAGCCTGAAAAGAATCAGATTTAGAATTGGATGACTTCCACTTACCTTTCTTTGCCTTACCAACTAAGGCACAATTCTCCTCTTTTTCATGCTTTAATAAGGATCCATCTTTGGTGTTTCGCATAATCTCTTCCTGTACCAAGTTGAACCATAATTTCTCTCACTCTGGTAGCTTTTCCTTCCCATTAACTAGGCCTTGGTAGCTGTGTTAGCTTGTGGGAAGTCCTAGAAGTGCTAGGTTCACCATATCATGTTCGGCAATAGTAACCCCGACACTTCCAAGCTCATATCGACACTAGGTGAACATGGTCAAGTACTTCAAAATTGAGTCACCCTTATCCATCTTGATCTTTATGAGCTTGTCCATCAGTGCCAGCTTCCTGTGGTCACTGCTATTTTGAATCAGGTCTATCAATGCCTTCCACATTGCAAATGGAGTTTCCTTACAGTGGAGATTTGAGACAATATGATCTCGATCTACTTATAGGATAATCCTCCTCGCCTTTTCCACACACTTTCTCCATTCATCTAGAACTTTAGCATCAAATGTTGGAGGCTTCGGGATATCATGATATATGAATTCCTTCAGCCCGTTGTCTTCCAACATTACCTCGATCCTTTCCTTCCAAGATATGTAATTCGAGCTTCCCTCTAGAGCATACTCAAGTCTAAAACCATAGAATGACATCCTGCTAACTCTGAAGTATGAAACTGAAAATTCGATTTCACCTACAAAACAAATTCATTATCTCGTCTTCTATAATGACTTCAATTCTGATACCATCGATATTTTTACTGTAGATTCAAAAAACTTATGTGATATGATAAATAAAAAGACATGAATCTACTCTACTCATTATCGGAAACAAAAATTAATCAATGAAAACACTAATAAGGAAAGGAAGAATTTCAATCACACATAACACAATATTTTCTAGGGAAAGAAATTGTTCAAAACCCCGTCTATCTATATCTATATATATATATATATATATATATATATATATATATATATATATATATATATATATATATTGCATTAACTAGAAGATCTGAGAATAGAATACAATTCTTTTCCAACCCGAACAATCTCGACACAAGTACAATCTATCTCACTGCTTCAAAAACCATCTCAAGCCAACACTTAGCCAATTCTGCTGCCTACCAAGCCCCTACTTCCTTGCACAATCCCTAAGGGAATTGGCCCATGTTTAATTGGGAAAATCCCTCACTACAACTGCACAATCCATCATAGGCCTTCTATTGAATGCATACACCATTTCTACAACTCAGAAAATTATACAACTGATAGTACAATGTCGCTGCACTCTAATCTCAACTGGGTCTTCCTCCAAACTAACATGTATGAGTTATTTTTCAGTGAATTATTAATTATCTGATTGAGCGCTACATGTGAGTTACATCCAATTTAATTCACTTGACCACACACTACTTCCTCCAATAGTTAGAACTAGTTTAACTAAATTAACTTAGTGAAATTGAATTAAATAATTACAACTCAATAAGAACTCAACCCGAGCCCCTAAAATTTAGGGATCACTCCACATGGCTCTAGATAGAGTTCCAACTTGAATTTACTGAGCCAACAAGTCAACTTCACTTAGTTAACTCCTACAAGTTGCCATGATAATAGAAGTACAATTTAATTCCTAATTTAATTAAGGACAAATTAAATTAGGATTTTCTTGTTGCTATTTTTAACGTGTAGCATAGTCCCCCCCAAATGATTTTGGTTATAAAAATGCTTAAATGTATGGTAACAATTTAAAAATATCTATAAACTCTCTCTCTCTCTCTCTATCTATATATATATATATATATATATATATATATATATATATATATATATATATATATATATATATATATATATATATATATATATATTAACTTAACCATTATTATTAGAATTGTCTTTCTGTTTTTTCCAGCTCGAAGAAAACAATGAACATTTCTAACATTAGAACTAATTCTCATGAGCTTTGAGGTGAAATCAAGCGATGGTCTACCCCCAAGACTCTCTGGGAAGATACAATTTTCCATCTTAGTGACACTAAGAAGGTTTAGCATGAAAAGCAATTTCTTTTAGATTGTCAAACCCTTACTCACATCTACTCTCATTTCCCTAACATCTGTCACACTTCCAATCTTCTTGACTTGTTAAGTCAACCCAACTATAGTGATCTTGGTGCACTTCTTTCCCTTATTTTTGAGCATAAAAACAAGATACTAAAGAATTACAATTATATTCTTCTTTGCCTTAAGGTTCGGTAGACTGCATCAGTCTTAGTGGACATTAATCATCATCATCATCATTATTATTATTTAATAGGAAGTTTGTATATATTAAATAATGATAATTAATAATATTCATTCATAGAAAAATAATATATCATGATTACTAGTGTTTATTATTATTATTTAATAATATTAATTACTAATACTAGTTATTAATTAACAATAAAATATCCAAAAATATCGATAAATATTAAAACAAATCGTATCGAAAATCATAATAGCATATTGAAATGTGAAAGCTATAAGTAATATTCAATACACATTATTAAAAAACAAAGACTAATAATGACTAACCAATTCCATTGATAATATTCTAAATTAAAAATTATTTATATAATTGATTAATATTAATGACCAGAAAAGAAATATAATATTAATTAAAATAAATAAATAAAATTAGTTTGTAAAACTTCACTCCGCTGCAATGTAGTAATTCGCTAAATGTAAAATTATGAATGACAATCAACTACACTAATAGAATTTATGGCAACAAGAAAAAATCATTGACAATTTGTCGAATGTCCTCGAGTTTAAGAGTTCAAGGAGTAGGAAAATCTGCAAAAGCGATGTCGTTGCTAACTACAATATTTCCCTATATTATTCATGAAATGGGAGATTACCGGTCGGGTTAATAATCTACTTTCCATAAACCTAGATAGCCTTCTCTATTCAAAGAAACTAAATGCAAATGTTTTTGGATCAACAAAAAAACATATAACTATATTCGTTTAATATAGTTATTAAATAAAATGGTTTACCTTTCCAAAAAAGACAAAATGGTTCCCATACTAAAAAGTAAAATATCATTGATATAAAAATAATTTTAATCTAATACATATTATGAACATGGAAGAAATTTACAAATACATACTCTAAATATGAATCAGATATACCCTATTTGCATTGGTAGAAATTCAGAGATTGCAATGCATATGTCCATACCCATATGGGATGCCCTTTTATTATGCTAAATTTGACACATGAACACACCTCATTTCTTGTTTATTTGGATACCTATCGATGCAATTATACATTTCATCATCAAATAAATTAGAATAAGAGGGATATTTAACATAAATAATATGAGGACTTTGAATAGGAACTATATAGTTGTAATTCTTCATATAATATTTCAAAACAAAAACTAATGTTCCACTCCCTATATCAAGACTATAAATGTAAACTATATGTTTGTAGTTCTTCATATAATCTCGCAAAAAAAAAATCTAATGTTCCCCTCTCTATATGTGCTCTACCCTTAGGAGTATTTAATATGCCAATAACTTTTGCAATAAGAAAACCTCCAATTCAACAAGAAGTTAGTCCCATGCAGTTAGGTCAATTACGGGATAGGCAGTAGAACATGCTAAAAAAATACCAGTTTCTCTTTTCATGGAGGGAAATGCAACACATGACCCTTAGTCCCTACCACTTAAGTGGGAATTATAATTTCATTAAAACTGGAAATTGATATATGAAATGGAAAAATGAATTGTCAACTAAGTGGAAATGAGTTGCATACATTTTGGTGGGTAGTATCCACTAGTAAGTCTAGATATTTACATTTCTACTGCTACTTATTAAATTTCTAAACAACACATAAATAATGGTTTGTAGTAATTCTTGGTAAGTATATTTATTCACATCTTGTTTCTATCCATTTTTTATGCAAATACTTGCTTAAATTTTCAAATATTTTAATTTTAGTTGGTTTTCCTATGAATATTAACAATGAAAAATCAGTCCACAAATATATAGAACTGATGGCATAAATATTGCAACCACATCCAAAAATTTTGATAGAAAAATATGGGGCAGTTATGCACATGGTAGAAAGGCCACAATAAGAACTTCAAATTTATGGTCCAATCAAATGTTTGAAAAATGTCTTTTGCAATAATATTGAAAAATAAATATTTGTTTTTCGAATTTAAGCATAATAAGTTTTATTCACCAATTCTAAACTAATAGTGGTCAACAAACAAATCGATTGCTAGTGTCCTATCTTGGGAGGGACTAATTATGCTAAATGAACATGGCTTGTTGATAACACATGAATTTTTTGAAACCTTATATATAAATAATGTTAAAATGTAATGATATTATAAAACATAGAAATACAAGATGTTTTAAAAGAAGGGTGATTGTTTTGGGGTAGAGCTGGGCTTCTTATTACATGGGGTATGAGGAAATTAAATGGTAGTATCAAGTTAGCTAACAAATCATTCCAAATAATGTAAGTATTATGCCACTTTGATTGATGAAGAAATAGATTTTACAAAGAACTCAACTAATGACAATAGTTCTAGTAGTCAATGATGGTAACAAAAAATTAATATTAGAAATGATATATAATTTTTTTTATGAAAATAATAGGTCTTGTTTAATGTAGACCAATAATGTTAATAACTATTTGTTGAAATTATTATTATTATTATTATTATTATTATTATTATAATAACTCTTGTTATTATTATTATGGATGGAAGTTTATATTATTTCATTTTGCATGATGAAGTGATTCTTATTTATATATAATAAGTTGGATTTTTTTATTTGATTGCATTATGAGGGTCAATAAATGTTATGATGGTAATTAAATTTATTTATGATTTATATTGTTTAGGAATGAGTAAGCCATTTATTTTGTATAGAAAAAAATAAATTAATATAATGGTTATATCTAAATATAATGACTAAAATTTAACACAATATCACTATTAGAAACATTTTCTTTCTAATGATTAATCAAATTCTCGTTAAAGAAAAAGAATATGCATTTTCCTTTATGATGTGGACAAATTTTTTCATTGATTGGTATAACTATTGTCACCAATCACACCAAACCATGAAATGGGATGTTTTCTTGTAGACCTCAAGAAGAGACTATCTAATGCCATTCATCTTTCTCTGGAAAACTAAACCTTCATCTATATGGCTTCTAAACTAATACAAGCATTCATTTATATGACCACGAAACTAAACTAAAATAAACTAAACCTTGAATTCTAAATTGTTCCATGAATATGGACGCTTTGAAAAAAATACACAAATCTAGATTAGAAACAAGCCAAGTTGACTGATGGGAATAATGTTAACGACCTAGAAGGAAAAAGTACCATGTTATGATTTCTGCAAGCTACACCTCCCATTCCACATAATCCCTCTTGCTTAAGGCATATCACAAGCTCCCACTCACACTCTTGTAGAAAGGGAAATGAGAATAACTCTTATTAAAATAAAAATGAAATTCTAGACCAAATTGATAACATCAAAAATAATTTGATTCTAGTAAATGAAGCCGAGGAAGGTAGAAAATTAGAGGAAATTCCCCCTTTAGAGGACACCCTTATGATCTTATAAGGATAAAAAGGTGATTATCCACACCCTTGAAAATATGTGAATCTATGCATTCAATATCTAGTGGGTATAAGAGGAAAATGAAAATATCTACAACTCATCTATGAAGGTCACTTGCTTTTTTGGATTCCCCTACCTAAGCGTTGGGTTGGCGAATGAGTGATATGAGGGTGAAATGGATTCAAATCCATTGGTAAGTAGGTTGATAAATAAAGTGAGAGGAAAATGAATTAACAATTAGAAAAAATGTAGATAGAAGTAAGGAGCTTGTGATTTAGTCAACAATCAAAGGCATGTAGAACAAAGATACCATAAGCAACAAAAACCAAGTTAACTCCATTCTTTAGAAGGGAAGAAACCTTAAATTATGTGGGTTTAGGTACTGAAAGAAACATATCACACATAAGATGTCTTATAAAAGAGGAGAATACCGAAAGTATTTTTCTCTAAAAGATGAAATTGGATATCTAGATTTCCTTCAAAGCTGAGATATTGTCTAGTGTGGTAGCTTTGTGGAAGTTGTGAGAACTATGGGGGCCTTTGGAGGCCTTTATACTCTTTTTTCCTCCTCAATTTTCAAGCCCATTAAGGTATACTTTTGTTGAAATTTTCTATTTTATAATATTGTCAACATCTCTCTTCAAAATATTTAGGCTCACTCTAACTCGGTATGTAAAAATTTGATTTATTTGAGGTTCTTTATAGCTAGGGTTTTTTTCAGTAGAGATCAATGAAAATCTTACACAAATGGTTGGATTTTTAAAAACACTTTCTCGAGAAATCATGGGAAGTGTGCTCTCATGGGAATTTACCAAACATAATTTCCAAATTTTATGGATCTTTTTTTGCAACTCAGTTTGGTTTTTATAGCGATAGACAAAATTTACAATATGTACCTAAATAATTCTAGCAAGAAAGATGAAAATGGAAATAAAATAAAAACAAGGATCCGGAAAGGAAAACCATTGAATGCATTGCACTCCTTACACTATTTTACAACTAGCAACAACCCACGTCCTATGATTTCATAGTGAAAAAATTGTTCTATTATGTATATTTAAAGATAGGGTTTTGTATATAAAAGGCTAATCATAATCTTGCATAGGGGGTGGATTTAAAAATAAATAAATAAAGAGTATCATCTTTGTATAAATTTCTTAGATTGATTTTATACTGAAAAAAAAATTGTGATAACGACTAGAGACTAATGGTAGAGGGTGCATAAGTAACCTATGTAATACCTTACTTTCAAATGCATAAAATGGTGTAATTATTTTGTAACTTCTTATTAATTGATTTATAATGACACATTAATGATGGTATTTGAGAAAGAATAATAAGGAATCCACTATTATACGAGAGGGACTAGAAGTGTAACACTCCCCATATCTAACCCCAAGAATTTATGTTATATGTATTTGGCTAGTTGTTGAAAGATATAGCTAGCTCATGACAATATATTTTTATGATGTGAATGGAAATGGAATTTGGAAAGATAAGCATTGAGTAAAATAATTCAATTTTCCAATATAATGGGGGATTTTTAATTTCTAAATCTTCTTTTTCAATTAATCAAATGGAATTAATATTACGGACATATTGCAAATAATTAGAGGTGAATAATCTTAAATGAGGACACGTGGATAGTAAACCATTGAAGGTGAAGCTTTGGATTTACAACTTGTTAAACAATGCACCATATTAGAGAAGGGGTATTTATCCCAAGGAGGATAATGCTTGGAAGGATTTTCACTTGTATGGAATTATGTCGTTATTATGTTAGCCTCCTTTACCTACTATATATATAAAAGGGTGGATAGAGTTGTATATTTTGTATTAAAGAAGTATTGGGCTGAGAAATATGTTAGGCTTATAAGGAAACCTAGTGGTATGCCATTAGGGCGTGTGAGAAAACCATAGAATATGAAAATGCGAGAGTGAGATGACTTGTAGGTTTCACTGTCACTTTTTTTTCTTCATTCAGTGTGTGAATTTTAATTTTTCTTACGTGATGGTAAGGCTTATGTTGTATGTGTCTCATAGAGAAGAACATGGATTTGGTGTGATTCATGGTGATGACTATGATTGATCATTTTATACTATTATATTTTCTAACCTAGTAGACGACATAGACAGTTGAGCTAACACCTTGAGTTATATTAAAACCTTTTATTTATAGGATGTAAGGCTAGGCATAGATAATCGTGAGATGAAATTCTTAAGTCTTGACAGTAGTAGAAAATGATGAAGTTAGTTACTAGGTGACTAAAAATGTTAGTCACCGCCATTATTTCAAGTGAATTACTATTAAATTTGAGCAATTTTAAGTGACGGAACTAAAAATGACTAACTGAAACGACTAATTTAGTCTAGGGATAAAATATATGACTAAATAATAAGTGACCAAACTAAAAGTGACTAACTTAAATGACTAATTTAGTCTAGGACTAAAATAAATGACTAGATAATAAGTGATAAAACTAATAATGACTAGCTTAAATGATTACTATAGTCTAATAATAAAAATATGACCAAATAATAAGTAAAACAAGTATATGAATTACTCATTTATGTTAGTAATTTTTAATTATATCACTTTGAAAACAAAAAATTGCAATTTTGATATTGAAGTTTTACATTTCACTACATGGGTCTCTAAATCCATCTACATTGTTAAAATTTAGAGAGAAAGGGGTCTCTAAATCCATCTATAGTGTTAAAATTATGATTATCCTTTTGTCTCTAAATTTTAGCATTGCAAATGGATTCAGAGATCCCCTTCTTTGAATCCATCTACAGTGTTAAATTTAGAGACAAGGGGGTCTTTGAGTCCATTTGCAGTGTTAACATTTAGAAACCCATTTAAGAGGGTCTCTAAATCCATCTGCAATGTTAAGTACATAAAAATGACTCAAAATGACTAAAATTTTCTAGTCATAACATCTAACATAAAAATGACTCAAAATGCACATATAACATTACCTTGAATCCATTCTACAAAAGCTATTATCCATTGCATTTTGAATAAAAGGTGATATGAGATTACTTTTGCTATGAATTGTTTGATTTAAATCATTTACTTGTAATGGTTCATGAATCCTAATGAAGAGCATTTTCATAAATCCTTTGGAGTTAAGATGTTGCACATTACCTTCATTTTTAACATATTCTAGAATATTGGCCTGGTTGAAATTTCCCTGAAATATAACATATGATAAAAAAGAAATGCTAGTAAAGAAACAAAATTGCATAAATTTTTTTCTTTCTTCTATACTATTTTTTCCTATGGTACCACCTTAAAATGTTTACTTTGAAACATTTTGTGCACTTTCTAGTTTTATATGTTCGATGAATAGAGTGTTTAGAGTATATATAGACTAATTTGTTATTGCCTTCTTGGGTGATATTCTTATACACTCCAAGATAGAAGAGGAGCATGAGTGACATTTGAGGATGGTGCTATACATGTTGCAAGACTAATAATTGTATGCCAAGTTGAGCAAGTGCACTTTCTATCAAAGAAAATCCATGATTTAGTTCAAAATGTCTTAGAGGAGGGCATAACAATGGACCTAGGGAATATGAATTAATCCGTCAAAGGTTGGCCATCACTAAAGAATATTTCAATGGTGAGACTCTTTATGGGTTTACCTAATTACCACATGATATTTATTCAAGTTTTCTATAAGATTGCACATTCAATTATTTCATTGCAACGTAAATGAGTATAGACTGAATGTAGTACAAATTGTGAATATAATTTTCAATATCTAAAATATTTATTAACCAATGAACCTATTCTAAAGAATGCATATCCAAATGAGGATATTTTTATTGTGCATAAATGCATGTAAATAAGGAATTGGTGGACCCCTTATGCAAGATAGGCATGTCATATGAATTGAAGAAAATCAAAGTACATGAAGGAAATTATGCTACCCATGACTCGGAGCTTACAACTATTATTCATGCATTGAAAATGTGAAGACACTATCTTATGGGATGAAATTTTCAGTTGAAATAGACCATAGCGGTTTGAAATACTCACATAGACAAATTAGATGGTTAGAATTCCCTAGTGAATTTGACTTTGATATAAACAACATTAAGGGAAATAAGAATAAAGAGGCTAACACACTCAACATTAAGTGGGTGCATGTAATGCGTGATGCTATAGATATTATCATATACAACATATACTTAAAAAGAATAATTTTGGAAGATTATGATTAAACTAACACTATTTAAAAATTAAAGAAGGCTTACAACAAGGTAATTCACACCAAAAATTTAAAGACTACATGTCAGAAGAGGATGGAAACCTCTTGCAAAGGAACACAATTTTATGATCCTAATTCTAAATAATTGACAAATTTAGTGATAAGAGAACTGTGTGATGCACCATATGTTGGACACTAGTGTACCAGAAAACTATTGTAGCTATAAGAATCCAATATTTTTTACTTAGTATGAAAAAACATGTGGTTGATTACATAGCCAAATGCATGTAATGTTAGAAGGTAAAGGCTAAACATAGATATCCAACATGATTTCTATATCCATCATCCATTCCTAAATGCAAATAAGAAATTGTTACCGTAAATTTCATCGCCAAGCTACCAAGGATAACAAGGTGAGATGATTCCATTATGGTATTGATGGAAAAGCTTACGAAAGGAACACATATTATTCCAATTAAGTTGATTGATAAAGAATCCAATATTGTGGAAATTTTCATAAAAAGGAAATTGCAAAGTTATATTTTGAGTTGGGATAACCTAGAAAACAAAGTGATTATTGGGATCTTTATTATAAAAGAGATGTAAGAACATATGTTAAAGATACATAAAAATATAAAGGATACAATATCAAATAGTTAGAAAGTTGCGCAAACAAAGGAAAAATCCATAGATAATTTAGATTGGTTGGGCATGTGTTTTTCAAAGTGAAGGTTAAAAAGAGCTCACTAAAATTAGGAAGCTACCCAGAATTGGTAGCAAAATATTGTTGGCCATTTGAAATCCTAGATAAGATTTACTTGCATCCATGAATATTCATAAAAGTGTTTCATGTATCTTTATTGAAAAGGAATTTGCCTAATCCTAACCTTGTGATTTATTAGACTATGGTCAAGGTGGAGCACAAACATGACTTTTGGGTGGAGCGAATATGCATCCTTGACTCAAAATTCAAAGTGATCCTGTACAAGGCCATTATCTTGGTAAAGTTCCAATGGATCTACTGTAATCCTTAAGATACCACATGGGAGCATGAAGAGACTATGTGGGAGGACTACCCATATATTTTGCATATTTTGAGGAAATGTGAATGTGCATTTGTGCATAAATGACTAAAGACTTCATCTTTTATAGCTAGGATTACTAAATTCCATATCTTGTATATTTTAATGTCCAACTAGTGGTTGAGCCCTCAAAGGTAAGTTGGATAGCCTAAAGGATTGTGATGGAGAGAAGGGAGTACTCTTCCTTGTATTATGTAGGTTGAGGGGAGTGAGAGTTGGGAATTTGGAATTTTTATAGGAGTTACTAAATTGTGAAATTATAGAGTGCTAAGAAGTAATTTTTTTTATTTATATACATGTAAACCTATATGGTGATGTGCATCAAATATAGTGAAAAAGTGTAGGGGGAGGAAAATGTAACAAAACGGTTTTGATCACTAGATTATAAATGTATATTTTTAAATATGATGAATGTGTAAATGCCAAGATATATAATATGAAAAAATGTAGCAAAATATCATTAGCATTATTCAATTTCAATGGTTTCATTATGTAAGGTGACCAATGTGTGAAACTCACAATAGTCGGGAGGAGACATAAAAAAAAATTATCCATGTTAAGGGTTGGTGTGGTCTAGGCCTAGTGTGATCGTCAAGTGATTTTGATGGCTTAGATGCCCTAGCTTATGGTTTCTTATATCACATGCTAGTCCCACAAGTCATGGACACAATATCAAACAAAAAATTATATGTAAACTTTTATATTGAAAATAATAATATAAAATACATCACTGGTTATAAAATGGACAAGAACATATTCATGGAGGACCTATCATTCCATAAAGGAGGGGGATAAAAATGGGTCCAAGGGTAAATCGCACATGCCTAAAATCCCATGTTATTAGCATAAATTAAATGTCATTACCATATAATCCCCATTTGACTTATTAAAACCAGTCATTGAATGCATTTTTAAGGTTGGTAGAAGAGTCATATCATTTAGTTATTGAAGCATGGGCTAAGTACACTCATGAGGGGAGTAGTTTTATTGAATGCGTGTAAGAGGTGGGTGAGAGAGTCATCTCACCTAGATGTGAGAACATGTGATGAGTAAAATTATCTTTTGAATCGTCTGAGTCAGAACATGCATAAGAAAAGGAATCTGAATAGAGGAGATAACTAACTTTCAAAAAGCAAGAGGAAAAAAAACTAGAGTTTTGTTGCCACGGGAGGATACAATTTGTGTTGAAAACCAATCTCTAGTGTTGATATTTATGATAAGAACTAGATTTGAATGATTGTGAGGGGTTCTCATTTAGAAATCACTCAAGTGCTTGTGTAAAGGTTGATGTTGTAAGTGCTCCACTAGTAGCTAGATTTCCTAAATCCCATAACTAAAGACTCCTTACCAATCTATGTTAGAGCCCTAGAGGGGATAGAGGTTGTCTAAGGGACTATGATACATAGAAATAAATATAATCCTTGTTGGAAATAATACTGAGAGGTGGGGGGGGGGGGGGTGTGAATCAGTATTATCGAATCAATAAAACTTTTTCATCTCCATACTTAGATACATATACGCTACTTCAATTAAGGGAACCCGCGTGTATACGCAACTGTGTCTAATGCAACTAGCTTATATCCATAATACTTATGATTCAGTTAATCCATTAAACGTTGATCTTTAGTTAGTGCATCGGAACTTTATTAACCATATGTACAGTAAGCAGGTGCAGTAAAGCACAACAGATTATCACACACAAGAAGCACACATGAACACCATGATATAAGGTGGAAACCCAATGTGGGTGAAAACCACCTGGTGCAAGTCGTCTCTATCTTCCTTTAATAAGAAACTTCATTTTACAATAGTTCTGTACTGGTGCAGTCTTATACCAGTACGCAGGCTTCTACCTGCAGAGGGCTACAACCCTCTCATGTTTTTAGAATCTCCTGGATGGTAGCTACCACCCCCTTTGCTCTTGTACTAGCTGATGTACTAGTATGTAGGCGTCAGCCTACAATGTCCTTTCATCCTCCAAGGACCACATTTCATACATTTTCAGACTGGATACTCCTGAAGCACAACACTATAATCTGAAGGCCACGTTTCATCCAATTTTCATACTGGACCCATCAATATCATTGAAGCACAAAACAATCAATACTAGCATCTGAATCACTGAAAAACTGAAACCCTGTCAACAACACAGTCACCAGAACACAGAGCAGACAACAAAACTCTGCAATAACAATCAGACCCAACTGCAACTTCAAACATCATACTTCATAATGTATATGCTACTATGATGAATCAAACCCGCGTACATACGCACTTTCACCAAAGCCAACCTTTTTAGAGATCTATAAATATTCAATCATGACTTGCAGCTATTTCAAACTTAAATTATACTCAGTTCAGAACATTACATGCGTCAGTATGCAGATCTAGAATAACATAATCAACCATATAGAGATAGTTCATTTCAAACCATTTGATCCCGATCTATCCTTAGATCTTGTTCTCCATCAACCGATGAGATTCCTCCTTAGCTCAGATCAAGCAATGCATCATCAACCCATAACCTACATATTGGATCTCATGCTTCATCAGATATTCAAGACTTTCTGAATGCCTTTGCCTAATGATCTTCCTCTCCTTTTATAGTCTTAGGCCTTACTCAATACCATGGTCCAAAACCATTGAGAACCAATACTAGGGACCCAATACCTGGGTTCAACACTTCGGACGCAATACCAAGGACCAAAACCATAGGTCTAAATACCACGAACCCAAAAATAAGCTTTCCCACATGTACGCGCTTTTTCGTGCATGAAAGTGTGTGCATACGCATACGCGACTTTTGATCAGCAATCCCGTGTGTATACGTTCCTTTGTATATATGAACCTACGTGTATAACCTGCGTGTATACCCTACTTGGTATATAGTGAACCTACGTATATACGCGACTTGGTACATAGTGAACCTGCGTATAACCTGTGTGTATACCCTACTTGGTATATAGTGAACCTGCGTATATACTCTGAGCCTGCATATATACTCTTCTTCTTCATTCTTTGTAGTCTGATCATCAATTCTTTGCTACTGACCTGCTGCACTATGATTTGTCATCTGTGTGATTTGCCATCAAGGACAACACTTGTCTCATAATGCCAACAATCTCCCCCTTTGGACTTGATGGCAAAGCTAACTTGTCACACTTAGAACTATCATCTGATTCCTTTGAGCTATCCTGCATCCCATGCATTCAGTCACATATGATATCTCTTCTGAAGATTCATCTAGTTATAAATAAGTGAGATGTTCTTCTATGAGTGGGTTGCCATCAAGTACAACACATGCATCATAATGCCAACAATCTCCCCCTTTGGACTTGATGGCAACAACACCAAATCACTCTCCCCCTTTGACATCAAGGGCAAAGGGCAGACCAAGATATTCACTTTCCTTGATAAACATCCCGCTGACCATACTCCCCCAGAGTACCTGCTGAAATTTCTGAATGAGCTCCCCCTTTGTATGTGCCAAGGTGTACTAATCTGTCCATGCTCCCTTTGAGTACATGCTGAAGTCTCTGCTCTGCTGAAGAGTGTTGTTCATGCTCCCCCTGACTGTAAGCAAGGTCTGCAAAAAGATGTTCTACATGAAAGAGCATGACTCTATCATAAATGTCCTTCCTATCACCAAAGACTCATACATACATCCATCTCCCATCCTAGTGGGGATATACCAATATTGATTCATCCACCCAACCAAGTGGGGATACATCAAAAGTTTACACATGATAAAACAAGAACATTACATCATCCATCCCAGGCATAGTGGGGAAACCAACATAGGCCGTTACATGACCTTGATAATAAAAGAAATACATGACTAAAATATTTCAACATCCTTCCTTATGCATAGAGGGGGTACAGATTACATTATATGACCAAAAGAGATTTCATCAAATGACTACAATAGATAGAGACACACTATTACATCATGAGTCTTGATATGATATTTACATGAAACCAAACATATTGCAAGAAAAACAATTTCCCTTAAAGTACCTGGAATGTGATAATCTTTCTGCATGACGGTCTTGAACCACTCTTCTTCTGCATCTAGATTCAACATGTCCAAGATTATGACATACATAACATTCAACATTATTCATCGGAGGAGTAAAAGATTTAATTTGAAGAATTTATTTCCTTGGCTGTTGATGGGGTTGACCTCTCATCTCCTTGTTGAGAATTTCAAATTTATCATTAGATTCCCTTGTCTTACTTTGTGAACTAGATTCTTCTTCAACAGATTCATGAAAACCAAAACCGGCTTTGATAGCAGGAGATCTTTGACTACTAAGAATATCATCCAAGATCTTAGTACTATCTTGAAATCGTAAGAGCTTATCTTTTTCTTCTAATTTATCTTTTAGAATATTTACCTCAACCTGAAGTTGCTCTTCCCTTTCAAGATGCTGCTTCTTCATGTTTTCTTCAACTTTTCTTTCTTCTTCCAACTGATGTCTTAGTTCAAGAACTACGTTTTCTTGTTTTTCAAGAGCTTGGAGTAGTTCTTTATTCTGCTTCTTTGATTCTTCAAGATCTTCCTTTAGCGAGAGGATCGTAGCTTCAAGCCTTTCATAGTAACTGGATCTATCTCTGAGTTTCTTGATAGTTGTGCTTCTTTCATTTACTTCATTTCTTAATGATGTCACTTCATCCTGCAACTTTTGACATTGATTTTCCTTGTCCTTGAGTAACTTCCTTACCTTGTTTCCTTCCTCTAGTTGAGCTTTTAGTTTGGTAACTTCTTCTTTGAAAGCACATTCCCTTTTGTTCAATAGATCTTGTTGTTCTCTAATTTTGTCTGTAAGCCTTCTAAATACTGCCTCTATTTGATATCTTTCTTTCTCACCCATAAGAGCAAATTCAGTTGCTTCGTTATCACTTTCATCATCATCACATGGATGGATACCAGAGGATAACAATTTCATACCTGATAGATCTTGTTCATCTTCATTCTAGAGTGATTCTGAGCCTGAAGTGCTTCTTCCACATAATCCCCAATCGATGCTCCCACTGTCATAGACTTTCTAAGATGTCTTATTCTTCTTAGGTGCTTTCTTCTTAAGCTTCTTTCCCATTGTTCCATGGATCTCCTTCAAGTGATCAAGCTTCTACCAAAGGACCTAATATAATACCAATTGTTGGAAATAATACTAAGAGGGGTGGGGGTGAATCAGTATTATCAAATCAATAAAACTTTTTCATCTCCATACTTAGATACATATACGCTACTTCAATTAAGGGAAACCGCGTGTATACGCAAATGTGTCTAATGCAACTAGCGTATATCAATAATACTTATGATTTAGTTAATCCGTTAAATGTTGATCTTTAGTTAGTGAATCAAAACTTTATTAACCATATGTACAGTAAGCAGGGGCAGTCAAACAGAACAGATCATCACACACAAGAAGCACACATGAACACCATGATATAAGCTGGAAACCCAATGTGGGTGAAAACCACCTGCTGCAAGTCGTCTCTATCTTATTTTAATAAGAAACTTCATTTTACAATGGTTCTGTACTGGTGCAATCTTATACCAGTACGTAGGCTTCTACCTACAGAGGGCTACAACCCTCTCTTGTTTTCAGACTGTCCTGGATGGGAGCTACCACCCCCTTTTTTCTTGTACTAGCTGATGTACTAGTACGTAGGTGCCAGCCTACAATCTCCTTTCATCCTCCAGGGACCACATTTCATACATTTTCAGACTGGATACTCCTGAAGCACAACACTATAATCTGAAGGCCACATTTCATCCAATTTTCATACTGGACCCATCAATATCATTGAAGCACAAAACAATCAGTACTAGCATCTGAATCACTGAAACACTGAAACCCTCTCAACAACACTGTCACCAGAACACAGAGCAGACAACGAAACTCTGCAATAACAATCAGACCCAACTGCAACTTCAAACATCATACTTCATAATGTATACACTACTACGATGAATCAAACCTGTGTACATACACGCTTTCACCAAAGCCAACCCGCGTATAGATCTATAAATATTCAATCATGACTTGCAACTATTTCAAACTTAAATTATACTCAGTTCAGAACATTACATGCGTTAGTATGTAGATCTAGAATAACATAATCAACCATATAGAGATAGTTCATTTCAAACCATTTGATCCCGATCTATCCTTAGATCTTGTTCTCCATCAACCGATGAGATTCCTCCTTAGCTCAGATCAAGCAATGCATCATCAACCCATAACCTGCATATTGGATCTCATGCTTCATCAGATATTCAAGACTTTCTGAATGCCTTTGCCTAATGATCTTCCTCTCCTTTTATAGTCTTAGGCCTTACTCAATACCATGGTCCAAAACCATTGAGAACCAATACTAGGGACCCAATACCTAGGTTCAACACTTTGGATGCAATACCAAGGACCAAAACCATAGGTCTAAATACCACGGACCCAAAAATAAGCTTTCCCACATGTACGCGCTTTTCCGTGCATGAAAGTGCGTGCATACGCATACGCGACTTTTGATCAGAAATCCCGCGTGTATACGCTCCTTTGTATATATGAACCTGCGTGTATACCCTACTTGGTATATAGTGAACCTGCGTATATACGCGACTTGGTACATAGTGAACCTGCATATAACCTGTGTGTATACCCTACTTGGTATATAGTGAACCTGCGTATATACTCTGAGCCTGCATATATACTCTTCTTCTTCATTCTTTGTAGTCTGATCATCAATTCTTTGCTACTGACCTGCTGCACTATGATCTGTCATCTGTGTGATTTTCCATCAAGGACAACACTTGTCTCATAATGCCAACAATCTCCCCCTTTGGACTTGATGGCAAAGCTAACTTGTCACACTTAGAACTATCATCTGATTCCTTTGAGTTGTCCTGCATCCCATGCATTCAGTCACATCTGATATCTCTTCTGAAGATTCATCTAGTTATAAATAAGTGAGATGTTCTTCTATGAGTGGGTTTCCATCAAGTACAACACATGCATCATAATGCCAACAATCCTTATATTGTGAAAAATAACGGGAAAGAGATTTGGCTAGTAGGAATTATTGTAGGGGTTGCATCACTCTTAATTTACTAGTTATTGGTATCTTAGTGTTGACTATAGAAATCCATAGGAGCATGCTCACCTTTTGGAATCATAGCCCTAGATTAGGGGTGGCCTATTGTAGAGAGAATTAGTCCAAAAATAACTATGGTTGGACGGAATATTTGACATTTGTAGCTAGTTGTGTAAAAATTTTATAAGGATAAATATTCAAATCACTCTATTATTTAATATGTAAATGTTATGCTTGAAGGTTATGTTCAATTTATGTTATGTATGTTTAAATGTTGTTGTGCATGATTAATTCATCTACATTCTTTAATTATAAAATCATGGATAGTAGCATGAGCCTATATGTTAGACAACATACATTCATTTCTTTCAAAATGGTATTAGAGTTGGATTTATGGTAACATGCCTTAGACTAAGGGTCTAGGTATGTCACTCATTGTCTTATTGGTATGTTGTCAAAACCTAGAAAATTTTCAAGTAGAAGAATAAGTGTGATGAGGCTTAATCATATTTATCTCAAAGATCCATAAAGAAATGCAAAAAAATACCCAAACAATAGAGAAAGTAGATAATAAATTAATCCAAAGAAAAATTATCGGTTCTTATTCATCTCACAATGGATTTTTTTATAGTTTTACAAAGAGATCATCAATTGAAGAGTCGATCCTTAAATTTGGCATTAATACAAATTAAAGGCTAGAAGAAACAACAAAATATGCAACTAACTAACAAACTAGAATTTAAGATCTAGAAAGGGATCCTTCATGGGAGGTGAAATACTAGTGATGATGCTCCTTGGTGATCATGGCCTAATGTGTCGCATTAGGTCCTCCTAGATTAGATGGATATTTTCCCCACTTTCTTTTCAATTTAGTGATGGAGCTATGTATGTGAAATCGCTATTAGATAGGTTATCACTTAACATGTGAGCACTACTAAAAATGATAGGATTAGTAAGGTTACAATGATGTGCACGAGTATATGAATTAAACCCTACTCAATGTGTAGATGATAAAAACTATTCTATGAAAAAAATGAAAAATATATTGTCGTTGTAAGCTACCAAACACTACTAAGATCATAGTGTGCCCATCATAAAATTCTAATATATAAAATGAAACAAAGACCTTATCCAAGATGTAAAAACTCATTGTGTAAGTATCCCACTCTTACACCCAAAATATTTAATCTCTAAGAAGATTTTTACTTTCAAAATGATCAACATGCATACTTTTGTGACATTTAACAATGAATAAAAGTTATTATTTTACATACCATTTAAAAAAAACAACAAATGTCTAGAAAAAAACAAATGTCAAAAATCTTCAAATAAATTTAAAACAGATTGCTCAAAATTGAGCGCCTAAAAATATATCTATCCATCCCATAATTTAACACATTTTGCTCAAAATTGGGCATGTTGTTAAACATATTTTACCATGATCTAATTCCCACCAAAAAAACAAAGGCCAAAACAATAGTTTTGCACAACAATATCGATCTCCAATCTTCCCTGGAATATATGGAAATAGGAGGTCACACTGGATCAATCTTTAGGATATCTAGATCGATTCCCATTCTTCAAATTGATTGAAATTTGATGCCTTAGCTACAGATTTGTTCATTTTCACACAAATTTGTTCTACGTTTTCATAGGAAATTCAACAGTTATTCACAGACAGCTAGGGTTTTAGGGTTGAATTTTGATATGGTAGATGGAGGAGGATCTCTTCAATAGCTCACCCCACAAAACATCGATTTGTTCGGTGCCTATTTTCGTATCTCCCTCAATATTGATCTTGCAAAGCTCCACCATGAAGAACGAGGATGTTACTTCGAAAATCTTGGCATCGATCGACAAATGCCCCTTCATCCCCTACTCAGGTCTCTGTAACTTCATCTTCCAATCCTCAGATTTCTTGACTCTGAATCTCAGTATTTTGGCAATCTCCTCATAGCTTCGATATTATGCTCCAGGATGGCTGATTCGATGTGAGCCACAATTCCTGCTTAAGGTTTTGTTGTCGAATAACCATGAGAGGTCAAATGCAAAAGAAAGAGTGATATGTTGAATGCGTTGAAGCAGGCCAGCTTAGGAACAAAGAATGTCGAATCAGCATCATTAAGGAGGCTGACATTGACATCACAGTAAGGTTGCAGTGGTTTCAAGCCCTGCCAAAACTAGGGGACCTCCATTAGCTCGATGAGGGTTATCCTCATCTCAGGGTTGGGATCCAGGAACCAGAGAATGAGATTCCAGATGTCGGAGGAAAACCAGGAAAGGAATTTGATGTCCCCCTTATGGATCTTGTTATACAAGGCCATGAAATTGAACAAAAAAGAACCTCTAAGATTACCTCTAAGATTACCAGTGGAAAAATTGAACAGATATCGAGACAATAGCCTTCCAAATCTGCATTGAATGCTGTGAATGAAAATCAACCTCAAAAAGTGGTATCAGGTAAGACCTGTATGGCACATATGTTATTTTGAATAGGGGTTGGATACATAGAATGTGAAAGGGTAAATGAAGGTTTTTACGTATAAAATTGTTTTAACATGGTTTCGTTCCACGTATAGGTTTGGAAATAGTGAAGAAATTATCTCTGCAATGCTTCCTCCAAAAGCGAAAGGAGAGGAAATCTAACTCTAGCTCATCTAAAATTTCCCCTCTGTGTGTTTAGATGATTCAATATGAAATGAAACAAATAGATCATTTATTGGTTATTTTAAATTAAAGTTGAGATGATTGTGAGAGTAATTTCGGAAAAATCACATAGAGAATCATTTGTCGACGCTTTTTGAACCAACTAGTGTGGTTCATCGTCAGGACAAGTTGAAGAACAAATCTAAGCGATCAGTTAAATAGTGCATGTAGCTCCTATTGAATCACACTAGTTAGTTCGAAATGCATCGACAAATGATTCTCTATGTGATTTTGCTGAAATTATTCTCACAATCAAAGTATGGATCACATAAATCTAAACTCTTTAATAAAGTTGAGATGATTGAATATGAAATTTTTTATTGAAGCAACGATTTTTTTTTGTGGGAGCTCAAATTGAAGAGCATTCCTCCTTACAACATGGTGGAGATGGTGACATTGCATTCGAAAGCAGCGAAGGATTTCGATGAGAAGATCATACTATAGTTGTGTTATCAGTGGTAGAAAATTTAAAATGTGGGTGGATGCTATTGACCTTTAATTGCATCAAGCGGGACTTCTTTTTCCATAATCTATTATTTCCGCCCTTTTAATTGAGGGAATGAACACACTTTGTACTACCGATGATGACAACATGTTTTCCATACTACGGACCGTGAGTAGAGTGTGACAGGTAAAGCTTCTTATACAAGGCCATCAAGGTTCTTAGGAATGGCAGGAAACCTACCAGGAGAATGAAAAATATGACCCTACAAGACCAAATGTCAGCCTTGGCACTGTCATAGCCCTCCTTTTGGTATCTGTATCAGAAAATCTTGAATATTATACTGAAATCCTTGAGTATGTAAATTGTTGGGAGGATTATATAAAAGTAATGGATACCTAATGGTCGCTTGCAATAGAGGCCTAAATCAGAATAGGTTTGCACCTCTTTTTTCTATCAGAGGTATGGACATATGAAAATACAACAAGAACAAGCCGAGAAACACATACTCATACACCAATAAACTATTTGATTTTGTATCTTGTCTTCAAGAATATCCATGTAAGAAACAAGACACAAGGAATTGACCAGCATTCCAAGAACATGACACATGTTATTGCTATATAGTCATATGCCCTCACCATGATGTAGTTAGCTTCAACATCCACGACAACCAACAAAACATAGTAGTACCATCGAGCCTGAAGCCATCTCTTGCAATACATTAATTGACTTCCAAACATAATTAACAAAAGAAGATAATTCAAGGACCGTGAGATCGGTACAACAATTCCTCTACGTGTAAGCTCATTTGAGGATAATCCAGTGGATGTTATTAGCAGAGAAGCCACCTAACCCAAAAGAAGGGCTATCAATGTCTTCTGGGGGCAGAGTTTTTTGAAATTTAGAGTGAAAAATGGAAGCTGTGAGATGCAATATGCAAGTTGGTTTATCTCCACCTTTCAGAATTATGCATGATTGTCATTTAGCTAGGGCCTTGATTTTGGTTCTCCAAACTTTGTAATTATTTACTTCATGTTGTCACTGTGTTTGTTGAATTTTCTTTTGTGACTGTTTTGTGATATATTATCATTTGATCAAGGTCAATCTTTTTCTCATGTTAGATATGTCACATGGTTACAATTATCTCAATATGACTATGGTTGTCCCAAAGCTAGAGAAGGCTTCATTTTGGTCAATCTTTTTCTCATGTTAGATATGTGACATGGTTGCAATTATCTCAATGTGATTGTGGTTGTCCCAAAGCTGGACAAGGCTTCACTTTGGGCAAATCCCAGTTGTTTAACTTCAGTATTCATCCTATCTGTTAACAGATCTTCAATATGTTTTTTTGATTCATTTCAGCATTGGGTATTGCATGGCATTAATTACTTGTGGGGGTGGTTTATCCTTCATGTTTCCTTTTGCAAAAAATAATCTTTAATTCTATGTGAACAGTGAATTTGAAGACATTTTCGATGTGGATCAGTTTATCACATCTCTTAGAGGCAAGTTTCAGATAGTAAAGAAGCTTCCTTCAAAGCTGAAGTCAAAGGCATAAGATGGTAGGCAAAGGTATAAGATGGGGTAGCCTTCACCATGCCCCCAGTGAGCTGGCCAAACATGTCCTATTACCTGCATCTGGTTGAGTATCGAAGACTATCATTTAATACTTTGGGCTTTGCATAGATGGATACTAACAAAATTTCCTACCATGATACAAATCCTTCCCCTTATAAGAAAGCACAAAGTTTTTCATATGAATAAGGCATATGCACATCGAGAAAATGATAGCCTGCCACTTAAGGTTTAAAAGCTATGATAGCCTACCACTTGAGGTTTAAAAGCTATGTTGTCATGTGAATTACAACACTCTGTTGTTCACTTCAAAAATTGATGAATTGGGTCATTTTTTTTTAAATATTGCAATAGCATGGTCCTTCTGTGGCTCTTCATCTTTATTATGAAATGGATATATTGGTTTTTTCTAGTTGCACTCTTCACTGTACCAATGAATAAGTTGAGGAACTCACGAAACTGAGGTATATTACATGTTTGGAAATAATAATATTTTCCTAGTCAAGTCAAACTATTTATTGTTGACAATGTTGATCCTATTATCTTGTTGTATTTCTTTCACAGGCATGCCTACCCTTGGTGGAAGGAGGTCATAATTTCTTAAATGAAGAGGAAGGACAGAATGTGTCCTGTAACACCAGAGGAGACTCCATTAGCATTGAAAGCTTTGGTTTTGATAGAAATATTCATATATATATTTCTACTGAAGAAATATATGGGGGAGAAAGAAGGATGCCTACCCTCTATTCAACTTATCCAAATATTGTAAGTTGACCAACTGACTCACTTCAACTCATTTTCCTTTGAAGTTGGATTTTCTTATGTCAGGCACTCATGCTGATCAACAAAAGTTTGCATGTGAGGAAGGAGACTCTTCTTAGTCCTATGGATTTAAAGCCATTCCAAAATAATTCATCTAAAATGGTTGCATTGGATTACATGTTCTCTTTGCCAACGATATGTTTATTCCTACATATGATGACAACATGGCAAAAGTTATGGAAGGGAATTGCAGGTAATCTTATATTGTTTTGCATATATCTAGCAGAGAGGATATAGTGATTACCTAGAGGTACGAGTTGTAGTGGTGACAAATTTAGTTCTCTTAGAACATACCTTTGTAAGTAGTGTTAAGAAGCCTTGGGAATCGAGTCACAGGTATTATTAGTATTTTTCCAGTCAGTTGTCTACATTATTTATTATATGTTTCCTTTTTCTTTCTTGATTTTGTTGGATACTTTCTTGATTGAGTTTCAGTTCAATGTAAATTGTGGAAACGCTTTGGATGCGTTAATCTTGTTATCCTAGTGATGCATCAACATTTGAGAATTATTGTTATATTAATATTTTAGAATAAAGATCCCTAGTTGTGAAATCCTTAAATGAACCTCTTAGAAGCCCATTTCTAATCAACCCTGAAGGGCCTCAATTTTAACTTAAAAAGTTGCTCTGAGTTGGAATTATTTTTTGAAGTGTGACAAATGCCTTGGAGATTGATTGAGGGCTCTCTTAGAAAGCCTTTGAGTCTCCATCTCAAAAATCCTTGGAAGCAAAGTTGCATGGTATTGGGAATGGGGAACATGCTGGAAACATGATCCCTACATCATCCCCCATAAAAAAGTTAAAAATACAAAAAAAGGAAATAAGGAAACAATATGTGTTTGTCTATCTATAAATATAAAATAACACAGGAAGAAAGCATAATTGAGTGAGAAATTTTAAATTTAGCCTCCAATAATATCCATGTTGTCCAAAATGCACATAACATGCTTGTTGTAGCTATAGAAAACACTTTTTCCTAAAAGTTGTTGAAGAAAATGTGAAGAAATGAAGTGTGGAACAATGTTGTTGCTCACAACTATCTTCTGGTTGTGACTACAAAACCAGATCACAATGCTTCACACACAACAGAAGTGCTTCTTGTTTGTGTAGGAGATACCTTTGCTCAAACAGTTTGGAAGAAAGTGTGAGGAAATAATAAGTGGTAAATTGTATTTAGAACAAAGACAAGGTGTAAGGGTTTTCTAGAAGCTTATTCAATGTGAAATTAGTGTCAAAATTTATGTCAATGCCAATTTAAAGCATTTGGGCAGGTTCCTATGGTCAATTTCTCTATCAAAACACACTTAAACTAGATTAAGACATGCCCATTTTGCCTTGAAATGCCACTTGTCATTTTAGATGGCATTTCAGAATTATGAAACATTATTTGAAATGTTTTATGGCATTTCAAAGGCATAACTTCTTGAGATTTGTGCTAACAACTGAAAAAGGTTACATTCATCCTTATATCTAGGGCATTCCTTAAAAAAATCCAATCATATATTAATATTAAACTACCCTTGTATCCCTAAGGCATGGAGCACTTTACTTCTTATTGACTATTCGACCTTGGAGAATATGATAGCTACCTTGTATCCCTTAAAGCTTGGGTATTCTTCTTGATGTTAACTAACTCCTCATAAAAAGGATCTCAAGTGCAAGCTACAACTTCCTCAAAATGTGGCAACCTCCAAGCTCCAAAAGCGGTGCACTAAAGCAGTGATCCATGTTCGCGGGATGGAGTGCTCCTCTAATGTTGTCCTTCAGAATTTTTAACCAACCAACCTTAAAAAATAAGAAACTTTCAAAAATGAGTTATGCCTTTGCAACCTAATGAAAATGTTCTTTTCAAATTTGGGTATAGAAATCAGATCTGAATTAGTGTTCTGATATAACTATTGGCTGAAAACAATATCTCTACAATATCATCATATCGAGGCAACAATAAGGTTTGCTTAACACCTTTGCATATTGTCACCAATATCCAAAGAAGGTAATTGCTTTAACTTTGTAAGTCATTTTTGTAGGCTGTAAGCACCCCTAAATCATGATTATAGACCTGAAAGGGGTCACAAGTTACAACCCTTATAAAGAAGGGTTTTTACCTATTACTATATCCTGTCTTGGTTAATATCTCATAGAATTCATTTTCCATATGCTGGATTAAAAAATAGGAGTGCTAGCATAAACTAGAAATTTCTATCGTGTGTAGAGGTCCACATGATCCACTTTTGTATCTGCTCTTGCTGATGTGAAAGAGATGCCAGAAGAAGGTACAAAGTGAACAATTTATATCAAAGTGTATCCATGTGGACAAATTGCACATCATTATAAAAGCTACAACAATAAGGTCAGCTCAGAAACAAATCTTGGACATTATTTCACTTCAAGAATCATTTTGCAAATGATCCCCGTCCTTAGCCAGTGATGTTCCTTGGTCAATATTTCTCGAGTAAGGTAAAATAGAACGTCCTTAAATGGTATTCAAGGCCACTTGCACACCCAATCATAGCATAGTCGGGCCTAAAATCAACTATGGAAAGTTTTTGATGGAATCCTGAGAAGAGGGTGGTATAAGTGATGTAATTATGTATAAACAGTTGCACTAGTGCACTGAATTTCATATTTTGGTGCTTTTTATACCCTGAAGCCCAGAAAATGGGACATCCCTTACAAGGATGGAAAGATAACTAGTGTAAAGACCTTAAAGCCCTTAAGCTTCACACATTAAATTATGTAGAGTAATGTAGATATATCGGTATTTCCAATGCCTCGGAGATGGTTGTATGTTGTGTTGTAGTTGCGTACAATGCTTCCTTGTGCATCCTATTTGCATCTTTTATTTGCATACAGAGGAACTCTTTTACTTCTTCTCTGTGCTGGTTATTTCTCCACACAGTAGAAAATTCACTTACTATTGGTAATATACTGGAAAATTAGACTCAACACCCATGCCAATAACATGTTGGGAACAATTTTTTTGGTGTCCACCTCTGGTTTTTGTTGAAATGCAAGATTTTATTAATTCTTGCATTCAAGTGGATAATTTCTAAATCTAGAAAGGTGTGAAAGGTTGAACTCATTGTGACAATGAAGGAAGAGATGAATCAAGACCAAACAACTAGTTAATAATTGTAATTCTAAACTTTATCAATGACTACTCATGCATAAATAGTGAGGCATTATTTAGTGACAACCATCAAATTAAAATTCTCTTGGGCTAGTGCATTATTGACCATGCTGGCATAAAACAATTGACCTATAGGACCTATTTCAGTTATAATGCTCACCCCAAATTGCCATCCACATCCATATACACCAAGACCAATTATATAATGCATGCCACAAACATCAAATCATATTTTTAATTTGAGGAAATGGGAGGTTGAACCTTGGGCCTCCATGACCATTTTAGAAGGAACTAGTTAAAAAAGGCTTCGATTATGGAGTCTTTATAAATGATGGTTGGGTGCACATTGGTTCACTTCAACCTCCACCTAGAGGTTAAGTGATCTCCCACTCTCAACTTAAGCAACACCTTTGTAGACTCTACCTCCTCTGGCCCACCTCATTCTATTTATACACCCTAAGTGGTCATATCTCAGAGCTACTGGAATGCCCCACTGAAGACAATCATGTGACTATCTACATTGATACTAGCTCCACAGTTGTGAAATATGAAGCCCTAGCATGTCATGTGGACCAAGTAACTAAAGCCCAAAGAAGGCATTACATTCTAAACTTTTTTTAGTAACCTAGTATGTTTTGTTGAGTTCTATTTTTATTATGCCAGTATGTTAGCAAATATACCTATGGAATTCTAAGAAGCATATATAGGTAGCCCTCCATATTATTTTGATTGCTTGATCCTTAAGTAGGGATTCCAGGTTATTGATGCAGGAGCATGAGACTTGGAGGGAAAATATTCAAACTTATTCCAAAAATCCAAAAAAATCTACAGGCAAAGGAGTGGGGTCCTTTAGCTAGCAATTTCCATGGTTTTCTAGTTTAAGATAAGGATAGAATTAAGAATAAAATCATGTTGTAATAATCACTTATGGATAAGTGATAATAAGCCTTATGGATAATTTCTTTAATCGCTTTACTGTAATTGGCATGCTTTTGTAAGAGATAAATATTGAGTAAGATTTATCTATTATGTTTTAAAAAGGAAATAATGGGACACTCTCAGTTAATCGAGCCGGATGCATTGTGATTTTCGAAAAACCTCTCTCTATGTGTTTGAATTAATGGTTCTCTATTAAACTAGTAATTGTATGCGTGCATTAGTTCAATTATTTTCTTCTGAGTTTTATATCAATGAATTGGCCTAAAATTTCCAATTAATGTGGCGGTTGAAGACTTTAACATGTTTTTCCTTCATACTGGTGAGTCTGGTTTCTTTATTTACTTAATAGAGTTCACAGGAAAAACTCTGTTTTACACAGGAAATCATGAAATTACTTAGCCAAAACAAAGTTCCAGACCTGAAATATTATCACCTCTGTACTATACCCTTGTCAGGTTCAAAATATTTATCAAATCGCTGAGTGGGAGCGGGACAGAGCTAACTGTTGGAACTACCGAAGTCCAAAATTCTAACAGCCGGACCTAAAAAACTATAGAGAAGTGTGGAAAGGTTGTCGGGTCCGCGATTGTTATCACATTTCCAGATCGGAGCAGAAGGAGCCTTGCATTGGGAGCACTAGAGTCGCTGATTGTGATCTCCGATCGCGTCAGAGAAAGGAGCTTGGAAGGGCCGATATTAAACTGCCAATAGTGTTAATTGCGTTAAACGCATTTCTTGAAATTAAAGTGCCAATAGTGTAATTCTTTTGAATTAACACTATAGTTGAACTTAAAGCACCAATAATGTATTTTTGTTCCTTTGGAATGAAAGTCCTCCGCCTATGTGTTTTGCATTTAAACACATTTTCACTTGTTTTAAAGCAATGATAGTCTGTCTTTATGATTCCTATGGGATTATAATCCTGACAGAGGGAAATAGGCCTATGATATGATTTTTGCCCAATAACAAGGGTCAAGGTGATTAGAGGAAAAAATCATGAAGTTGTCAGTCTAACAATAGATGATTGATACACCTGTTAAAGCAGAAAGAGGAATTAAGCTAGAATTAGAAGAAATTTTAGCCAGCTTTGAAAGGTTGTCTATATCGCCTACAACTAGACCACCATTAATGGCATCAAAGCAACCTATTGACACTAAATTGAATCTCAAAAGTAGGAGAAGGAAAGTTAATATGGCTTTCAGATTTGGAAGCAAATGAGGACATGGTGGAAGAGGACGACCTATTGCAAATGCTAAAGTAGTGGAAGCTGTCCAACAGATGCAAGCTAGATTGGATGCATTAACAACAGACAAAAATATAGATGATGGAGATGTTAATGAACCTAAAGTTGAAGTTGTAGAGGAAGAAGCTGTAGCAGTTACCCCTGAGATGAGATTCTTCCAGTCAGTGTTGAGATCCATAGCTAGGACAAAGACCAAGTTTTCAATATATGAAGGAGGACTGAATCCAAAAGAATTGATAGTTGGATTAATGGCATGGAGAAATTCTTCGACTATGAAGAAACAGAAGATGAGAAGAAAGTAAATTTTGTTGTCACCAAGCTAAAAGGGCATGCAGCACTTTGGTGGGATGGTGTGCAGGTCGAAAGAAAGAGACTTGGAAAGCAACCTATAAAGAATTGGAGCAGGATGGTAGCAAAGCTAAGACGTAGGTTTCTACCAAGTAATTATCAGCAAACCTTGTTCAGACAGATGCAGAATCTTAGACATAGGTCTTTGACAGTGAAAGAATACACAGAGAAATTCTACAAGGTAAGCATAAGAGCTAGAGAAGCCCAGGATACAGATGAGAAGGTGGCTAGATATGTGAATGGTCTTAGGATGGGCATTCAGGATGAGATAAGTATATCGTCTCCTAAAATAGTAGAGTAAGCTTATCAGATAGCACTGAAATCTGAAGAAAAACTCATGAGGAAGCAATCTGCCGGAGGGAGAGGTACTTTCCGAGGAAGGGGAAGTTAAGGTGGTAGAGGAAGATCTACAACACCTAAAGATGGAGCTAGTAACAGCTCAACCCAGCATGCACCCACAGGAGGTGATGTAAGAGGCAGAGGGACTTTTTCTAGAGGAAGAGGAGGCAGAGGAAGAGGAAGAGAAATAAGATGTTACAGATGTAACAAACTAGGACACAAAGCTTTTGAGTGCTCAAAGAACGCAGGAACAAGCCAGAGGAATATTGTTGCTCTAGCTGAGAGAGAAGCACCAGTAGCAGTGGTAGAAGAAGAAAATATACTAGAGAGAGGAAAATCTTTGGCAGTTAATAAAGTTTTACTCAAGCCAGCAAAGGAGATAGTTGAACCATCACAAAGAAAGACTTTATTCAGAAGAATGTGTAAAGTTCAAGGGAAATGTTGTCAGATGATCATTGATAGTGGCAGCACTGATAATTTTGTCTCTACAGAAGTGGTGGAGAAATTGAAGCTAAAGACAATGAAACATCCAACACCTTACAAGGTGTCATGGTTACAAAAGGGACATCAACTATTAGTGAATGAACAGTGTGAAGTCGAATTTTAGGTGGGCAAGTATAAAGATAAAATTGTATGTGATGTCATGCCAATGGATGTGTGTCACATATTTCTTGGAAGACCTTGGCAATATGACAAAGGATCCATGCATGATGGGAAAAGAAACACCTACAAGTTTGGAAAGGATGGTGTCAATCATACGTTGTTGCCTCTACAAGAAGAAGATGTACCAGGAAAGAAGACTGATCCAAAAACTATGTTACTAGGAGGAAAGGAATAATTGAAGCAGATTGAAGAGAATGAGGTAAATTTTGCTGTAATTTGCAAGCCCAAGGTAATAGTGACTTCTACTAAAGTTTCTGATTTACCCATTGAAATTTAAGAAATGTTGGAGAACTATTGTGATATTATTGTTGATGATTTTCCAAATGAGCTACCACCCATTAGAAGAAATAGCCATCATATAGATTTGATTCCTGGAGCAAGTCTACCTAACAAAGTAGCTTACAGAATGACTCCTATAGAAAATGAAGAGGTTAGGAAGTATGTGCAAGAATTTCTTGACAAAGGACTGATCAGAGAAAGCTTGAGTCCTTACACAGCGCCAACAATGTTGAGTCCAAAGGAAGATGGAGGCTGGAGAATGTGTACAGATTCAAGAGCCATCAATAAAATCACAACCAAGTATAGATTCCCTTTACCTAGAATTGAAAATTTAATGGATTGCTTGAGTGGAGCAAAGTATTTTTCAAAACTAGATCTTAAAAGTGGGTATCATTAGATAAGCATAAGAGAAGGGAATGAGTGGAAAACCGCTTTTTAGACAAATGAGGGATTGTATGAGTGGGGAGTAATGCCTTTTGGGTTGTCAAATCCACCAAGTACATTTATGAGACTCATGAATGAAGTTTTTAAAGATTTTATTGGTAAATTTGTAATAGTATATCTGGATGATATATTAGTTTACAACAAGTCTCAGGAAGAGCACTTGAGACATCTGAATTATGTCTTACAATGATTACAGTAGGAGAAATTATTGTTGAATCTGAAGAAGTGTTCATCCATGAAAGAAGAGCTAGTGTACTTGGGTTTTGTAATTTCCACTGAAGGGTTGAAGATGGATTCGGAGAAGATCAAGGCAATCATGGAGTGGCCTTCACCCAAGAGTCTTTTTGAGGTAAGAAGTTTTCATGGTATTGCTAGCTTTTATAGAAAATTCATCAAGAATTTTAGTAAGATCAATGCACCTATTTTTGAGACCATAAAGAAGGATAAAGAACCATTTCAATGGACTACTGAAGCAGAAAAGAATTTTCAGTTGTTAAAGAAGAAAATCACTGAAAAGTCTATTTTGGTTCTACCTGATTTTAGTAAACCTTTCCAAGTAAAGTGTGATGCCAGTGGAGAAGCTATTGGATGTGTATTAAGTTAGGAAGATAGACCAATAACTTATTTTACTGAAAATCTGAATGATTCAAGAAGGAAGTATTCTTCTTATGACATGGAGTTCTATGCAGTTGTGCAGTCATTGAAGAAATGGAGGCATTATCTAATGTCAAAGGAGTTCATACTTTATTCAGATAACTATGCACTATAGTATATTATGCAACAACCAAAGCTTAGCCAGAAACATGCTAAATGGGTAGAGTATCTTCAAGGTCTCCATTTTGTTTTGAAACATATAAATGGCCAATCAAATAAAGTTGCAAATGCCTTAAGTAGGAGGAATGTATTATTTCAAGAGAGTCAAATCCAAGTGTTGGGTTTTGATTTTCTTAAAGAATTGTATGAAATAGAGCCAGATTTTAAAGAGGCATTTGAAGCTTGTAAAAATATTTTTTTGATGGATAGGAGTAAGTGTTTGGATTACTTCTTACAATATGGACTGTTGTTTAAGAAAAATCAGTTGTGCATACCAAACTATTCTATGAGGGAGAACTTAATCAAAGATAAACAAAGTGGAGGACTTGCAGTACATTTTGGTGTAGAGAAGACTTATGAGAAATTAAATAGATTTTACTTTTGGCCGAAAATGAAATCTGAAGTGGAGAAGTATGTAAAAACTTGCAAAGTCTGTCAATATGCAAAGGGAAGGAGCGAAAACATAGGTTTGTATATTCCATTACCAATTCCAGATAGGCATTGGGATATGGTAAGTATGGATTTTGTTTTGGGCTTAGAAAAGACTCAGAAAGGTAACGATTCAATTTTTGTTGTAGTGGATAGATTTTCAAAAATGGCACACTTTATTCCATGTTATAAGACTAGTGATGCTTCTCACACTGCTAATTTGTTTTCTAAGGAGGTTGTAAGATTGCATGGGTTACCTAAGAGTATTGTCTCAGAAAAGAATTCCAAATTTGTTGGACATTTTTGGAGGACACTATGGAAGAAATTGGGAACTAAATTAAGTTTCAGTTCTGCCTATCATCCACAAACTAATGGACGGACTGAAGTTGTGAACAAGAGTTTGGGCAATCTTTAAAGGAGTCTTACTGTAGAACATCCAAAGCAATGGGATCAAGTGTTGGCACAAGCTGAATATGCATATAATGACTCACCTAACAGGGGTATAGGATAGAGTCCATTCCATATTATTTATGGAGTGCATCGAAGAGGAGTATCTGAGTTAAGAAACTTGGGAAAGGATGAGATGAGAATTGCAGAGGGTGAAGATTTTGCTTCAGAAATGCAAGCAATACATGAACAAGTGAAAAAACAACTACAGGATAGCAACATCAAGTACAAATCCAGAGCAGACATGAGAATAGGAGAGGTGAACTTTGAAGTTGGAGATCTGGTTTTAGCACATCTTAGAAAGGAGAGGTTTCCAAAGAGGGAGTATAGCAAATTGAAGTTTAAAAAAGTTGGGCCATGCAGAATGTTGAGAAAATTTTCTGAAAATGCCTATGAGATTGAGTTACCCCCTGATGTTGGAATATCTCCAATTTTTAATGTTGTAAGCCTGTACAAGTATGAAGGTGAAACTGCAGATGATATAGCATAAGATCAAGAGACCCAAGAGATTGACTGGGTAAAACGGTTACCCACAACAAACGAATTGCAGCCAGAAAGAATTCTAGACAAGAAGGTGTTTAAGAAAACAAGGGGATGAGAAAAATTCCAGTATTTGGTAAAATGGAAGGATTAGCCAACCGCTGAAGCTACTTGGGTTACAGAAGACATGCTACAGAAACTGGGCAGTTTTGTAGATGAACTCATGGACAGGAGCCCATGAAGAATTTTGTCCTCAGGAGTCTGATGCAAGAGCATGAGACTTGGAGGGAAAATCTTCAAACTTATTCCAAAAATCCAAAAAAATCTATAGGCAAAGGAGTGGGATCCTTTAGCCAGCAATTTCCATGCTTTTCTAGTTTAAGATAAGGATAGAATTAAGAATAAAATCATGTTGTAATAATTTCTTATGGATAAGAGATAATAAGCCTTATGGATAATTGCTTTAATCACTTTAATGTAATTGACATGCTTTTGTAAGAGATAGAGACTAAGTAAGCTTTATCTATTATGTTTTAAAAAGAAAATAACGGGACGCTCTGAGTTAGTTGAGCCGGATGCATTGTGATTTTCGAAAAACCTCTCTGTTTGTGTCTAAGTTAATGGTTCTCTGTTAAACTGGTAATTCTATACATGTATCAGTTCGATTATTTTCTTTTGAGTTTTATATCAATGATTTGGCCTAAAATTTCCAATTAACGCGACAGTTGAAGCCTTTAACCTGTTTTTCCTTCATACTGGCGAGTCTGGTTTCTTTATTTACTTAATAGAGTTCACAGGAACAACTTTGTTTTACATAGGAAATCGTGAAATTACTTAGTCGGAAAAAAGTTCCAAACCTGAAATATTATCACCTCTGGAATATGCCCTCGTCGGTTCCAAAATCTTTATCACATCACTGAGTGGGAGTGGGACAAAGCTAACCTTTGGAACCGCCAAAGTCCAAAATTCCGACAGCCGGACCCGAAACACTATAGAGAAGAGTGGAAAGGTTGTCAGGTCCGTGATTTTTATTGCATCGCCATATCGGAGCGGAAGGAGCCTTGCATTGGGAGCACTGGAGTCACCGATTGCAATCTCTGGTCATGTCGGAGAAAGGAGCTTGGAAGGGCCGATATTAAATTGTCAATAGTGTTAATTGCATTAAACACATTTCTTTAAATTAAAGTGCCGATAGTGTAATTCTTTTGAATTAACACTATAGTTGAACTTAAAGCACCGATAGTGTATTTTCATTCCTTTGTAACGAAAGTCCTCCGCCTGTGTGTTTTGCATTTAAATGCATTTTCACTTGTTTTAAAGAAACGATAATCTGTCTTTATAATTCCTATGGGATTATAATCCTGACAGAGGAAAATATGCCTATGATATGATTTGTGCCCAATAACAAGGGTCGGGGTTATTAGAGGAAAAAATCATGAAGTTGTCAGTCTAACAATAGATGATTGATACAGCTGTTAAAGCAAAAAGACAAATTAAGCCAGAATTAGAAGAAATTGTAGCTAGCTTTGAAAGGTTGTCTATATCGCCTGCAACCAGACCACTAGTTATGCTTGGCCAGGACTATATATTTTTAGTAAAATTAAGTTGTATCGTATGGCCAAAACTTTTTTAATATAAGCTCTACTAACCCCCTCCCCCTCACCTTGAAAAAAAACATAAAAAAATAGCTAACCTAGAAAAACTTGAAATTTACGATATCCCTTAGCAATGAACAGGGATAGTGTTTTTTTGTTTCTGTTGGGGGGGTAGGGTTTAGGTTTAGGGTTTTGAATAATGACCTTAACTAATGCAAATTGCACCCAACCCATTATGTGGACTGCAAGCTTTTTTGGTTAACCATGAGTTTCCAACAATGACAAATTCAAGTAAAGGTCAATATATACTTCAAAGGAATCCAGAAGTAATGGAATGTATCAATTGCTATACTTACTACCTAGAAACAATTGCAAAAAGGATTCCAATCAAGTCAAAATGTTTACATCATATTACTTCATATTCAAGAATTGGATATTCTATGAATGCATCCAGATAAAACCTTTATGTTGTCATTGTTACTATGTTTTATTCATTTGTAACGGTGAGTGCCAAATTGCTTTTTAACCTAGAGATATAAATTTTTTGTAAATGATTGTGTGTGTGATCCTAAGCACAATTGTAATTTTATTTCTATTTGTTTTTATCTCTGTTGGGCAAGAAATGTGCCAAAATAATCATAATACGATTTGTGCTTCTATTTCTCTACGTGAAACACTTTATCAACAAACTCTATTGTTGTCTCTTAGTGAATGGATTGATTCCAGGATGAATTTTCTCAACAGGCATTTCTTAATGGTAGTAGTAGCGTAGTTTTCAATGAATCTTTTCAGTATGCAATGTCAGTGGCAATATGTAATTCACAATAACAACATAAGATGGTAGGCTTTGTAACATAAGCAACTAAGAAGCTTATATTCAATCATATTTTGTGATCATTTTTCATACCATCTATTTTGGTAACACTATTAGAAACTTGAAACTTTGCAACAATTTTTTGTACGATCTATAGAACACCAAACTAATTGCGATGGGTGAGGAGGAAAGTATTTTTCCATAATTTTGTACTTGGCACTAAATCAAGCATCAAGTAAGTATTACTCATAGCAGTGATGGTGTATGATACATAGTAGAAATAATTTTTGACAATAATTCCTAAATATCATTCCCTTAGCAACCAACCTTTCACCTTCCTCCATCTTTTGTGTGAATGCACCATAAGTAGTACAACTCAAAAACAAACCCTATTAAAAATTTATTTCAATTGGTTGTTTGCATCCTGAATTTCATTATCCTTGCAGAGGTCATAGATCATAAAAAAACATATGAATGCAAACAATAATCTTTAAGAGCAATATTTCATCACATTATTAGATTGAAATTTCCTCTCAAAGATCAGGAAACCTTCCTGACATGAAATATTTGTACTTGGACTTGAAATCATCTATTGCAGGTTTTGATGGATTTTTCGCTTTACTTGATGGTAATTTCTCTGAAAGAGTTGCTTCCACCAATTTCACGATCTCCTCACCTAATAGATACTTCTCCTCGACATTGACATTGGTGAGAAAGGAAGAAATATTATTTTTTATTAACTAAGAGGAAAGCTCCTTGATAACTATGATAGGACCAAGAGACGCTGCACTTGACTCATATGCAGGTACAAAGTTTCCATTTTTCTATCCAACCAAAAAGTGATATGAAACTTGACAAGGTGTGAGGGCGTTAGCTTGAATATGTCATTTTATTATTTTGAGTGCTTTATGTAGCTAAGTGACTCTTATTGTTAGGACTATCTATACTAATAGAAATTGGATGCACAACCTTAGGATTCCCCTTGGTTCATTCAGAGTGGGCTCCCACTAGCTTTAGTTTGAGATAGCTCACGGCATCACACACCTGAAAGGGAATTTTCAGCTATGTGACTTAAAAGAGATCAAGTTGGGGGAGCACATTGTCTTCAAATGTTCCATCTAGACGTAGGAGATAACACTATTACATATTTATTGGATTTATTCTTGATTGATAACACTTGTTGTTTGGTTGTTTTGTCATGACTCACATCTTATTTATTAATTTTAAAGTTTTGTTTGTTTCTTAGAGTCTATAGTCGAGGGACCAGGCACTATGTCTTGCCTGGCTTTCCATTTCAGATCTTAAAAGACAAAAAAAAAAAGAGATCATTTTGCAAATATGTTTTTTTAGCATTTGAAGGACAAGTTTGTAGGCTTATCATGGATTCCTCCCTTATGTTGGAGGAGAGCTAGCCTTATCTGAGAAGGATGATCACCAAGGTGACAATGGGTGATGTTTTCAAGCAACTTTGGGGTTTATAGTTGATAATTGAATCTATATTTTGAAGCACAGATTTTAGAGGTAGCAATGAAGTGCTTTTCTCCTTGGATTGATCGAATGAGTTTAAGCACTTATTCCATTTCTTAACAAACCATCATTTGGATGGTGTTATGGTTCTTTTTCTTTTAAGAAAGAAGCTGCCAGAAGATATTTGAAAGATTTTTTGGCTGCCTCAAAGGCTGGATCAAAGGAGGAAAGGGAGCCACCCCTCCTTAGGGAAGTCATGGCTACCTCTAAGAATAGAGAACTTGAGAGTGAAAACCGAGTTGTGCAAGATGTCGTCTCCATTAAATGTTGGATTTGAACAATCAAATCTATCTTTGAAATCATATTTAGGTTTGAACAATTTGCATGCTTAATGTAGGTGTTTTTTTGTAAAGTAACAACCTGCTGTACTTTGTATTAATTGGGACATTGCTACATTCTATAAGATAAAACATTCTTTCAGATATTGTGGCATTCATTTTTACTATTTGAAAATACATGACAATTAAGGTGATTAGACATTTCTATCAATTGTGCCATTTTCCTGAATGCATATATTTGCAATATGTTGTAGTTTTCATCTGTAGTGTGCTCTTCCACTTAGTCTCACTTGAGAAGGGATCACATTGCCATTTGGAAGGATATGAAAATAATAATTGGTTTTATATGTGAGAACCATTACAACAAGACATCTTGTTCTTTTTTTTATCTGGACCATTTTCTTTGTAATATTGTAGACATTTACTCAGACATTCGTATTAGTTAGGCTTCAGCATGCCCCCTAATTATGATCATCAATAGTAACAAAGTTATCTACGTGGTAAAATTTCATGCTGGTATGTTGTGATAAACACAATGCTTAACAACATTATTCATGTTTTATAGTGATAAAAATACTTTTGTAATTTTTTTTGTGAAATGGATTACACTTTAACTTTGCTTATAGTATATATTGTAAATTTGATAGGTTGAGCTTCAATATATGCATGATTATGTAGGGGTCAGTACAAGCATTGTATTAACACCATCTCCAATAACACATTTCCTAGGAGTAATTGGAAATGCGAATATTTCTGTAGGGGGTAAAGTTGCTTTCTACATTGCATGAAGAAACTTCTTGAAATATGATGAAGGCTTGGGTATTTCAAAGCTTGATTTTGTTTCTTCTTTGACCTTGTAAGACTTGGTCCTTGCCATTCTTGTAAACTAAAATAGTGAATTTTAGTGGGGTTTTTGGTAAAATTTAGGGGCAATTGCAAATTTTTTTTATGAAGCATTTCATAAAAAGTTTTTTGTGTCACACTGAAAGTGACTCATGCTTTGTAGAACTGGTAAGAGTGATACCTTGAAAGCATCTTACTTGCACATTGTTAGTCCTCAAAAAAAGATTGTTGTTGCAGTAGAGATATCACATAGATTTTCAAGGAACAAGAAAATGATCACCATAGGCACTCAACATTTTTTGGACCCACCAACAAAAATTAAGGGGTGCCTCCATAATTATGGAATGAGAAATGCACTACTTCAGCATGAGTAGAGGCCTAAAAGTTTTGTTACTCTTTCTAGTGAGGTGGACTCCAAAGCCTTTCACAACCATGTGAAGGTGTTGTTATCTCTGGTTTTGTAGACTTGAAGTATATGTCATGGATATGCACTATTTGGTACAGATTTAAGTGAAGCTCTGTGCCAAATTTTGATTGGAATTTTTGAGTTTTTCCTTTCAAAATAATTATTTCAGTTCATGTGTTTTCTTTTGAGGCACAAAGCAGCTCAACACCTTGACTTAATTAGAAATGTAGTTTTGTGAAGTCAGATGTTGTAAATTTTATAAGGCATATGCTCTTGAAAATGGGTGTTGCCAAACATGGTTGGTCGGAGCTTCAATTTGGTTGAAAATTTGTGAAACATTTTTGGTTTTAGGTAATGGTAAGATTATTAACTGAGCTCTTCAATAGTTGATATGGGTGGGGTTTTGTTCAGGCCCTTCATTTCATATTGTTTCAATGTTTAGATGAGAGATCAGACCTTCCCATTTTGATTGAATTAATAGTTCGAGGGTGCGTTGGCTTGCCCAAATTTGTCATGAACATCAGTGCTTGACCTTCAACTGATCCGATTGGTTGTCTTTTTTCTGCAAGAAAGGGAGCTGGCACTATTGTGTATGTAACATATTCATTTTCAGCTGATAATAATTTTTTGTTGGGACTGATATTAACACCATAGTTGATATTTTTGCTTTATTTCCATTCGATATTTAAAGTTGATTTAATATACTTTTGGATAGGTGTATTCAAGTGCCATCGAAAAGTCTAAAGAAGCACCTTTCTTTGAATCATATGAGGCCACACATTCCATGCATGTCTTGACGGCTACAATAGCAAAGGTATTTTTCCATCTAGTTTAGGATCTTGTGATATTCTTTTTTGCAGTTCGAAAATGGAAAGTTGTTAATGAATTGGGCTCTACCTTTTCTTAGAGGCCATGGCCAAGGGTATAACTTCCATTAAATTCATCCAAGATTGCATCTTTCCTTGTCTGTTGAGATATGCCATAACCATGGGCCATCAAGGTTGCTAAGACTTCCACCCACTTTTGGATGTGGTAGATAACTCCGTTGGCCACACTAAATTCATCCAATACTTTCATCTTTCCTCACTTACTGAGACAAACCGTAACCATGGTTCATCAAGGTTGTTAAGACTTCGATTGACTTTTGGATGAGGTAGATAATGTCATTGGCCATATTAATTCAGTAACATGTCTTCGGGTGGCTTTAAGCCTAGTTTTGTGCACTGAAAGTGCTTTGATTTAACCACTTGACCACAACCCACCTAAGAGGATTTTGAGCAGTTCGCTTCTATTTGTTTTAATGTACAATTTCACTGTTTATTTATTGGATAAATTGTGAGACTCTTGTGAAAATATCCTTGACAGATCCAGGTTTACCATGTCAGAACCTACGTTCATTAAGATCATGACCTTGGTTTGAAGATATCCACCATACAAACTATGACCACCCATATTTATCATTGCCATCTCTCTTTCATTATCAAGACTAACATATTGAGGAGCTGTAACCCATGGAGGCCCATGGTAGTCATTGCAATGCAATTTATTAGAACACATGTGATATCCACAAGTTTTTATATTTAATCTCTGCATCCAATGTGGTCATTCTTTATTATGATATTTACCACATTCAAAAATGGCATCATTCACATCATTTTGAAGAAGTCTACAAAGGTCAACAATATTTTTTTCACATTTACAACTTCCCTCACATTTGTTGCTTCCTGAATCTCGAGCACTTTTATAACAAAAACAGGCAAAGTCAAGCAGCAAAAATGGTCCACTCCCTTTTCATCTGCTGATATTAGAATGAAGTTTTGTTAGAGGCATTGTTTGTTTATTTGTTTGTTTTGGTTAGAAAAGGGTTTGCTCTTGGTTTTATGTGACTTTTAATTTATCATATGAAGCATGTTGAGAAATGGGAAAGAATAATGTGTGACATTTATCTTGTAGAAATTAATGTTGAATGAAATGATACCGAGTTTAACCAAGCTACAATTTTCTTTGGTAAAGGCAAAGGAACATCTTAAAAAGTTGCCTAAGAATACACCATATATAGAGTTTTAACATAAGTAATATATGGATTTTTCTTTTACAGATATGTTATTTTTTATACCCGAGATATCATAGCACGAAAAATATATTGTAGAAATTGTTTGAGGACCTCATTGAGGTCAATTTTTATGATTTCATGCTTGATTGGTACCTTCTCATATGTCAGGAAGACTTTAAATATGAATTAAGATGTTCTCAAAACAAATCAGATTCAAATTTTATAGATAGAAAAGATGAAAAAATGTCAATGCCTATGTTTGATTGTTAATTGACTCTTTTGTGGGCATGTTACAGGAAATGTGATTGGAAAGAGGATGGGGAGACAATGCAGAGCATGTATTGGATATGATTCATTTGCTGTTAGAGGTCCTCTAGGAACTTGAGCCATCGACTTTGGAAATTTTTCTAGTAGGGATTCCTATGGTTTTTAATCTTGTGATTCTTTCACCTCATGGTTATTTTAGGAAAGAAAATGTTTTAAGAATGCCAGACAAGACATCGGTGGACTGGTAAACAATTTTTTTATAATTGCAATGTCCATTCCATGATATCCTCTCTTTATTGTTTGATTGTATTTTGAACGTTTCTTATGATTTTGTTTTGTCTTTTAACTATGAAATTGAAAATATATGGCATCATGTCAATTTAAACAACAACCAAAGCTTGAATATGAAATTAGTATTACACGATATTGATTGGAATCCTTATAACTATTTTGTGTTAAAATATTTTCATGACTATCAGAAAAGTTTACTTTCATGTTGTTATTTGAGCACATGTTGTTTATATACTTGACCAAGTTCATGCATTAGAAAATGAAATGTTGTTGCGAATAAAATGACAAGGATTAAACATCAGATCTTAGATTAATTGTTTTCACAAGTTACCTATAGCTTGAAATTTTTAGCATATACCTTAGTTGGCATGATTGTGCCTAAACTTTCCCTGAAGGTTGAATACTAAGTTACTAAGGTTTTATTTTATATGGTGAAATTTTATTTGCTTTGTTTATAGAGGTCATCTGGCCACTATCACCAAACTGAAGAAAACTTGTTCGAGTTTCTTGCTTGCATGGGGAAAATAGATTTGACATTATTGATGTTGAGGTATATGTCATATAAACTCTTTATGGACTACTTTAAATTATATTTTACTGTTCATTGTATTTGATGTCTTACACTCTGCATTGTATCTTCTTTTGCTTTCAGAAAATAAACTCAGTATTGATGCTAAGAAGCAAGAATTGAAGAAAGAGGCTGAGAGCATTAACACTAGAGTGACAAATGTAAAAAGAGAGAGAGAAGAGAACCGATCTAGCAATATTATTAGATTCAATATCCCACATAAGGCACACACATAAAGACTAATGGTCAAGTCTTCAGAGTTGGTGAATTCACCTGTAATGCCTTGGCAACACAATGATAATGTTTTGAAGTGATGAAACATCATTTCATGTGTAAATTGTAGTTCAAACAATATTAAGTTAGAAACTCATATTGTAATACTTTAACATTTCATATAATATAATTTATGTGGTTGAAATTATTTATAGATGCAATTGATATTGTTTAGTATTATAATTAATATATGAAACTCTGTGTTTTCATATTAGATGAACATGCACATTGTATGACATTTTTTAAATTTAGTTGAAAAACCATACTAATTTATTTATGTTTATTAATAATGAACACATAAAATCAATCAAAAACTACTAAATTAGTAGTTTATATTGATTAACGATGAACACAAATAAAATGAATATACGACTAAATTAGTCATTTATAATGTTTATTAATGAAAGTAAATTAAATGAATATAAACTACTAAATTATTCGTCTATATAATAAATATGGAACTACAAAAAAAATGACTACTGCAAATGGTAAATTTGCGATTCCAAAGGATGACTAAATTTTCCATATATATGATTATTAGTAGCTAATTTGCAGTATCTCATAGCATGACCAAAGCTAGTCATATTTCTCTGGTCATTAATTGGTTTCAAACAACGACTAAATCTTGCATATATATGACTATTAGTAGCTAATTTACAGTATCTTATAACATGACAAACATTTTGGTCATATTTCTCTAGTCATTAATTGGTTTTCTTGGGTGACCATATAGTAATATATTTTGTTGTATATTTGGTCATTAATTTGGCAATTAATGACGAAATCGATGACCAAATTTATGACTAAATATACTACTAGATGATCAAATTGAGACAACCAATTAATGACTAAGCTAAAAATGACTAAAAGTTGGTCGCGTTATAAGATACTGTAAATTAGCTACCACTGGCCACCGACTGAAAAATGGTCGTTTATATGCAAATTTTAGTTGTTTTTTAGTAATTAATTAGCCAATTTGTACTAGTGTGAGCATGGCATGATGATTTTGGTAGGAAAAAAGAATTGGTATTATATCTTGCATGATGTTCATATAGGTTTCGTTATTTATGTTAGTGTGAAAGTTGGAGGTCAAGGATTTGGGTACAAAAATTATAGGATGGACAATTATATATGGACACTAGTACTAGAGTTGTCTTTCCATGAACTTGTGTGATACAACATAGTTAGGTTTTGTATAACCTAGGGAAAAGAGAATTATATTGTGAGGAGGATGTGTGATAAAATTTTGTTGAATCAAAGGGAGTTCTTAGATCTTCAATGGTGGCTAGGGTTTTCATGATTTCACATTGCTAGAGTTCTAAGAGCTAGATATTGTACCAATTTTGTAATATATTTTTTGACATGTATTTTATTTTTGCTATATATGTATAAAGTATTTTGCTACTCAAAATTATGTGACTGAAAATTTTATTATTCATCTTGCACTGTATTATTAATTAAGTAATTTCAAATATATATCATTCATGTTTATTTGATATAATCTAGAATTTACATTACTAAATGATATAATATATAAATTGAATATAAAAAGAAATTTTTTATTACATAAATTATTGTAATAAAGTGATTTCGTATTTGGTATAGGCTTGGAGAAGCTTAACCTCTTTTATAAAACTTGTTGAAATCTATTTGGGATCATCAACTAGACTTATCACCAGGAACATATTTAGCTGACATGCCTTTAGAAACCCGATCTAAACACCATAAAAAACATAACTTGTCATATTTTTCAATTCATTAATGAAAATTCAACTTAGAAATCTAAAATTTCAACATAAAATAAACAAATACATCAATTCATAGAAGATATTCCATAAAGAACATGTTCACACTCACAACCACTAGAAATTGTCTCAAATGTACATTTTTAACAAAATGGCACAATTTTGTCGATATAAGAAACAGGTTTGAGACCTAAGAATGGAAATATGACTTATGATGACCTACATAGAAGGGGAATCTAATATAGAATTCACTTCTCATACCAAAACACAATCATATGAAATATGTTGTCATTAATACAAAATGGGTCTTATTGGTCACTCATTGACCACTACCACCCTCACCACCAACCTTTCGATTCTTGAAGTCAATATTTATCCTCTTACAAGAAGAAGGAGCTCAACTTTTCTTCTATTATGGTGTGCTTCATCTCTCTAGGGACTGCACAAGGAAATGACATTCTCATTATATGTTTTTCCACAATAAGTTACACACTTACAAATGAATACTCTATAATTCAAGCCTAGAAAACTCATAAAGTATATTATAATCAGTCAAGAGGGTATGATCCCACTCTACAACACCAACCTCTTATCAATACCACCTCACAATAGTGATAAAATAATAGCATATAATTTAAATGAAAAAAACCAGTAATCAATTAAATTAACCATAACGAAAGAATTCTTCAATTGGCGATCTAGCTATGAATCTCACCACAATAATGGAAATTCACTTGCAAGTTGAGCACTAGGACACACAACCTACTAACAAGTTGCCAAATTGGCTATGGATGCAGTCTATGTGGGTGTATGGGATATTGAATGTGATGCCCAATAGATATGGCTTGGACTAGAGAAGGAAGTTCCACAGTTGAGGTAAACTCAATGCCAAATATTTGGGTAATGTTATACGGGTGGAAAATGGGTGGGTGAACATATAGTGGTGACTTGTATTGAGGGTATAAAGTGGAGAACTTTGAAAATGGAGGAAGGCACATCAGTTTATAATATTTCAATTTCTAAACCAAAACAAGATAATGAAACAAACACTTAAAAAAATCTAATTTGACACATGATAGTTGACAAGGGGAATATATGTCATATGTAAGTATGGCTGGCTTCTCCTTGTGTACTATCACAATTTGTAAAAACATTAAAAGAACACTATCATTATACTAAAAACTGAAAGAATTTATATCATGGACTAAAAGTATATTAATCTTTTTTTTTGCCAGGGTGGGGGGCTTTAATTACAATTCACCATAGTTGGATATGCATTTTACCCCATGAACAAGTGACATCAAGCATCAATGCCCAAAACTAGAATTGATGCATCCATATGTCTAGTGAGAGTGCTATCAACATATAGAAACTACAAATGACATATAATCTGATAAATTATAAAAACACACAATTAAGTATACATATACATACATACATATATATATATATATATCTATATATATATATATATATATATATATATATATATATATGTATATGTATATGTATATGTATATGTATATATACATATACATATACATACATACATATACACACACACACACACAGATATATATATATATCTATATATATATATATATATATATATATATATATATATATATATGATAAAGAATGTAATTATGGTCATCATTAATAACCTCATCCATCATGGTTTTTTCCTTCTTTCCATACATTAGACCATAATATATATTATTACCACTATTATCCTATGAGACTCAAATGAGCCTCCATGTGGTCGTTTTTGGTCAAGCTCTACCTCTTAGTGAGCTGGTCATACCCCACTTGCAATACTAGTTGATGGTGGCTCCTTGCATGAGGATGTCACTTAGCCACGATGATGAAATACCACATGACTCAATGAAGCTAGCATCATCGAGGTCTCAAAAATGTTATTCATCACTAGAATATGTTGGGTAGGGGTTTCAGGCCTTCATCTAGGTGGTAAATGTCTTAGTGTTATATTTCCCCTAACATTTTGTTTATCTTGATAGACAAATGACCCATCCCACAAAATTTCCCATGTCAAAGTATATTCCATCTAGTCATACCTGGAACTCCACACATAACTTCTTTAACAAGTACAAAATTTCCTTCCTATTATCATAGGATGTTTTATGGAATACCATGAACCACCTATCCATCTAATTGTTTCAAAATGGTTTATAGCTCCACTAGTCCATATAATTTTATTTTTTTATACTAGTTTTAGATTGTTGGTCAATAAACAAAGATAACACATTTGTTTAGTAATGTTTAGGTCTCTTATTTGGCCTTTATTTAGAAAATTTCTATAGTGTTCATACATTCAAGCCCTATAATAAATTTTTTTGATTAACTAGTTTTGCATATTAGAAATGGAGGATATAATTGAGTTTCATGAAATTTGAAGAGACACTCATAATGACTCTCTATCGTTTTGGATATATTTTATCAATGACCTCAATGTAGATAAGGATGCATCAATTTCATGATTTGGATTTCTAGGTTCTTGGTTTGGGTTTGGTTGTTCAAATTTTTCGTTTGGTGATGGTGGGTTCGGGTTTTGATTAGGTTCCATATTATCTAATTTGGTTGTTTTCACAATTTTATACCAAATTAAAAATAAATAAAATAAAATAATTGTTAGAATGTTTAGTTTGACTCCAAAGGCTACCCATGCTGCTAATTTGGCCTTTGAGGTTTTTTAGGAAGTAAGAAGCTTTCTCACTAACTCCAAAAACACATAGCATAGTACCAATTTGCTAAAAAATGGGGTCTTTGGCCCATAAATAAAGTTTCTTATTAGGGATATGTTCCCATTCCTATAGGGCATGAACATTTTTAGAGTGCATGCAAGTTCAAAGTACATTTGCATTCCTAGCCATGTCAAGCCAACAACCTAGGTGGCATCGTGTTGGAAACTTGTTGATTCTACAGGAATGAGTGTAAATTCACACATAAGTTCTTGATGGCCCCGTGGAAATATTTTGGGTCATCATCTTCATATACGAGCCCATAACTACATGATTGTAAAAGCTCAAAGGAATCAAAATTAAAATTCATACTTTTGATCACGCCTTATGAGTTGATGCCATATATTTTTCTAATTCATGTAACATATCCTCCTATTCTAGAGCATGAGTACATCAACTACTTTTCTCACTTAGTGTCTTGAATTTTAGTTATTCTTGTAACATTACTATAAACCTCCATATTAGTAGTAACATATCATCAATAATATTAATTCGAATAACCAATATGAATTCATTTGTCCCAAACTTATACATGTTCTTTATAAAGATTACATAAATATTTACATAAGTGAATAAACGAAGAAGGACAATCAAAGGATAATCTTTAGCCCAAATACATGTCTAGCTAATTCATTCTTACTTTTACACATATGTTATTGGATAGACTCATAAGTTATTGCATGTAGGGTCTACCATCTCCTATGAAGGTACTACCTCAAACAAATGTTTATAGGAATTAATCCACCACCTTTGAAGGGTCCTATGATATTATGTAAGGAGTCTATAATACATGTTTCATTACCTTCAGTCTTGACCACTTGGTATAGTAGACTTCCATTTCATTAGATCTCTTTGCTAATAGATAAACTTTAAAATAATATTTTATTTTTAATTTTCTTTATGCAAAGCATAAATTTTATCTATCTATTGCCTTTTATTGCATTTCAATCACACCAATTAAGATTTATCCTTGTGATTAGCTAATTTATACATAAAATTGAATCTACCTAGAAATCTATTGTTTTTCTTTTATCTAGAGTGGCCCCACTTAAATGATGTATTTTAGTCTAAAAGATTTCATTTTAATAATCAACTTGATTCTTTGTTCAATATTCATCCATATAATATCCACTTATAGATATAACCAAGTTCTCCCATGAATCTAACATACTAATGATCAAGCCTATGCATTAGCCATTCAAAATTTGTTCATTTTCCATAAAATCTAATTGTTTTATTAACATATTAAACTCATTTAAATACTCAAAAATATTTGTACCCATAAATTTAAGATACTAATACTCAAACTTACACATTACCCATTCAAAATATGCTAATTTTAGATGTAATCTAATTGTTTTATCACTGTAGACTTATTCAACTCCTCAACCAACTTTAATGCTTTCCTTTCTAGGCAAACAACTCTCTTCTAAGAAAGATATTATTGACCAATAACTTTGAAGCATATAATGCATTTAGCTTCTCTCATATCTCTTTTGCTAATGGAAAATTTTAAAATATTGAGTTAGAGAATAAGAAAGGAAAAATTAAATTACAAATCCTATCCTCTTATACATTTGCAAATAGACTTCATCACATATATTTGCCAATGGCCCCTTAAGAATAATAGATTCTACATGAACATTAAACTTCTCAATTTCCACTTTCATTACTATTTTAAACTTTCCTTAGATTTTCCTTATAATCTATATTCTTAGTAAAATCAAACATTTTCAACACCTTAGTTATGAAACCCCAATTTTGCCATATGTTTTCCATATTATCTATATTCTCAGCGAAATCAAACACTTTGATCACCATAATCATGAAACACCAATAAATCTAAGGGCAATTGTGAAATACAACTTGTGTGCCTGTGTAACAGTAATAACATAGACATTTATGATGTTAGTCTCAAGAAGGAGAAGAAAATAAAAATAAAAAAATCAAAGCCAAAGTATATAATTTATTGAATCACTATCTACTCTCTTCATCATGTTCTCTTTTACAAAGAACAAATATCATAAGCGAACGTTCTTTACACTAAAAACAAGCTACGGATGCATCTATTCCCCCAAACCGAATTGGAATTCATTTTATTGGTTATTTTACATTGTTAAAACTGATTCATATATTTATGCGATGACGATTAAAGCAAAATAGTGATTCGGAATTGTGAGCGAAGTTCTGCGGTCTTCTCAATTCTTTTCAAATCTATAAGTATGACCAAACATATATACAAAATAAAATGTATGTTTGGGATGTCAGATTTTCGATCTTTATGATTGATTGAATTGACTGTCATGAATTATCTGTATCTTTATGATTGATTGAATTGACTGTCATGAATTATCTGGAATTATCACATTTTGAAATAATCCACAGAAGCGGAACAATGACGACATTATGTAAGGTGATTAGAGTCCCCCAACATTCATGTAATAAACTGTGTAGAAATTGAGGGAGGCTTTTCCGGCTCGCCTCAGTCGGATTTTGATACCCACAGTCGGATTTAAGGCTCGCCATAGTCGGATTTTCATCCAAGCATTCCGTAGCAACGGTCATGATTACAGTATAACTGTGATTGTTCTTATTTTATTTTTATTTATAGTGTGTAGATTTGTATATATTTTTATGTCATTAATTCGTAGGTCAAGATTGAAACGATGTCCATTTTTAGATAGAAGCTCCATCCAAAATCAATAAAGAACACAAAAGCTGTTTGTGACCTATCAGCGGTTTTCTCATAAGACACAATTTTTCCAAGGTAAAAAGACAGATTAACAATATAATTAAGTTATTTTCACAATTATATACATGCATGGGAGGTCAGATGAATCGAGCTGTCCAAACTCCATCCAGTGGCTTCTACTGACACCTACGGCGAACATTTAAAAGTGAAGGAGAATATTGATATGCATGTGCTGTGCAATCAATCACATGGCTAAAAAGTTCAATCTAAATCATGGGTGCAATCAATCAACCCAGAGTATTAGTATGTTACGTTTATGGGTTCAATCAATCAACCGAGAGTATTTGCATGGCATCAAATCATGGGTTAAACGTCGGTTGAAACTAAAAGCTGATTATTCTGGACATACGAAACTTCAAAAAAAGGAAAAGAGGGAAATTGTACACGATTAGGCAATGCAGACCAAAAAAAAAGTTTTTTTTTAACAAAATATCATAAAAGGAATATATGAAATATATATTGATGTGTGAGAATGTATCAGCTTTAGACGGGTACGAAAGAAAAAAAAGAAAGATATGCATAAATATTTCGTAATTTATCATTATAATATATAGATAATTATAAATAATACTTTGCATTTTTACTATTTTAAATAATAGACTAATACCGAGAGGCTACTAACTATAGACTGTTAGTCTATTTTGTATGGTTTCACTTGAATAATAAGGATGATTCAATTTGTATTCATGGACATTAGGACACTATTAGTTTACTTGTTGTGGTTTCCCTTGAATAATAATGATGATTCAACTTGCATTCATGGACACTATTAGTCTACTTGGTGTGGTTTCCCTTGAATAATAATGATTACTCAAGGTTGCATTCATGATCATCATCTCTCACCTTGTTCAGGGGGATAACACAAGATTTGAACCCAAGACTTCAGGTTGAGTGAGACTTCATTTCCACAACCATTACCAATTGAGCTATCCCAAACTCACTATAAAATTTCCCCGTATTGAAATATATATATATATATATATATATATATATATATATATATATATATATATATATATATATATATATATATATATAACACTTAAAAATGGTAAAAAAAATAATAATTTAATTAATAATAAATGGAGAAAGAGGAATATCATTAAAAGAAAATGCATTGGATTGGAATATTCCAAGTAAAAAAGGGTGAAAGAAGTAAACTATTTACTTTTATGGTATTAATATTATTTATTTTTTCATAAGTATAAATAAAAAACATTTATAGTAAATATTGGTAATCATTATCTTTATAATTAATATTAAATTATATTAAATATTAAATTAAATTTCAATAAATATTGGTAATCATCCTCATCACTTATGTACATTTCTTATGGGGTATCACTTAATTATGTCACTTATGTGTGTAATTTATAAATGTTTGTTATGGTGTGTTGGGTATAAATTAGTCACAATACTATAAACAACAATTCCATTCCATCAAATTTTACATTGGGAATATTTTCAAATTCCACTTCAATAAACATCGACAAATATTTTCAATTTTCGATTGAAGGTCAACATGGTTAGTTTAATTACATTGACTAATGATGCATTAAAATTTGAACTCACTATGTTGGAGTTTCCACATTTCACATTACTAATGTTTTTAAATTCCAAAAATCCAAGGTTTTCAAATTGCACAAAACTAGGCTCTTAAAATTGCATACATATTTTTCCACCTTTATGCACAAAAACGACAGTATGTCCCTAAATGGATCTTGCAAGCAAGTTGCAACTAGAAATAAAATTTGAACAAGGACATGGATGGGAAAATTGTCAGTTTTATTAGATTGCGCACACCAAATTACAACTGGGTACACTCCCCACCTATGACTCCATAGCTAAAGGGATAATTTATTTGAGGATCTTCAGAGCTAAGGTTTTGTTCAATAAAGATCAATTCAAAATTTTTAGAAGCAGATCAATTTTGAAAAATAATTGCTTGCATAATCATTGTCGTATGCCTACATTGGTCTTAGCCAAATCAAAATGCTTGAGCTTACAAAACTTGTCTTTGCTGCTTGGTTTGGTTTCTATACCCCCTAGACAAAATTTACAATATGTCCCTAGATGGCTCTTAGAAGCATGTTGCAACTTTCTATACAATACAAGCCAAGACTTGGATGGGAAAATTATTGGTTCCATTAGACTCATAGTTTTGGGTTATAGGTAGGGACAACCCCCCTATACCATGAATTAATAAGTTAAAATTTGATTTATTTGAGGATCTTTAGATCTATGATTTTGTTCCATGAATTGTTATAGCAACTACAAACACCCTCCAAAATTTTTCCTTAGGTTTGTTTTGGAGCCTCCCTACCAACCATCCTTAGCAACATGTCTTGCACTGTCCAAGTAAAAATGCTTTAGTTGAGTTTCAGTGGCTTACTAGCTTGTATGTGATAGCTTGTTTACCTCCACCCGCAAGCTGACATTCCATAACTTTGTCAGTTTCTGGTTGTGATGTTCACCTGGAAAATTGTGCAATTCTGGGGGGGAACTAGCCTTCCCTCTGGAAATTGCGTAATCCATCTCGTTTTCTTGTTGCTCTCAAGAAATGCGCAGAACAACCAGGAAGCCTTCCCTATGGAAACTGCACAATGCAACCCAACACTGGGCTTCATTTGAAAATTTGTGCAATTCCAATTGATAGCCAAGGCTTCAGTCTAGAAATTGCACAATGCATGAGGGATAAAAATACTTGCTCAGCTCAAAAACTACCTAAATGCATTCCTAGGCTTGAAGGTTGTTGCATGTGCTCCCAGGTTGACCGGTCCCCTCGAGGAGTGAACAATTTTGATTTGTATGCATGGGCTTCTCTTCCCAAAAAAGAAAAAAAAGAAAAAAGAAAAGGAAAAAGCATCCATAGATTTTAGGGATCCATTTTTAGCAGATGGGGATTACATGCAAAAAACGGTTTTAGAAACCTCTTGCCAAGTGTCGGTATTTTGTAGATTTGTTGCATGCACGTCATAAGCCTCGATATTATAAAACTTATTTAGTCGATGCTTCAGATCTCATTCTTCACATCAATCTTTGAGCTCTGACACCCCACATCACATCTAGGAGCATTCCGCACTTTCAACTCAACTTTTTTGGGTAAGTCCACTTTTCATGTCTTTTGCTACTTTTTGTCGCTTTTTGTATTTCAGTTTGAGTAAGTGTTGTTTTCTTGCTTCCAATGAATGCTTGCTATCATTTTAATGCATATTAGCTTGTAGAAGCATTGTTTCAAGTTTTTCATTGCATCTCACAGTTGTCGCATGCATGACATTGTTTCTACACTAATGGAAGCCATTGCGGCAACTTGCTTCACACACATGCTTGTTTTCGTATTTTCTAAATCTTGCACTCACTATTTGCATGCATGATCATTCCCTCTTTTTTTCACTTAGATTCACCATGCATTCAAACTTTTGATGTTTTCATTTGCCCCTCGGTGGTTCTGGGTTGCCTTGGCCTGGGCCTTGCCTTTCTCGGCTTGTAATGTGCATTTCTGAGATTGAAGGCTCTGCCTCCCGACAAAAATTGCATAAAGTTGGCCCAATACTGGCCTCCAGGCTTGCTTTATGGAATTATGAGAGGTAGTGCCTTGGTGGCCCCAGAAATTGAGCAAATGCAATTTGCTAGTTACAATCATTGCTGACTAAAACTGTGCTAGTTTTAGACCTCAGCAGGCCAGGTTGGACTAGGCATTGTGCAGTTTCAGCAATTAGTCAGCCTACTGACATTTTGGACTGTGGCTTGCATAGTTTTGGTAGTCAGACTCCCAGCCTCCCAGTGAAAATTGTGCGATCTTCCCAGTCAGTCACCAAGGTGTGTTGCATGTCAATCGTCAAGTTTCTTTTGGTTTTCAAATGACATATTTCTTTCCATGAGTGTTGCTTTGCCTCCAAGTGTCACAAGTGTTCTTCTATCTCTTAGTAATACAGGTACAATGGCCTCCAAGAGAGATGGGTCAAAGGACATTGTTAAGAGTGCAACTAGAGATGTAGTTGAGAAAGTGTCTATGAGCTTGCCTATCTATGAAGATACTACATTATTTGTACAAAAGATATCAAGATGAAATGGCAGGACATCTTTGATACCTTCTCAGGCACATTTGAGGAAAATTTGGAAGACCGCAAGGTATATGTCAACATTCACACGTCTAGCTTTTATCGGATTACATGCAGGTATCTTATGTTTCCATGCACAGACATGATCCACTGGATTGTCTCGCATACTGATCCAGAGACAATGGTGTTGAGTAGTGTTAGTGGAGCACAACTTTCTACCTTTAGGGTGAAGGACTTTCAGGAGATGTATCACTTGCCACATCCGGTGATCACGATGGATACATCCTTCAACAGACCTAGCAACAATGCAAACTCGAGAGATATCTTGAAGAGATGGGTGAAAGAGCCATCCAAGTTCAGGGCAAAACCAATCTTGGTTTACAAGATGAAGATACTGCAAAAGGCATACCAACACTTGATCATCTTTGCATGCCACTTATACAGCTAAGACAACACATAGACCTTCTCAGAGAGTTGGGTGATTATGTTGGATCAATTGGCAACCAAAAGAAGACCTTGCAACTCGTCTGACATGTTAGCTCTGAGGTTGAAGGAACAAGTAACAAAAGCCTGACATCCGCCTAAGAGTCAGCAAGCGAAGATATACATGTTCGCTTAGATATTGGACACGGTCTGTACCTGTGAGTAGTTCCCAGGCTTGGGTTGGGCATGGAGACCATTGGAAACCTCTGTACACACTTATTGCAAGTTGTTCTCTGAATGTAACTTCCATGGATTTATCACACAATTATCAAACTCCTTCATCACCTTAGTGTACAAGATGATATTTGAGTAGGATCCACCTTGCTTGTTGTGGGCAGCGCTGGAGACATTGATCGACATAGCAGATTGGTATGCCTCAACCCTTGGCACCTTCATATGGATGTACAAAGTGGAGAAGGATCCACATGTTTTACCAAAGTTTTCCATGGACAAGCTCGTCATGTAAGAAGTGTTATATCACATCTCGACAGGGCTGTCGGCTAGACTACACAGGAAGAGGAAGGCACCTTGGCCCACTCTTCCTTTGTGGATTGGGTTGTATGAGATCCAAAATCTCAAGCATGATGAGGCTAAGACAGAGGAATTCAAAAGATTTACCTTCACACCTGAAGTTTGAATCGGTATGACCCACATTCATTAGTGAAGGACCATTGTGCAAGAGTCCAACATCCTTGGATAAGCGAGGTGTGTCATTGGCCTGAGGAAGACCCATGGAGATGATGTTATCACTTCTCAAGGCTCAATGAACCAGTCAAAATAGCTATAGAATGGTTAGCAAAGCAGAAGGAAGAAACATCTCAGAGAGAAGCATCATCAACAACAGAAGATGGTAGCAGACCTGCACATGACAAATGCAAGAGGGAGGTTTCTGAAAGTGGAGAGGCAGAGCAAAGCCACAAGTTCAAAGAAGATCCACTTGTGTTGAAGGAAGCTTTGGATATTGAGGGTAAGAGGTGAAAACATGACAGGAGGGTCACAAAAAGGTAAAGAGAGAAACAGAGGATTGAGGAAACAGAAAAGGAGTTGAAGGAGTTGAAGCGACAACTTAGGGAAGGACAAGAGCTTTTAGGAGAGAGAAGGAAGCACAATAAGAATAGTTACAATAGGAGGCATAACATGCACAAATTAATGAAAGTGTGCCCATACAAGTTGTAGAGTCATCCGAGATGCTAGCACAAAGCATACAAGGTGAGAAGTCATAGGAGGAGGACCTTGCTCAAGAGAATGAACATATACTAGAGCATATGGATATGGATATGGTTCAACCAGAGTCAGATTAGGATATTGATCTCATGCCTCAATACCAAGAGGTCACCCCACCAACTTCACTAGATTCGAGAGTATAGCAAGTCCCAAGCGATCAAGGAGACATGAAAATCCTTGAAGATAATCCAGAAGTGGAGATGCACAACATATATTTCGAAGAGTTGAAACACAGAGTTGTGGAATCGATCAAAGTACCTAATTTGGATGTCCATGTATCTCATGTGAAATTTGAAGAACGAGTGATCGTATCAGATGTGCACAGATATCCAACTACGTTGGTTGATGCTACCAAAACATATGCCGAAGCCACCATCTCAAGTGTTAGATTCTTGATAGCTGAGAATGAGCGCATGGCTAAGGAGTTACAAGTGGCCAAGCAAGGAGGAGAGGAGGTTACAGTATCTATCAAAGCAAAGTTGAGGAGATTGATACTATATGAAGTATCGTCTCTGAAGACATTCATGCAGAAGTTGTACTCCAGATTCCTCACCGTGCATAAGTCAGTTTTCCATCTCAACGGTTGGCAGCAATGCTATGCTAGGAGAGAACGCATCTTGTTAGATTTGTACACTCATATCGATCACATGCAAACATGGACAATGAGGTACAAAGGAGACCCATTGCACTTGCCAAAGATGATGAAGCCAAAGGCAGTAGAGTTGAAGGCATGCATCTGGAGTTGGATCTAGAACAATGAGGAACTTATTTATTTGATTCTTCAGAATCATTCCTCACATCAATCCTTGAGCTCTGAAATCCCACATCACATCTAGGAGAATTCGGCACATTCAACTCAACCTTTTTCGAGTAAGTCCGCCTTTCATGTCTTTTTCTACTTTTCTATCACTTTTTGTATTTCGGTTTGTGTGAGTGTTTTTTTCTTCGTTTCAATGAATGAGTTTTATTGTTTTAATGCATGTTAGCTTGTGGAAGTATTGTTTCAAGTTTTTCATTTCATCTCACTATTATCGCATTTATGACAATGTTTCTACACTAATGGTCATCGTTGTGGAGACTCACTTCACACACATGCATGTTTTCCCATTTTCGGAATCTTCCACTCACTATTTGCATGCATGATCATTCACTCTTGTTTTCACTTAGCTTCACCATGCATTCAAACTTTTCATGTTTTCAGTCGTCTGTCAGTGGGTCTATGCTGCCTTGGCTCAAAACTTGCCTTTCCCTACTTGAAGTATTCATTTCTAAGAGTGAACGCTTTGCCTTCCCCTTAGAAATTGCGCAACACTAGCCCAGAACTTGCCTCCAGGTTTGCTCTCTGCAATTCTGAGAGGCAGTGCCTTGCTAGCCCTATAAACTGTGCAAATGCAGTTTGTTGGTTGCAATCATTACTGACTGAAACTGCACATTGCGCAGGTTTAGTCCTCAGCAAGCCAGGCTGTACTATGAATTGCACAGTTTCAATGGTCAATCAGCCCACTCATAGTCCAGACTATGCTTTGCATACTTTTGGTAGTCAGTCTCCGAGCCTCCTGGTGAAAATTGCACTATCTTCACACTTAGTCACCAGGTGTGATGCATGTCAGTCCTCAAGCTTCTTTTGGTTTTCAAATGACATATTGATTTCCATGAGTGTTGATATATCTCCAAGTAGCATAGGTGTTCATCCATCTCTTAGTAGTACATGTACAATGTCCTCCAAGAGAGCAGGGTCAAAGGACACCATGAAGAGTGCAATTGGATATGGAGTTGAGTAAGTTTCTATTAGCTTGCTTATCTATGAAGATACTAAGTCGTTTGTAGACAAGGATATGAGGATTAAATGGCAAGACATCAATGATACCTTCTTAGACACATTTGAGGAAAATCTGGAATACCTCAAGGTCTATGTCAACATTCACAAGTCTGGCTTGTATCGAATTACATGCAGGTATCCCGCATTTCCATGCATGAACATGGTCCACTAGATTGTCTCACATACTGATCCAGAGAAAATGGTGTTGAGCAGTGTCAGTGGAACACAACATACTACCTCCAAGGTGAAGGACTTTCAAGAGATGTATCACTTGACACAGTCTATGATCACGATGGATACACCCTTAAGAAGACCCAACAATAGTGAAAGAGCTGGGTGAAAGAGCCATCCATGTTCAAGACAACACCCAACCAAGTTTACAAGACAAAGATACTGCGGAAGGCATATAATCTCTTGGTCATCTTTGCATGCTACTTATACAGCCGAAAGAGCACAAAGACCTTCCCCTAGAGTTGGGTGATTGTGTTGGATCAACTGGAGAGCAAAGGAAGACCTTGCAACTGGTCCGAGATGTTGTCTCTTAGGTCGAAGGAACAGGTAACAGAAGGCTGACATCCGCGCATGGGTCAACAAGTGAAGATATACATGTCCGCTAACATACTGGATGTAGTCTGTGCCCATCAGTAGTTCCCAGGCTTGGGTTGGGCATGGACACCTTCATAAACCTTTGTGCACACTTATTGCAAGTTGTTCTCTGAATGTAGCTTCCATGGAGTTATCATACAATTATCAGACCACTTCGTCACCTTGGTGTACAAGATGATATTTGAGCAGGATCCACCTTGCATGTCACAAGAAGTGATGGAGGCATTGATCAACACAGTAGTATGCCTCACCCCTTGACACCTTCATACTGATGTACAACACAGATAAGGCTTTTCATTTTTTACAGAAGTTTTCCATGGACAAGCTCGACATGCAAGAAGTGTCATATCACATCCTGGCATGGGTTATCAACTACACTGCACAGGAAGAAGAAGGAACTATGGCCCACTCTTCCTTTGCGGATTGGGTTGTATAAGATCCAAAATCTCAAGCATGCTAAGGCCAAGATGAAGGAATTCAAAATATTTACCTTCGACACCAGAAGTTTCAATCTGTATGACCCACATTTCTTAGTGACAGACCAATGTGCAAGAGTGAAACATCCTTGGATCCACATGGCATGTCATTGGCCTGAGGAATACCCATGGAGATACTATTATCACTTCTCAAGGCTCATTGACCCAGTCAGAATAACTAGAGAGTGGTTAGCAAAGCAGAAGGAAACAACATCTCAAAGAGTAGCATCATCAACAACAACAAAGTGTAGCACACTTGTTCATGACAAAGGCAAGAGGAAGGTTGTTGACAGCATAGGGGTAGAGAAAAGTTTCAAGTTCAAAGCGAATCCACTTTTGTTGAAAGAAACTTTGGAGATTGAGGCTAAGAGGTGACAATGTGAGAGGAGGATCACGCAAAGGTAAAGAGAGAAATAGAGGATGGAGGAAACAGAAAAGGAGTTGCAGGAGTTGAACTGATAACTCAAGGAAAAACGAGAGCTGAGGAGGAGAGAGAAGGAAGTGAAGCAGGAATAGGTACAACAGGAGGTGAAGCATACAAAAATTGATGAAGTTGCACCCATACAGATTATAGACTCATCCAGGCATCTCACACAAATCAGACAGTGTGAGTAGTTGTAGGAGAATGAACTTACTGAAGAGATTGAACAATTGCTAGAGCAGATGGATACAAATATTGTTTAGCTAGATTCAAATCAGGATATTTACCTCATGCCTCAAGACCAAGGGGTCATCCCTCCAGCTTCACCAGATCTGAAACAAGAGAAAGTCCCAAGCAATCAAGGAGACACATAAATCCTTGAAGACAATTTGGAAGCAGAGATGCACAACATATCTTTCGATGAGTCACAACACAGAGTTGTGAAATCGCGCAGAGTTCTTACTCTAGATGTCCATGTATCTCCTATGCAGTTTGAAGAACGAGTGATCGTATATGATGTGCATAGACATCCAACCACATTGGCCAATGTTACCAAAACATATGCTGAAGCCACCAGCTCGAGTGTTAGATTCTTGATAGCTGATAATGAGTGCATGGCTAAGGAGTTACAAGTAGCCAAGTAGGGAGGAGTGCAGGTGATAGCATCTGCCAAAGTAGTCTGAGTTGAGGAGAGTGATGCTAGATGAAGTATCTTCTCTTGGGATAGTCATGTGAAAGTTGTACTCCAGATTTATCACCGTGCATAATTCAGTTGTCCATCTCAACTGTTGGCAACAGCACTGTGCAAGGAGAGCACACATCCTGTCAAATATGGACACTAATGTCAATCACATGAAAACATGGAAAATGAGGTACAAAGGAGACCCATTTCACTTTCCAAATATGATGAAGCCAATACTGGTAGAGTTGAAGGCATGCATCCAGAGTGAGATCTGGAACTATGAGGAACTCCTGCAGCTCATCCCCAGTGTGCATGTTTCACATGCATGGGTGTTCAAGAGCATGTATGTCATTGTGCGCATACATGTGATCCCATCCATAGGCACACTCACTGAGGTAAAGTCAAAGGACTAAGTTCGACTGGAGTAGGACATGTACTTTGATCATTTGATGTGTGTAGCCACTAATGTAGACTTGGAGATCAACGCAAACACAATGCATCAGTATGTTGTTGGTCCAAATGCACTCAATACAGTTATGCACATTTTATCAGACGAGTTGGACAGAGGTTCCAAATGAGTGTGCCCAGATGCAACAGAGGAAATATTTTAGTTTCAGAAGGATGTCACCATAGAGCTCATGGACACCATAACAGACTACTAGGCTTGGCATCAGTTCGTCACTGTCGATCATCGCGAGGATGTCGAAGAGTTGGTCTTCCCACAACTGTCTATGTCTTACGGATGTCTTGCATGGCTTACTCAAGCCTATTTTTGTCTCACATGGGTACATGTGCATATTGAGATGTAAACATATTGCAACAATGAAAGACGAAGTGTCGATAATAGAATGTAACAATCATGTAGTAGTTGAAGAGTCATGAGGGTAGGTGAAGAGTCGCAAAGGGGAATTTCAAGGGTCACCCCACCCTTTGATATTTATAGTACCTCATAACTCATTGTACATGCTTTTGGGAGCCAAGCGTCCTATAGGTGTAACTTAGAGAAAGCTTGGAGTGTATTGTAACGAGCCTTGGCTTCTCCACAATGCAAAGCTAGTACATCCCTTTGGAGGAGTAGGAGGCAGTGAATGTAATGTTCACTATCAGGGCTAGTGGAAGTCATGGTTGTATGTATGATTGGATCTTTCTCTCCTTTAATATAACAAAGCTAACATGTTTCATACATATGTTTTTATTGTAGTTCGACTATCCTGGTTACTTTAATGATGTATATAGCTATTATTTACGCATGTATGTATGGTCTATTCAAGTATGTGCTTGTATGAATCTTATCAAAATGTGTTGTTGATATAACCCATCACTTTGGATTGTTGGTTATCTTTCTTTCCATCTTGTTATGTTTTAATGCTTGTTTGTTCGCATTCAAGCTCCGTACTATCACATGTTTCTAAGGGCCACACTCATCCACAATTCTGTGTGTTAGAGCCTTTCATGCATGCTCCTTGATTTGTTGCAAGGTCACACCCTTGCTACCAACAAGGAAATCTTACTTACCTCTACTCACAACCATAGTCAAGGTAATACCATACTACCCACTGTTGACTCCTACACCAAACAGTCTGAGGTCTAGTTGGGACTTCTTACCGAGGAGATCCCCTGACATGTTGGCAGTTCCAACACTGTCAACATGAAGATAAACAACAAATTGAGACAAGGGTTTCATTTTCAAAAATGCATGCTCAAACAATGGGCAATAGTGTGTTTGCATCGGCCATAGAGAAAAACATATATCTATTCATGTAAAACTCATTTTTGTTGCACGGTTTGGTCTTTATACCTCCCCAACAAAATCCCCAGTATGTCCTAAAATTACTCTTGCAAGCAAGTTCGAACTTCCCATGAAATTCAAACCATTTTTCAACTCCATTTGACTCTTAGCACCATTTTATAATGAGGAAGCATCTTGTCCCATCCACTTGACACCATACATAACAAATGGATAGATTTAAGGATATTTAGAGCTAGGGTTTTGTTCAGTAAAGAACAATGCAAGGTTGGATTTTGCAAAACACTTACTCAAGAAATCATAGAAGTTTTCTTTCATGGGTCTTTACAAAACATAATTTCTTAAGCTTATGCATCTCTTTTTTATAGCTCAGCTTGGCTTTTATATCTGTAAACACAATTCTCAATCTGTCCCTAAATAGTTCTAGCAAGCGAGATGCAATTGGCCATAAAATAAAAATGTTGACTTGGATGGGAATATTGTCGATTCCATTGGAATCCTAACACTAGATTACAGTTACAGACACCCCAACTCTTATTTTTCCATAGGCTAGAAAATAATTAATTGAGTATCTTCGAAGCTATTTTTTTGTTCAGTAAAGGATAATCAAAATTTTGTATCGATTGTCGATTTTGTAGAACACCTTAAAGAATATCACTTATATACATTTCTCAAAAAAATTTAATACCCACAAAAAAATGGTGTTAAGGACTAGAGATTAATAGGAGAGGGTTCGTAAGGAACCTACCTAAGATCCTTATTTCAAATGCATAAAATTATTCTTATTAAGTTATTTATGATGGTACATTAATGATCATATTTCAGAAATAATAATAAGGAATCCACTATTAGAGGGGAGCAATGAAAAGTGTCAAACTCCCCATCTCTAAACCCAAAGGATTTCTAATACATGTACTTGGGTAGCTATTTCCAAATATAGCTAATTCATGACAATATATTTATTTTAATGTCAATGGTAATGCAATTTGAAAATATAAGCATCTTGTAAAATAATTTAGTTTCCCAATACAATGGAGGCTTCTTAATGTGATCAAGTGTGGTTCTAAATCTAGTAATCAAATGAAAATAATGTTAGGGACATATTGTGTATAGTTAGAGGAGAATAATATTGCATGAGGACACTTGGATAGTAAACCATGGAATAGGAAGCTTTGGAATAACAAGTTGTTAGAGAGAGCACCATCTTCAAAGACGGGTGTTGAACCCAAGGAGGATCATGCTTGGAGGATGCTTCACTTGTATGCAATTATATGATTATTATGTTAGCATTCACTACCTATTTTATATATAAGAGGATATAATTGTTTTTAATTTTATCTTAGAGGACTCTTAGAGAAGCCTTGTACAAAGAAAATTATTAAGAAATTTACTTTAGAGATAAACTAATTACTAAGATTTACTGAGAGGAACGACCAACAACAAACATAAACACATAAACGATAATGTTTATTTGCGAAAACCCAAAATTCGTGGAAAGACCCAACCGAATGAAATTTCATTAACATTGGATAAAATCCTTGCCAAGATGACCAAGTGAGCATTCATTGCTCATATCCAAGGCCTACATTACAATGAATTCCTCTCAGCCTTTTAGAGGGTCCATTACCTGTAACACCATGGGAGTAATTCCATGGGTACACTATACTATGTGCCCAAAAACCACTACTAATTACCCTTGTCAACTTTGACTCTATCTGGAGTCAAGTTTACCTAACAATTCTCCCCTTAAACCTTGACTTTTGGTTTCCTTGACTAAATCCTCCCAAACTTGCCAAGTGATTCAACTCCATTCATTGTGGCCATTACCCCCCCTCAAAGTTTTATACGCGAGGTATTCTTTAACGCAACATGCCCCCTATCACCTTTGTCTAACCAAGAATTTACCAGTAATTACCCAAGGACACAAATGCCTTAACAGGTCTTACAACAGTATGCCCTTCTACATGCAATAACTAACTTCGTTATAATAAATATTCTTGTTTTTTATACCTATTGCTTCTCAACACATCTTATCTCACTTTTTTTAATTCTTTGTACATATGACATCAATGTCCATATAAAAATAACCCATCTACTGGATTACATGGGTCACTAGCTGCTGTAACCACCAATCGTCTAGGAGTTCTCTTTAAGTACATGGTTCATCAATGTATTCATATACACACATATTCTCCCGAGCCACTTATTGCTGCTGCATTTTCACCAATGACTACTCAACCTTGCATCATTGCATCGGTGTAATTTTTTCTTTCCAATGTAACATCTTCATAGCCACAAGCTTCTTAGCCATCCAACATGGCTCATTCTCTTGAGAACTAACATGTAGAGACACCACCTCTACTGTAACTATTATCCTTCACTAGGTTCTTCTCACCATCCCTCCTAATCAAATTCTCATTGAATATTAGGTCCCTATAATACTAGTGATTACCCCATTACTATTGTAGTTGTATCCCTTATTAATATTGTTGTGCCCCTATTGTCCCCATATTGTTATTACTGTGCCCCATAGAATCCCTCTATTGTTATTTTTGTGCCTTTATATTATTATTGTTAGGTCGGCTGGGTTATATTGTGACTCCTTAGACTCCTATATGTAGAAAGGAGGTTTTGTCATTTGAATCATCAAAGAATCATTCATTTGTGTAATGTAAAGGAGGTTACCCCCTCGAAGAGGCTGAATTCTGAGGCGTTGATCTATCTTTTCTATCTTTCTTTGGGTTGGTTTCATAACATTTGGTATCAGACCTTTGGATTCTAGGGTTTCCCTGCTCCAAATAGGTCATTGTGGCATTTTCGCTATAACCTTCCTTCTGCGATGTTTCAGAAGCAAAAACAAAAACCCATTTGAGACAAAATTGCACTAAACCTCAGGCCCAAATTTCAGAGCTTTTCGTGCTACATTTGCGGAGATATAATCTAAGGAATTTGGTATTTTTGCAGAATCCTGAATTACATTCCAAACAGGTGACCTGGGGAAAATTGTCATAACTTTCTTTCTGAGCATCGGATTGAAATTTCGTAGGAAGCTTCATAAAGAGGACAAAATTTAGTTTCTTGTATATATTTTTTAGAGCAAAATGTCGAAACAGGGACACGTGGTACATTGTCCAAGTTCGCTCTACTGAACTAGTCTATACTTAGGTCATTGTGGGAGATTTGGCATAACTCTTCCCTGGAGAATCCAATTTGGATCATACTAATGGCATTGGAAAGAGGACATAGAGGGCTATCAGAGGTCATAATTTTAGAACTGGATGATCCGAAATTATAGAGATACATCAGATTCAATATCGAGCTCCTACAAATTGAAAAATGTTGTGTAGTTTTTTTTTAAATTTTTGCATAAGCTTGGTTTGAAAAATTAGTTTGAAGGAATTCAAAGGGCAGAGTAAAGAATTATTATCAGTAATTGATACCCTGAGGAAAAAAAATGCAAACACCTAGTAAGCAACCTGAAATCTCTAGCATGACTCATGAAGAAGAGGAAGAAATGCAACATGATATATCAAAACTACGAGACCAAGTGCAACAAGTGACACTTGCACACAAAGTAACAGAATCTAAGATGGGTGGTTTAAAGAAAGATGTAGAAGCCAATATGGATTGTTTAAAGAAAGGCGTAGAAGCTAAGATGAATGACGTGGAAGCTAAGATGGACGATTTGAATATTGATTTGAAGACAGATTTGAAGACAGGCATGGACGATTTGAAGACATATTTGAAGACAGATTTGACAAAGTTTCTACAATAAATGCTTGCTAATGGTGAAAGGGTAGTAAAGGAAACTCATGATGAGAACAAAAGAAATGTTAATCATGATTTCATAGACTCGTATGTTAGATCAAAGACCCACCATATTCCAAAAATTGATATGAGGAAGTTTGATGGCAAGGATCCCGCAACATGGATATTACGGATGGAGCAATTTTTTGATCTCAATAATGTGCAAAGCACACAGAAGGTACGTATTTCAACTTTATATTTGGAACCAAATTATTTTGTATGGTATCAATGGCTTTGCTCTTGTAAACAAATTATCACCTGGGCAATTTTTACGAAAGAATTGACAACACATTATGAGGATACAAAAAGCATCACCTTTTTTAGCCAATTAATAAGTCTCAAACAAAAGGGTTCAACAATGGAGCACATTTAGGAGTTCCAAAAATTGAACATAAGGGTAAAAAATATTCCAGAGGAGCATAGGATTGATGTGTTCATGGGGACTTTAAAGGATAATATCCAACATGATGTTCACCTTTGGGAACCTGATTCATTAGAGAAGGCATTCAGGTTAGCAAGAAAAATGGAAAGAAAAATTATGGCAACTAGGAAGCATACCACTCACAACTATAAAGATGGAAGTGTTGCTGCCCCTAGTCTTCCACAACCTATAAGGTTGACACCATAAAAATTGGAAGAAAAAAGAACAAAAGGTCTTTGTTACAGTTGTGATAGCAAATACACTAAAGGTCATAAGTGTGCTGAGAAGAAATTATTCTACATAGATTGTGAAGAGGAGGAAGAAAAGGAGCAAGAAAGGTCAAAAGAAGAGGATATACTCCATGAACAAATCCTAGGTAAAGAAGAAATGAATCCGACCATATCTTGTAATGCATTAGTTGGAATTACCACTCCTCAAACCATCAAGATAAAAGAACAAATCAAGAAGAAAAAGGTAATAGTGTTGATTGATTTAGGAAGTATCCACAATTTTATTCATTGTATGGTAGCAAAAGAATTGAATTGATTCCTATATCCAGCACCAGAGTGTCAAGTGATGGTTGCAAATGGAGGAACAATAAATTGCTCTGGAAAGTGCCATAATATCAAGCTATCCATGAGAGAATATGTATTGACTAGCCCAATGCTTTCCATTCCAATGGGAGGTGCTGATGTTGTACAAGGAGTCCAATGGCTACAATCCTTGGGTACAATAGCTTTTAATTTTCAATAACTTTTCATGAAATTTTCTATGGAAGGAAAGGAAGTTGAACTAAGGGCTATTATAGGGAAACCGATAAAGATAATCAGGTCTAATGGTATGAAAAAGCTTCTAAAAAAGGAACAAAGAAGCATAATTGCACAATTATGTTCACTAGATGTTTCCACATCGAAATCATCTATTTCTCCAGATCTCCAAAAAGTCTTGGAAAATCATTCCAAGGTATTTGAGACTCCCAAAGGTCTCCCACCTATTCGTGATCATGATCATGCTATTCATCTGATTCTAGGAAGTGTTCCTCCAAACATCAGGCCGTACAAATATCCCTATGCCCAAAAGAGTGAAATTGAACGTATGGTTGCAGAAATGCTAGAGACTGGTATAATTCAACCTAGTCAAAGTTCTTTCTCTACTCCAGTAGTATTGGTGCATAAGAAGGATGGATCATGGCACATGTGTCTAGATTATAGGGAGCTCAATAAGCTCACTATTAAAGATAAGTTTCCCATTCTAGTCATTGATGAATTATTGGATGAATTGCATGGATCAATTTACTTCACCAAGATTGATCTTTGTTCAGGATATCATCAAATTAGAATGAAGACTGGAGATATTTTGGAAACAACATTTAGAACTCATGAGGGCATTATGAATTTTTGGTCAAGCCTTTTGGCCTTACCAATGCACCTTATATATTTCAAGGTTTGATGAATTCCATTTTCAAACCCTTCCATAGAAAATTTGTGTTAGTATTTTTTGATGATATACTTATCTACAGCAAGTCTTGGAAGGATCATGTTGAACATGTTGACAGGGTGCTACAACTATTGGAGGAGAAACAATTATATGCAAAAAGATACAAATGTTTCTTTGGAGTATAAGAGGTGGAATATCTAGGTCATATTGTATCTCATGAAGGAGTTAAGGTAGACCCTAGCAAAATTAAAGCCACTAAGGAATGGAAAATCCCCACATACATAAAGCATCTGCGAGGATTTCTAGGGTTGACAGTGTATTATCACAAGTTTGTTAAGAATTATGGGAGAATAGCAGCACCTCTAACAACATTATTGAAGAAAGATGCATTTTCATGGACTCCAGAAGCAACAAAGGCCTTCAAACATCTTAAAGAGGCAATGTACCAAGCACCAATCTTAGATACACCGGACTTCACAAAAACCTTTATTGTGGAATGTGATGCTTCGGGAAATGGAATTGGTGCTGTTTTAATGCAAGATGAAAGACCCATTTCTTTTGAAAATCGTCCAATCAAGGGAAATTTTTTACACAAAGCTATTTATGAGAAGGAAATGTTGGCAATACTACATGCACTTTAGAAATGGCGACCCTACCTAATGGGATGACACTTCAAGGTAAAAACGGATCATGATAGCCTTAAAAACTTTTTGGAACAAAGATTATCCTCTGAAAAACAACAAAAGTGGGTCACAAAGATGTTGGGTTATGACTTTGAAATCATCTACAAAAAAGGGAAGCAAAATGTGGTGGCAAATGCACTCTCAAGAAAGAATAAGGATGTGGAAGCATTGTTGTGTGCCATGAAGAAGAAGTGTGGGCACTTATTCGAAAGTTACAACAAGATTCTAGTACATCTGGTACATTTAGCTAGCAAAATGATTCATTATGGTACAAAGATTGCTTATACCTCTGTAAGAATTCCCAACTCAAACAAAATATTCTTATGGAATTGCACACTTCTCCCTTAAGAGGGCACTCAGGATTTTTAAAAACTTACCACAGGGTTAAGAAGGAATTTCTTTTGGATGGCCTTAAATCAGATATTCAAAAGTTTGTGGCGGAATGTTTGGTTTTCCAACAAAATAAAGTTGAAACAATTAAGACCCTAGGTCTATTACAACCTTTATCCATTCCAAGCCAACATTGGGAGGAGGTTTCAATGGATTTTATCACAGGTTTACCCAGGTTTGAGGGAAAGAGTGTCATCATGGCGGTACCTGATAGACTTACCAAGTATGCACACTTTTGTGCATTATCACATCCATTTAAAGCCAGTATAGTTTCTACTGCATTTATGGAAACAATTCAAAAGATACATGGGAAAACTGAGATAGTAAACTAATGTTTGGAAGAATATCTTCATTGCTTTGTATCTGATAAATAGACACAATGGGTGAAATTGTTGCCTTTGGCTGAATGGTGGTATAACACTTCCTTCAATACAACAACAAAAATGACCCCATTTATGGCACTTTATGGATATCAGCCACCATCCATCACATCATTTTTAAGAGAAAATTCTAAGGTTCAAGCAGTGGAACATCACATCGAGCATCAATAACAAGTCCTCCAACTCTTAAAGGATAACTTCGTGTTGGCGCATAATAGAATGAAACAATAGGTAGATTAACATCGCAGTGAAAGAAGTTTTGACGTAGGTTATTGGGTATTCCTATGGCTACAACCATAGAAACAAATGTCCCTCAAGCAAGCTAAGAAGGATAATAAATTATCACCGAAGTATTATGGTCCCTACAAGGTGTTGCGAAAGATTGGTACTATGGCATACAAATTGGAGCTTCTTGCAGCTTCTCGAGTGCACCTAATTTTCCATGTTTCATGTTTAAATAAGGTTATAGGCGACAAGCTCCCAGTTTAAACAATATTGCCAGAAATTGATGAGGAAGGAAAAATTATATTGGAACTTGAAGCAGTCACAGAAACAAGAACTCGACAGCTATGAAATCGATCAATTTTGGAGTATCTCATCAGGTGGAAGAACTTATCCATTGAAGATTCCACATGAGAGGATGATAATTTTATACAGAGGCATCTAGAACTACTCAAGCATTAAGGGCAACACTTTTTTAAAGGAGAGGGGCATGTTAGGTCGCTATAATAATACTGATTACCCCATTACTATTGTAGTTGTATCCCTTATTAATATTGTTGTGCCCCTATTGTCACCATATTGTTATTACTGTGCCCCATAGAATCCCTCTATTGTTATTTTTGTGCCTTTATATTATTATTGTTAGGTTGGCTGGGTTATATTGTGATTCCTTAGACTCCTATATAGAAAGGAGGTTTTTTCATTTGAATCATCAAAGAATCATTCTTTTGTGTAATGCAAAGGAGGTTGACCCCTCGAAGAGGTTGAATTCTAAGGCATTGATATATCTTTTCTATATTTTTGTGAGATGGTTTCATAACATTGACATAATAGATAAACTGCAATTTCCAAATCAGAGTCCTTTCCCAATCTACAAAGAAATTGTAACACCGTTCTATTGCATCATATTTACTTTAATTTTTACCAATTTTATGCAGAACTTAGAAACTTTTAAATTCACTTAACATGTTGTTAAGAAGTTAAGGCGGGAAAAGCCAAGTATCAGGACATTTTATTTTAAAGAAATTAGATAGGATTAATTAAGGAAAATACTAAATATAAAATGGTTATAACAACTCCTGGAATAGTTACAAATGGTTGCCACCACTTTTCCACAAAAGGGAAAAGGAAAGGGTAGCAAGGGGGTTGTAGGAGTTTTTTTCCTTAAGTTGGGTTGTGATACCAATGGGAAGATTTCAATTATGGCAAATAGTCGAATGGGTATGTGACTTGAGGTTGGACAGTAGTCCTCACACCCAAGATATCTGACTGCTTTTATTCCAACTGTTATGAGCCAGAAGTGATCGGTGGGGGACTGTGGACATGATTTCCAGGTCCATGGCTAGGTGGTGAGACGTTCCATAAAGATTATTGATTGCACAGTATAAATAAATCGGAACAAATAAGTACCAAATGATTATATTTATTATTGACATTTAAAATGGTGTGTAACTAGGAGTAATGGTCTCATTTTCTTCTATCTTTAAGCTAGGTACTGCTAATTATGGATAACATTTTGTATACTATGTTACATTCATCGTAGAGAAGGATTTATGCCATAATTTTCCTGTAGTTTTATATTATGATTAAATCTAAACCATGCAGTATTATAATTTTACAAACCTAACTAATACGTTGTTGTATTAAAGACAAATGTAATGATAGTAGAGTTACAATCCTTGCTTAGACTCTGCTAACTGTACATATTTTTGAAACAGAAACAATTAAATTTATTTGTACATTTAAATACCAAATTACCAAGAAATAAGAAAACAGAATATTCGTTACTTTCCTAATCGAGAAAGATCTTCAGGCTGAAGGCACAAATTCCTTTCAATTGTAAAACAGGAATGAAATCATATTCAATATATATATCATGATTTAACATATATTCAAGAATCAACATACATGCAAGACTCATTAATCTGCATATATTCAAGATTCAACATACATGCATGGCTCATTACTATGCATACATTCAAGATTCAACATACATGTAATACTCATTACTATGCAGGCATTTTCTTAGTTACGAAGAGGTTATCACCATTAAAAATAAAGAGTAAGAATAGTAATGTATAAAATGAAAAATCTTAAGAGCTATAACAAATATTAAATTTCCTCTGTTCAAAACTCTCATCTCAATTGTTTCCATTCAATATACAAGACACATTCATATATTCACAAATCTGTTCATATACCCAGCTTGCCCATGGCAAGGGCTGAGACTTGGCAAAGGTTGTCCATAAAACCCAACAAACATTGAGGACAGTAAAAAAAAAAAATAGAGTAGCATTTGGGAAGTGTATCCATTAAGTAGCATCTATAAATAATTTTAGCTCGAAACCATTTGGAAAATTTCAGTAAAGTCCAAGCAGTCAAGCTGTGAATCCAAATTGGCCACAACCAATCGACATATCCATCATTCCTAAAACATTTGTGAATTCTGAGTTACGGTGAGGGTTTGGCTGTGCCGAGAGCCAGCAAACCCTCCCACCCTCAAACATGGAACTGAATCTAGTTTATGAGTCAAGCATGCTGTCGATTCAAGAATTTTTAACGAACTTGTAAATAACAGAGAATTTTAGCTCAGGTATAGATCCTTTTCAAAAACTCTTTAGCTCCGTAACTAGGGTCAAGCTATAAACTATAAAAACCATCAAGAAAACCCATTAGAGGTAGTCATAGGGAAGATTAAACCCACGAATAACACTTAAAATAATACTATGCTGTTATAGACAATTTTGTGCCTTGCAGCATCAGGCATGAGTTGTCAATAATCCAAGGGATCCAAAGTCCCTAAACATGATGCTCCTACCCCTAGAGGAACAAGGTCAGCAAACCAACAGCTCTCAGATCAGTTCTCCACCTGAAAACACTCAAAAACAAGCAATCCTGAAATCAAAGGAGGTGCTCCACTAGGCTTCTGCGCTGAAACTCAACTCCTCCATGGTGTACCTGCGTTGCAAAGCAGGTAGAACAAAGGCCACCTGCGCTGAGCGAGATGGGACAAGTGGCACACTGAGTCATTTCTCTGGAATCTTCCAAAAATGACACTTGGATCAGGGATTTCGCCTTGTGATGAGTCAGAGGCTCTGTTTCTCCAAGTGGAAGCAAGGTTCTCCAAGTGGACTCAAGAACTGAAGATCAACTGAAGAGAGAGAGGACACAAGGCAGCTACACATCAGTTGCAAGCTGACTCAACCTTTCTTAATTCATCTATATATTGATCTCTCTCCTATGAGCTCAGGAGGCTGGAATTTTGTGCAAAGTAATGATATGCTGTTGGTTTCACTATAGAACTATTGGGTGATTGCTTGAAGGAGGTGAAGAGGAGAAATTCTTTCTGCTGGGAGGTGTTGCTGGATTGGGGCCTTCAATGGTTGTAACCTTCTCAGAACTTTACTTCTTCCATTAATAAAAGCTATTGAGGTTCTTCTATATGCATTTGTTTCAATGATGTATTGTGATGATTGTATATTTCATTTATGCTAATCCTTGAATCAGTTATGAATGCATGTTTCTTGTAGTTTCCTTCTTTGTTATTTTGCAGGATCTCATTATAGCTGGGCCAGCAAAAGAGAAAAGAGCTAGGAGCAAGCAGCAAAGAGAAGAGATTGGAGCAAATATTAAGCGCAAGGCAACGGTTAGTGCATTTCTTCATTCTCTCTTGCTTTCATAAAGAAGTAAACCTTAAGTAGTTTTGTTTACAGTTGTTGCTGAGGTACTATCACCCTTAGAGTGGGATAGGATCATCCGAATCAGATACTTTTCCCTACAACAAACTGGCGACTCCGCTGGGGATCATATCTGTTTGATTGTTTGTAGTATTTTGCTATTCATTTCCTGAACAAAAGAGTACCAAATCGAAAAGCTTTTGACTATATCAAAAGCGAAGTAGAGGGCAGCTACTCTAGCTCATTTCTGAGCATGTTCATGATTTGAAGAGCTGATCTACAAGGATCCTTGTAAGCTCTTAGTGATATCTTTTCATCCTCCTTGTCATCCCTTAGTGTGTACTTGACTGATAGCTTCTGATTTGAGCAAAAACTGTGAATTTTTGAGAAAATTGTGACCCGGAAACTGTGAAAACGCAACTTTCGTTTTCCAAAGCAGGTAGTACACAGGCTACCTGCTTTGCAACGCAGGTCCTGAAGGGGCTACCTGCGCTGAGAGCTAGACTGGCTGTGCAGCACCTGCGTTGGCCCAATTTTGCCTTGTGCATTTGGGGTTTCCTCCCTTTTTCTTGCCTGTTTTCACTATAGATTTTGCAGCCAGTTACCAGTCTTGTACCTATTCTGAAACCAACCTTACTTGCCATCATTCCGCCTCTGTTATATAACGAAATTGTACTTGTTCTTTTGTATTTCTTACCTCATTTACAATTTCCCATAACGAAAGTGAACTAGTCTTGCTTTGACCTCTTAGATCTGAACCTGTGTTAGGCATTTTGCTGGTCTAAAGAGTTAGCTTGTTTGCTGTCCATAGCTGATTAGTCTTTTTACTTTCGTCATTATGGTTTGATTTCATGTATTTCCAGTGATTAAACAAGTAAATCTTAAGGTGTCTTTTGATTTTGGACAAGCTTGTTTACTTTCGCTTGAAATCGAAATCAAAGTTATATAACAACTTTCTTTTTGTAATACATCAACATTAAGAAAGGGAAAAGAAAATACATGCATTGTGCATTTTGCAATTGACTGTTTGCATGCTGATTTAGGAAATTTTGCATTAGTGTGTGCTCTATGATCTGTGTGAAAAGATTTGCCTTTCTTCTCCTCAGTAGTTAAGATTTTCAAAGTTGAAAGATTGAAAAGTTTGCTTCTCATCTTAGACTGCATTCAGGAATTTGTTACATACATCTCGTGGTGATCCTTAAAGGCAAACTGCTAAACAAGATCAACATTAAAATAAATTCAATTTACATAACAACGCTTTGTAACATAACGCAAACACATAGAGGTCTAGGTAGAGACGTGTTCCGGCGTCGTTAAACGTAGTGACTGTCGATCTCTACGAAGGTGGGTGATTCCTCCTGAGAGTCGGTGGCACTAATACGGACTTGTGCTCCCACGTACCATCGCGTATATATTGGGAGACCCCTATAGGAACAAAGCCTTTATCCATAGGAAGCCGTGTCGGCCGCCCTACTGATCGCGATGCAGTGAACACAGCATTCACGAAGATCGACCACCCGTACCGTAAAACGTATTCTGTGGTTTCGTGAAAAGTTTGGCACACCCTCTGCCTAGATCTCCAGAGCAGTTTCTTTTGGCCTTTTTCAAACTCTATAACTGAAAAAGTCCAACCGAGCATTTGTCACTTCGGGCTCGTTAATACATCGAAGGAGACTAGAGTCATCTTTAGCTTTTTCTCGACTCTTAAAACATGAAAAAGCAAAGTTGTGTCTAAAGCATCGTTAATAAAATTTATTTTAAACGGAACATAATCACCTGTTATTCCCGTGTTGATCTTTCAGTTGAAAAGTATGGAGCCCACCAACCAAGGAAGTCACCTTGGTGGAAGTCCCAGTCCCTTCTCCTCTTGGGGAGATGTTGGTGCGCCCCATATGGCCACATTGTCACTTCCACGATTGACAATTGGCCTACCTGTATGGCTTTTTTCAACTAATGTAGTTCAGACCACCACTCCTGAGCAGTCGAATCAACAGTCAGACCAGTCTAGAACTACCCACCAGCCTTCCACTTCTTACAATTCTTCCTCTGATCCTTCATCTTCACAAGGTAGAGCCGGCAGAAGTCAGCCTCCCATGGAGAAGAAGGAGAAGAAGAAGAAAGAAAAGAAGCAGAAGGAGCCTAAGGCGACTGGGGGCAAGCAAAAGACATCTGACAAAAATCCACACACTGCACCGACCGGGCCTAAATCGCCATGTGTCATTTGCAAAGGGACCCACTTCCACCGTGATTGTCCTTGTATTCCCCGGATACTAAGGGACTGGTCCCCCAGGTTGCACAATCTGGTAGCATCAACCTCTGGTAGTCATGTTGATTGCAGTCCGTCAACTAGCGAGAGTGAAGGACAAAAAGGGAGACCAAGATCACCCTGCATGCTGTGTGAAGGCAATCACGCCATCCACCGTTGTCCATTCTTAGATGAGGCGAAAAGAGTTTTGGAAGATCGTCCGGTTTCACCGTTACGACTTCCTCCTGGATACCAAAAACTCGTGCCAAGTCCCTCGGTAGTTGAAAATCCAGCTGGCCCGATCAAGTGGTCAGCTGAAGTGTCGGTCATTGAGAATGAACCAACTGAATCCAGACCAGACGAAAGTCTAAAGGTCGATACGGCAGTTGACCTGGTCCTTCCTTCAGAGGTTTCATCCTCAAATGACACCGTCATTGAAGATTCATCTTCAAATGACACCCTCACTGAAGAGAATAAGGATGACACCATCCAGATTCTTTTCATCAACACAGACTCTGATGAGCATCAGGGCAATGCGCCCATTCCTTTATCGCAGGAAGGAACATCGTCAGGGTCGTATCCGGCCGTGTATTCGGTCCCACCACCAAGCAACCTGGTTGTGTCCTTTGATTGGAACCAACTAGGCAGACCCCGGTTACCAGCCAATATACCATTCAGAATCATTGTCCAAATCTATAGAATGGTAATGGCTGGAACTATCATTGATGAAGGGGCATCTGTGAGTATCCTTTCCTCTATTGCTTGGAAAGCACTGGGTTCCCCGGCGCTTTTACCTGAGATGAGAAATCTATCAGGTTTTCATAAAGGAACCAGTCGCCCTTTAGGGATCCTCCCCAATGTTCCGATTACATTGAGGAAGAAGACAGTTCATATGAATGTCATGGTCGTCCAAGGACCCTTGGATTATAACCTACTCCTTGGACGGGACTATATATATTGCATGGGAGCTATAGTCTCCTCACTCTTTAGAGTAATGTGTTTTCCACACGAAGGAAAGATGGTCAAGCTCGTAGACCAACTTTCATTTCCGGGATCTCGCATCGCAAATAGTCAAATACCAATCCTAAACGGCTTATTCACTCAAGAAATGCCTCCGCCCCCAGTTCTACTTCCCGATGAATGCGAGTGATTCGGAAAGATAAGACTGGAACCCAGGGGGCATGCACCCTGGTCTGCTTTGGGCAGAAGAAACCTTGGGTATAGGGTAGAATTTCCGCGAAAGAATATGACTAGTTCGTACCCTGTCCGTGGATGGAAGAGGGGTTGTTCTGGAACAGGATTCTTTTGTAAAGGTTACTTGTTTGACAAAGGTCATTCATCTTTATCTAAATAAGTAGGCTCTGCCAAGGAATGGGATCCATTTGTGGTAGTAAGTAGTAACCGTCTTTGGATAAAAGGCAAGCCTCACCCATTAAAACAAATGTTTTAAAGGATAAGTAGGGGCAGCCTCCAAAGAATGAGTTTCTATTGCTGCAACAAATTGTAACCATCCTTGTGTAGCCTAATGATAGACATCGCCAAAGAAAGAGATTGATTTGCGGCAGCAAATAGAACCACTCTTCGGGTAACCAGAAAGAGGCAAGCCTCCCTCGATAACATTAATGTTTTGTCTTTGAGTAGTGTTCTTCTCTTGTCACAAATAGTTGTTCGTTAAAAGTTGGGCCGACGGGAAGACAAGTACCGCGTAAGATCCCTTAGAATAACGAGAAGACAAGTATCGTTAACATTAGATTGGCAAGATGACAAGTAGCTGGGAAGACCCAAAGAAAAGCAGAGGTGAGGGAGAGGAGGGGCAGCCTTGAAATTCTATTTTATACTTGGGGCCATGCAAACCTTTTGGAGTGCAAGCAAAGAGCGGTTATTTATCTGTTTTTTGGATTAGTCGTTTCCGAACTTGCATGAAGAAAGGATGTGGGGCAAAGGTCAAAATTTGCTAAAGAGCATAGCTTATGTGAGGTGCAAGCTCTATAAAAATTGGAATCTTGCAGGAGACATTTCTTATCTTATGACTGGTATTATCGAGCAGTTTTAGCACACAGTTCATGCTCGTTAAAAAATAAACGCAAGATCCGAGCAGTTTTAGCATCATAGTTCATGCTCGTTAAAAAATAAACATAAGCTTTTGGGCAAGTTTAAGCTCGTTAAAAAATGAACTGCCCGGTAAATAACCATTTAAAGAATGTAACCTTTGATAGCCATATAAAAGCCTTGGTCATGTTTTGCTGCAGCCATCACCTCCACCGTTCATTTGGCCAATCGTTCATCTCCATATGATTGTTTACCCATTTTGAGGAACAGCTGCGAAGAGTGATTTCACTTAGCCATCCTTGTGACACTGCCGTGATTGGAAAATTCCAACCTGTACCTGGAATCTGCTGCTATCCTTGTTTATCACTCGTTCCTCAAAAGACGAGTCTTCTTTGAGCTCTTTTCTCCTGACTCGTAAAATATGAAAAGTTTGCCGAGTTTTGGCCTTCCAGCACGTTAAACGACCGGAAGAGCTATCCCTCCTCTAGATTTTAATCTTTTTGGACCTGAGGGATTATTGCACAAAAAGATCGAGCGCTTGTTTTGTTCGGCTCGTTAAAGAAATCGAAAATTCATCCCTTCTGTATTGTTTTATACTTTTTCGGACTGAAGGGATTAGATGACGAAAAAGGAATTCTGGAGTTGACTTTATGTACCTGTTACACTAAAAAATTTCACCATGACTATTTACAGTTAGTATGGCTCAATCAACAGTCATGCTACCCTCTTAGGCAAGTCTTATGCCTCTGCTATCCATCTCAAACTCAAAGAAGAGAGAAATTCTTGTAAAAAATGTGTTTATCTCTGGGGACGTAGGTTCTCTCAAGCCTTACCTGCGGGGACGCTCACAATGTTCACAAAGGCTGCGTCCTTGGACGCTCTGTATGTTAAGGGACAGGTGCGTCCTTCTGTAAAAGGCAAAATGCACAAGTTTCATCTTAAAAAAGTTACTTGTGGTTACTTCTAGAACTTTCTAGAGGTCGGTTTGATGAAATGGATGCGCCTCCAGTTGGTTCATGTATCCCTATTAAGGAAGAACTTATCCCATCAATAAGGGAGCTATCCCACCCAAAGAGGGGGATTATCCCATTGATGGTGGACCTGAATAACCTCTTTACAGCACTATAAATAAAGGCATTGAGCCAGAGGGAGGGGAGGTTGAAGCTATACATTTTCTTTGGGTAAATGCTGCAGGAATTAGGACTCCCATTTAGAACCTTGTGAGGAGAGATTGTCTTTGCTTGATTCTACTTGGAAGTGGGTGAGCTTTGTCAAAGTAGAGGAAAACCCTTGATGGACCCTGGGAGGAACTTGCACAACACCAAGGCCAGGTTGTAAGAGTTTCTTTGTTTCGTTATTAATACAAACTGGTTCATTTTTCTCAATAGCTTGTGTTAATGAGTTATTTCATGTGTTCCTTGGTCTGCATGTTGAATATATGTTTTATTATATGAGATGTAAGTGCTTGGTAATTGTTTGATTGTTTGTGGTTGTAGGAATTGATGTGAAGGAGGAGCTCATCCGGATCGGCAAGGACGGACTACAACAACAGTGTTTTGGAATAAGGTAAGCCTAAACACTTGTAGTTTTCATGTTTTAAAAGGTGTATTTAGAGAAATATCGCTCCATTTTGTCTTGTTTGTTGCTAGAGAGTTTAGACTCCTAGGGAGGTCAGTTGTGTCCGCACAAACGACTTTTTCCGCCACGACAAATTGGTGACTCTGCTGGGGAAGCCATTAATGTGAAAGTCTTTTCCTTTGTGTGAACTTTGCTCTGAGAAAATCATTTTTATTTTCTGGTTTTTGACTGCGAGAATTAGTATTTGGGTGGCTTAGCTTTAGATTTAGTTAGATTTGGTTTTTCTTAACTTTTCCAGAAGGACGCACCCTCTGAGTACTGCACAGTGCGTCTTTGGACGCGCTGTTGCCGTTTGCACAGAGCGGGCCCGCGTCTGTTCTAACGGGTTGCCTGCGTCTTCCTGTAAAAATTTAGGAAAACTCCATTTTTGCTTTAATTGCTTTTAGATTTTGTTTTTTCTTAGTGTTTTCTGCCCAGATCCTTTAGTACCCTGTCAAAAATTTTCACCTGAACTTGTTTTGTGAGCTTTGAGTGTTTTAGTGGATTTCAACGAAGTTTAGGCCTAGGGTTTGATTTTTGAATAGGTCCTGTAGTGACTTTGACGGTAGAAAGTTGTCCAGCCTTAGATCTCTCTGGTTTGTCAGCCTTCTTAGAAGTCGGGCCTGTCGTAAAGTCTCCTTGTGTGAGCAGCTTGCCATTTAAGTTGTCTTTTGGGTCAAATTTTGAATTACTTGTTTATAAAGTGTTGATTTCCATTTTACAAAAGAACAAAAAGATTAGAGTTTTGTTTTGACTAGTTTTTGGTTCTGCAATAAGCTAGTCCTTGATTGATTGTGATCAAGTAAAACACCTTAGAATAATCATTGTTGGCTTTGCCTCATTAGGTTTAATTAGGGTAATTTCCTTTTGATTTGTTTGTTTTTATTTTTGAGTGAATTTTCATAGATTTCATAGTTTGCAATTGATTTTTATTAAAATAGATTTATGTTTTTCGTTAAATAAGAAAAATACAAAAACATCTCCTTTTAAAAGTTTTGTTTCAAGTAGCATTTAAAGTTTTTGGAAGAAAAAGAGTTTTTTCGTGCAAGTAAAGAGCGGTCATGTTTTTATGCTTGGAAAAGACAAACGAATTGTTTCTTTGATTGTCTTTAATTAAGAAGTTGCTTTTATAAAATTGCATTCTCTCAACTTTTTAGTTAAGCAATTCATCGAAAAAGTAAAGTAGTGGATAAATCATCCTAGGTGCATTTTGTAGTGGTTTCGAGTCGAGTCAACACACCACTGGTTTCACTTCCATCACCTTTTGACTTAAGAAACAACCTTAAAAGTAACGCTTAAATTAAAATCAATCTAGTAATTTTTATTTTTCTAGGGCTCTGAAACACCAACATAGCTTAGGCTAGGGTCTTGGAGTAGGTGAGTACTTAACTCTCCAAGACTACAAAACCAAACAGATAGTTTATCTTGAGTAGAATAAATCCAATTGTTTCAATTGCACTCTGGGAAAGCTCCTCTTAAAGGAGAAGCACGAGCTCGTGTCCGAACCAGTGAGGGGATCATTCCCCCCTCGTTGGGAACGACGCCAGACAGTACGTATTACAAACGGTAAACCTCGGATTAACCATTGTCGAGGAGCCAGGGGTCACTTATCGGTAAACCTTGGATTACTGTCAAGGAGCCGGTAAGGGGATTGAGCTTGTTACTCTGCCCTTGCGTGCTGTCGGAGTTTAGACTGTTCCCCCAGGTGTAATTGTTGTGATTGGTAACTTTAGTGACCATAATCTTTAGGGTTCTACCGAGGTGACGGTGGAGGGAAGGTCCCACTGTACCTGGAGCAGACGTCGGTTATACTCACTTGGATTTTCCGGGGGGTTCACTTCACTTCGAGACGGTTAAAGTGGAGGAACTTGTGCCGGTCTATTCATTAAGCAGGTTGCCGGGGTAACTGTTCCACCCGCCATTTCTGTACTGAATCCTGCGAGGTTGGGCCTAATCACCAACTAGCGCTTTTGGTCCGGAAGACTACTGTTTGTGTTTGGTTTGACGCTCTAGATTCTTTAGGCGTGTGCTTCAAATTTGTTTGCTTCTTTAGAAGACTTTAGGTGGTTTGATTTGAAATTTTTACTTTGTTTTCGTGTGTTGTAGTTAAAAATCTTTAATTGTGGCGGAATTACCGAGACAGTCCCGTCGACTTCGGGGCAAGTCTCCTGAGATTGTTACCGGAATAGATTTGTTAAGAAAACTCCGTAAATCGCGGGGTGAATCTCCTGAAGACATTCCGGGTCAGTACGAAGGGTTAAAGGTCCTTGTAACTCCTCCTAGTGACAGTAGAGTAGGTTCACCTGAAGAAGGAGAATCTTCCTTGGTAGTCCATCCAGATTACCAAAGTTTAGAGACAGGTTATAATCCCGAAGCTGTTTCAGTTTCTGAGCTTGTTGGTAGTTTTTCATCTGCTAGTGAAACAGGCGAAGAACCTGAAATATCTGAACCTGTTACTCCAACTTCTAGTGTTCCTGATTCACCAAGAATAGAAAGAATTATCACCGAAAATCTACCTTCTGGTTTGATTGCTATAGAAGAACTTGCTCCAGAAGAAGATATAGGTGTCTCTCACCTTGAAGGTCAACTTACTATTGATCTAAGGGAGCGTGAATCCATCTTTTACAGTCCTCCTAGAAGTACTTCTTGGTACCTTGCGTTAACCAATTTTTTAGACAACTCAGTAGGTTTTTCTACACCTCGTACTCCTTTTCCACCTGGAGGTATTCATACTCCTGTAAATATGTCTGGTCAGTCGTCCGTGTTTACTCAAAGTCCTGAATCTTTTTTACACGGCGGTCCTTCTGTTCCCACTGGGTATCAGTCACTTTCTGGTACCTTTGCGGGGGCATCTCCTCAACCCGTTGATCATGGGTTATTTGCTGGAAACAGTGGTAATATACCATTGGGTGTAGGAGACATTTACATGATGTCAGGTTCAGTTCCCGTTTCCCAACCTCAAGGTGGCCAATTACCGCCTGGGGGGCAACCGCAGTTAACGCCTGGGGGGCAACCTCAAGGTACACAAATCGTGTCTGGGGGGCAACCTCAAAGTCAGTATGTACCTATGGTGCAATACGTGCCTCAAGGTCAACCTCAGCCTCAATATGTACCCCAAGGTCAACCTCAGTATCAATATCAACCTCAAGGATGGCAACCTCAAGGATGGCAACCTCAAGGGTATCAACCCCAAGGTTATCAACCTCAAGGGTACCAACCTCAAGGTCAAGGTCAACCCCAGTATCAGTATTTACCTCAAGGTTATCAACCCAAGGTCAATACTCGAGTCAAGGTTATCAACCGCCTCAAGGTCAGTCATATGTTCCAAGTATGGGAACTGCACCTTACAATTATCAATCCTACCCTCAATCTGGTTATGGATCTCAGTATCCTCAACCTGTTACGGGTCAATACCCTGGAATGTTAGTGTGGGATCCATCACAGGGTCAACAGGTGTTGCAGCCAAGTGTACAGATGGTTCCTCAAGCTGGACAACCCGTAGTTTCTGGTCCAACCCAGCAACCGCAACCTGTCCAGCCAAATGTTCAAACTTCTGTAACTTCGGTAGTTACTCAGCCGTCAATTGCACCTAGTACTCCATCTCAAACGGCTGCTGCAACTACCGCTACATCTACCATACTTACTTCTGGAGTATCGACGGCTCCAGTTTCTACTGTCCCTGTTACCACACCTCAGACATCTTTACCGTTGTCTGGATCTACGATTCAAACCACGGTCCAGATGCCTGTAGGTCAGCCTGGTATAAGTACGGTTGTCACTACTCAACCTCAATTTGTTCAACCTCCGTCAGTACCAACATGGGCAAGTTGTCCAACAACCGGTTTACCAGTATCAACCGTATCCTGGGTACACTTATCAACAACCTCAACAACCCCAGTACGGTCCGGTTAATCCTGGTTTTCCAGGAGGATATAATATCCCAAATGCGACTCCTGTTCCTAGTTATCCTGGATATCCTCCTCCTGGGGCTGGTATTGTGACCCAGAGTTTTAGAGATCCTAACCGGCAGTTACCGTTTATTGCAACTTTGGATTTACCCGACTTGACGCGCCTAACGAACGATCCAATTCAATATCTTCAGTTCTGGCCGCCAATGCCAAATAAGTTGCCCAGCGATATACCCAAGTTCGAAGGTAAGTCTGGAGAGGATCCGTCCAATCATGTGATGACTTACCACCTCTGGTGTGCTTCGAATTCTATCTCAGATGATTCGATCCGCTTACGTCTTTTCCAGCGTACACTCATTGGTCTCGCGGCCAAGTGGTACATTGAGTTACCACGGGCCTCTTTTTACAACTTTAGCCAGTTAGCTACCTCGTTCTTAACTCACTTTCAGTTGCCGGTCAGATACGATAATGGCACGGAGTTATTAACTTCACTAAAACAATCGACGTCCACGTATATTTCTGATCACATTCATGAGTGGAGACGTCGAAGGAGATTAGTGAAAGTTTTTATCCCGGACCAAATCTTAGCTGAATGGTTTGTCAAATCATTATTACCGAAGATTACTGAAGATGTAGCTAAGGCCGGAGTAGTTACTGAGGAGCAAGTCATTGCTCAGGCACAATACCTTGACTTAGTTTACACTCAGTCGGGTACGTTACACGAGAAGATTCCGGATCTTCCAAAGTCGAATCAAATCGCTGCTGCTCCTTCGGGATCTCATGCCGCTGATGGTATGATTGGTATCGTGACTACGAAGAGCAAGAAGAAGTCTTCCAAGGCTTCAAATACTCCAATTATCACTTTGCCTGATTCTCCGACAGGAGAGTCTTCTCCTCCTGAACTTACCGCCGACATTCACGCTGTAGAGTCATCTACGGCCAAATCAAAAAACGGTGGAAAGAAGAAAGGAAAGAAGAAGGCTAAAGCAGACAAGGCTCCAAAGGAGAAAACTGAAAAGTCGGAAACCAATGACGAAAAACGCAAACCTCGATATCCTTGTCTTATTTGTGAAGAGGATCATTTTACGAGAGATTGCCCTCATCGGGCCGAGGTTGTGAAAATAGTCAAAGGTTCTCCCACTCCTGCTGTGTTAAAGAATCCATTTCCAGAGCAGGAGAATAAGATGATAGGTTCTTCTTCGAATGCCAGTGAAGAACCCATTTTGATGATGTCTCATGTGAGGATTGCGACTCGATCGCAAGATTATGGTAGTAAGGCTCCTGTTGATGGTAAGGAAGCAGAATCTTCTCACTCTAACCCATCAACCTCAGCTCCTGGTTCCGATCCACTACAGATCGAAAAACCTAACCCAGACTTAGTGATTAAGCCGCCCGCCAAGGGTGTACTTCGAAGGTCTGCTTTCAATCCACATGCGAGAGCAGCCCAGAATTACAACATTGTTGAGGACTTAGCTGTTTCACCTTCAGCAATGTCGGCACTCGAAGTGCTGCAATCATGCCCAGCACAACGGAAATTGCTTTTGTCGGCTATCGGAGCTGTCGATGTTCAGGACCCGAACCTAATGATCTTTGATCTAGAAAATAGTACACCACGTCTCCCCCATCAAATGGCTTTCCAAATTCCAGTGATAGTCAAAAACAGGCCTATTCATCGGACTGTGATTGATGAGGGAGCTTCTACGTGTATTATGTCGATTCAATGTTGGAGATCGCTTGGTTCTCCTTCGTTGAACCAATCCCCCACCATCCTTAAGGCCTTTGATGGCCGTGGGTTCCGTCCGTTTGGTATTCTACAAGAATTGCCTATAGGGGTAGAAGGTAAAACCGTTAGTCTGGATGTGGAAGTGGTTGATGCCCCTCTAGACTACAACCTTCTTTTGGGTCGAAGTTGGTCATATGCTATGACAGCGGTCGTTTCATCGGTCTTCAGAGTAATTAAGTTTCCACATAACGGTAAGATCGTGACTATTGATCAGCTGACATACTTTTCATCCGACCCAACCTCTTCAGAGAGTATCCAGCATGTCGGTAAGACGACAATCCCTTATAGGGACGTTGGTGTAGGTTTAGTTAAGGATTCCGGTTTACTGGGAACTTTTCCTCTCCCTCCACTCAACGCAGACCCTTCATTTGCAACAATTCATATGATTACATCAGAAAACATTATTTATGATGATCCTTGGATTGTCCCATCTGACTCTGAGATAGACTCATTCGGTGATGCTATGCCTTTGAGTCCATATGAAATTGCTTATGAAGCTGTCATGTCTTTTACCGACTTTCATTCAACCGAAATCGACCAAATGAATGTGGTCAGTGAAGAATCACTTTTCACCTCACCCTTAGAACGGATAGCGTTTCCCGAAGTCGTGTCATCTGACGAACAACTTCGCGAAATCCTAAGTGTAGATGATCTACCATGGGAAGATCTCCATCACAGATCTTCGTTTTTACCTAAGGATGATGCATTTGAAAATGATTTTTCATCTATCTTTACCGCTGAATATGTCAAAGACGCTCAGGATCCAACGAAACATTCTGATTCAGAGTTGAATTTAGGGAATATTTCTCGTACTATTCCCATTGATATTTCAGTGAAGCCCGGAATCGAGGAAAACATTCATATAGGTGCCGCATGTACAGAAGATGAAATCCAAACTTACAAGGCCCTATTCCAAGAATTCCGCGACGTGTTTGCCTGGTCTTACGAGGAAATGCCGGGAATTGATCCTGCCATTGTTGTTCATGAAATAAAGACCTACCCGGATGCTAAACCCGTCCGGCAACGGTTGCGTCAGATTCACCCTCGAAAAGCGGCTGCGATTAAAGCAGAAGTCGAAAAGCTGTTGAAAGCAGGTTTCATTTATCCGATCCCGTTAACGGATTGGGTATCGAATATTGTTCCGGTCAACAAGAAACAAGGAACAATAAGAATCTGTATCGACTATAGGGATATAAATCGAGCTTGTCCAAAAGACAACTATCCTACGCCTTATATCGATCAAATTATTGATGATTGTGCCGGAAGTGAAATGTTTTCCTTCATGGATGGTTTTCAGGCTATAATCAAATCAATATTCTACCTGCCGACCAACCAAAAACGGCATTCATTTGTCCATGGGGGACATTTGCTTATTGCAAATTACCTTTTGGGCTTAAGAATGCCGGGGCCACTTTTCAACGGGCGATGTCTTATGCATTTCATGACATCAAGCACATTGTGCAACCCTATCTCGATGATTTGCCTGCTCATTCTTTACATCGAGCTGATCACCTTGTCCACCTACGAGCAATCTTTATGAGGTGTAGGCATTATCGAATTCGGTTGAATCCCCACAAGTGTGTTTTCTGTATAGAAACAGGTCGATTGCTGGGATTTGTTGTTTCAAAAGCCGGCATTCGCGTCGATCCCTCGAAAGTCGAGGCTATCATCAAATTGCCTCCTCCTTCGAGTTTGCGCCAACTCCAAAGTTTGCAAGGGAAAGCGAACTTTTTACGCCGATTCATCCCAAACTACGCCGAGGTCACTAAAGGTTTTACACGGTTGTTGAAACAGAACGCACAATTCTTTTGGGACGAGATTGCCCAACAATCTTTTGATGCACTTAAACACGCGTTGACCCATGCACCGTTATTGCATCCTCCCAACTACAACCAGGACTACTTCTTATACCTCGCAGCTTCGCATTCCACCATTGGAATGGTGTTAGTTCAAGAAGATGAATTCGGAGCGGAGCATGTGATATATTATCTTAGTAGGACCTTAAATCCCACTGAGTTAAAATATTCGCATGTGGAGAAATTGGCCCTGGCAGCCGTTCAAGCTGTCCAGCGTTTTCGTCACTACATTCTTCTCCGTAAAACTACAGTTATTTCGGATTGCAACCCTATGATTTATATTTTGACAAAACAATTGCTAGGGGGCAAGTACTCTAAATGGATTGTCATCCTGCAAGAGTTCGACTTGGAGTTCGAGAAGTCCAAGTCTAAGAAATCCTTAGTTTTTGCGGAATTGATGTGTGATTTCCCGAGTGCTGACACAGAGACTGTGGCAGAGGAGTCCATTGCGGACGAATCTTTGTTTCTTATCAGTACTTTAGATCCGTGGTACGGGGATATAATCATCTATCTCCAAACCCAAACCTTTCGGCCTGAAGCTTCCAAAGAAGAACGTCGAAAAATTCGGTTTCAATCCCAGCAATACAAAATTATTGGAGATACACTTTATCGCCGGGGGGCAGACTTAGTTTTTCGACGTTGTTTAACTCACGAAGAGGCTGAGAGAGTTTTGAATGATTGTCACTCTGGAGCATGTGGCGGTCATATGTCTGGGTATGCCACAGCTCAGAAGGTGTTGCGCGCTGGCTATTTCTGGCCGTCTATGTTTAAGGATTGTATCATTGCCGTCAGGAAATGCCACAACTGTCAAGTGTTTGATCGCAAGATGCGCGCTCCACCTGCTCCTCTCCACCCTATAATTGCCGCTGGTCCATTCGCCAAATGGGGTATTGACTTTATTACTTGTAACCCTCACTCGGCCGGGGGGCATGCGTATATCATCCTCGCGGTTGATTATTTTACTAAATGGGCCGAGGCGATGCCTACATTCGACGCAAGCGGCAAGACAGCTGCAGTTTTCGTATTCAATCATATCATAACTAGGTTTGGTGTCCCACAAGCAATCATTACTGACCATGGGAGCCATTTTCGAAACGTCATGATGACTGAGCTTACAAGCCAGCTTGGTTTGTGCCACGATAGCTCTGCTCCTTATTATCCGCAAGCCAACGGTTTGGTTGAGTCTATCAACAAAGTTCTAGTCATCATGATTCGACGGATCCTTGGTATCCATCGAACGAATTGGCACAACATGTTATTTTCGGCGCTATGGGCATATCGAACCTCAGTAAAAAATTCAACAAGGTTCACTCCTTTCCAGCTAGTTTATGGCTTGGAAGCTGTGTTACCCATTGAATGCGAAATCCCATCACTTCAAATGGCTGTCGAATTACTTCCAGCTACTTCCGAAGAGGAGAAACGGTTATTGTACTTGGCTAAATTAGATGAGACTCGACGTGACGCTACATTAGCTATCGAGACTCACGCGAAACGAATGAAAGCTCAGTATGATAAAAATGTAACCCCTCGAAGTTTTTCGGAAGGAGACCTAGTACTATTATATGATCAAGCTAACGATAAGCTAGGTGCCGGAAAATTCGTTCCCATGTGGCATGGGCCCTACATTGTAAAGCGAAAGCTAGCAAAAGGGGCTTATGAGCTAGTTGACTTTGATGGGGACTCTTTGGGTAAACCCAGAAATGGACTTTACCTAAAGAGGTATTATGCTTAAATGATGGGTATGGAGAAATTTTTAGATAGGTTAGATTTTCTTTCTAGCTAGCGAGTGTGTTAGTTTAGTCAGTGTGCTTAGCTTAGAGAGTGTGGTTTTTTGTCGTTATTCTGGCTTATCTTGGTTTTACTCTTGATATTGCAGATGTCGACGCCTCTCCAAACATACATTGGATTTGCTGATGGTGCTTGTCGTAGTACACGGAATATCTCTTCCGCAGCTTGGGTTATCTATTCGCCCTCTGACGAGTTAGTTTCTATGCATGGGGTAAGCCTCGGTCAAACAACGAACAACATTGCAGAATACAGTGCAGTGATTGAATTATTATCCGAATCTATTTCATTTGGAATTCGACGTTTGATAGTGAGGTTAGATTCTGAACTTGTTGTATTACAGCTTAATAGAGTTTATGCCATTAGAAATCCTGTGTTATTAAGGTTGTTTTTGAGAGTGCGTCTCTTGGAACGTGAATTTGATTACATTGAATATCAACATATTCCAAGGTCTTTGAATACATTAGCAGATGCAATTGCTTCTCGAATGTTGGACAGACATTTACGATAATCATGCAAGTAAATTTAAAAACATTTCATCACATATGTTAAACAGATAAGCCGGTAATAGTGATATATATAGATAGAAGTGTGTCAAAAAATATATACATCGTCTTCGATCATAGGTTGAAAACACCTTATGATCGGCAAAATGATAGTACAAAAAGTCAAAATGTCACATGTGACTACAAAAGTGACTAGTCAATCACTGGTGGTGCTCTCTGTATGACACCACTGCACGGGCTACCTTACGCAAAAATCTCCTAAACGGTCCAGGGACCGCGACTACGAAGCGCTGAAGCCTGGTAGGAATGTCGTCCATAGTAGTCTCAGGTATATCTGCCGTGAGACGCTCTAGATCATGCTCCAACTCAGCTAGTACTTCTGCAGCCGCGTCCTGTGGGGCCGGTACCGGTGCAGCTGGATGTAGTCTATCAAAAGGCCGGAGGTTGGCTGGACGCTGTGGACCAACATCTGCATTTTGAAAATTTTACTGTTAGTTTTGAGACGATATATATGAAAAATAAAAAAATACATAATTAGAAAACTTGTGAAAAATAAAGTACCTCTGTCATCCCATTGTTCTCCCGGTGGAAGAACCATGTCCGATCACCTCTAAAATCCACTCCGGCATACGGAAAGTCCTGTATCGAAAAAACCTAGTCCTCTAACCAGTGAAAGTAACTATCTGAGAATCGAACCACCGCCGTGCCCTCGTCAGGATGCCGAGCCATCACCGCAACCCATCGTATCAGCTTTGGCTCCCGAGGACCCAAGATATCAACAGTGAGTTGCTGAGGGATCAGCATTGGAACTCTCTCCAAGGCAAAGCTCACGACTAGAGGCCCATATCCAAAAGTCTTTAGTCGTCCGTTCTTTGCCTTGGTCAGTTGGCTCTTCATATGAGCCGACACAGCTTCACACCAGTTGAAAATGGTGCCTTGGTAACAGTCAATTGCCATCCGCATTTGGGATCCGGAAGCAATGTGTAAAGCGGCCGCGCCGCAAATTCTGGTAACCGTGAACGCTATGACTTTGAGTTCACGCAGAGTGATGTGTTTTATCTCTATGCCTTTCGAATGGTGAGCCCCAGGTGTGCACCACTCGTCGCGGAGACTATCAAGGGATTGGCCACCCGGCCTAGTCCCCGCAAGACTGAGTTGCTCGCCTCTGTTCGGCAAGCCAGTGAGAAAGTATACATCCGAGGGCTCTATCTCGAGCTGGTGCCCTCCTATGTAAAAGCATTGTTCTTGAACGTTCCATCGCTCAACCAGCCATTCCAAGAATCTTACCTGGCCCCTCATGCCCGGTATGGCCCAGTATTTGTATAACCCGCATGCTTTTAGGGCATCCAGGGAAGGTTGGTGTTCTATTGCAGCTTCATCATCCTCTACATGCTCTCTTTCTCTCCAATCTAACATGGTTAATGCCCTGCACACCAGAAATAGTCATTAGAAATTGATTTGGGAATTTTTAGATAGTTATTTGAGGGGGTTGGGGTTTTGAAATGCGCGTTTCACGGAAGACGCACCCCGCCTTTACAGCACAGGGCGCCCGGACGCAGCTGGCCTGAAGGCGGACTGCGTCTTCCGACCATTTTCCTGTATAGGAAAAAGTCGGGGGACGCGGGTCACCCGAAGGGCACCCGCGTCCGCCGAGAGGCGCATTCCAAAACCAAAACCCCCCCAAAAAATGAAACTAAGACCTAAAAATTAATTCTAAACGGATAGAAATGCAGAGTAGGATGTGTAAAATACCTAGATAAGACGACGTTCGATTCCGACGGTCGGATTTTCCGCAGCGACCACGGGAAGTTTCTTGTCAAAAGCTCCTTTTTCAAACTCAACAGTCAAACGGTAAAAATGACATGGTAAAAGGTCTTTTTATAGGTTTTTTGGATGAATTAGTTCATTTTTTACCATGAAAAGATGTTTTTCGATGTATTTTTGCCTATTTTAAACAGGTATGAGTAATGTGTTGCTTTTGTGCAGGACAAAGGGATTTCGAGGGAAATTGTCATTTTTCACAAACAAAAATATCAGAGTCATCTTTTAAGCCCTTTTCTGACTCCTAAAAAATGAAAAGATCGCCGAGCGTTTCTTTTACACTCGTTAAAACAGAATTAAAAGACGGTCCCCTTTTAGCTCTTTTCTGACCGCAAAATCAGGAAAAGATTGTCGGGTTTTTGTCGTTTCAAACTCGATAAGGAAATAAAACGACGTGTCCTTGATCACTTTTTACTTTTCAGGTCAACGACACTAATTATGAAAGTACTCCTTGGTCGCAAGATCAAGCGGTTCCCCCAGGTATTATTTTATACTTTTTCGGGCTTGAGGGACACAAATGTACGAAAAAGTTCAACATGGAGTCTCCTTTAGTTTTTTCAGACTCTCTAAAATTGAAAAACGCCGAGTTTCTCCTATACTGGGCTCGTTAAACTTTTACAGTAGAGGACCTGTTCAATTACAAACAGGAACGAACCACTCCTTCCTAGGGTTCGAATTTAAACTAGGTTGGACTCATCCGAAGGATGAGCTTATAATCAAGCATATGTTATCCTCCTCAAGCTTGTTAAAAATAAAGAGGTACTTGCCAGAAATGGTGGGGGAAAAGAGGGAAGAATGAACCTGTTTGTTACCTTTTGTCTCAAAAGAAACTTTATTACCACTCTTGAACACGACACTTTTTCATTCACCTGGGTTGGGAAATCTTTTACCTCACAGTTGATCAAACCACTTTGAAAGTCTTTAACCGGGTTCCGGGGATTAACTTTGAGTTATTCGTCACCAAGCCATCTGTCGTGTCGTTATGTGTTCAAGAGGTCTGCAAGCAAAACTTTCATCTGCAAAATACTTGTCATCCATTTGACCATCCCTGAGTCGGTCCTTACAGCAACATTTCTTCAACTTGAACAATGATTGCGTGTTGCGGGCTTGCCTGCAACGGGTCGCTTTCTATCGACATTGACACATTATCTAGAAAGATGACTTAGGAATCGACAGTACCTTGAAGTCTGCATGCATCAATGGCAGGTTTCTCGCCTTTGACGTCAGTTTACATCATTGACTTTCGATCAAAGGATTCCGTGAAGTGTTCGACATCAAAACATCTATTCACATTTCACGGGTTGTGCTTGGTACTTTGAGAACCATTGACATTACTGGTGGTCTCTCTCACGCTTGTTAACAGTTTACATCATCGACTGGTAATCAAGTGGTTTCTAACATGTTCGACATCAAATCATTTAATCACATGGCTAGAATCATACCAATTCGGGAAGTAGAAGTGAAGACCCTGGATCTAGTTTCTACCATCCAGGCTGCAAGGAGTTTTGTATTCATTATCTATGTAGACTAATCATAAACAGATGGCTGCGTCCATACTGTGTCTACAAAAGTCTATAAAAATGATGTACTGCAAGATCATTCCTGTATCAGAGTAGTTAGTCCATTAGTTAAAGTTTTGAATCTGAGTATGGGAATGCCTACCTCAGTGATGATATAATTTTATACATGTATTTTGTGTTGAAAATTGCAGGTTCCAACCAGGTCATCCACAAGACAATCCTTGAAATGATAAAGCGCTTCACCCTTCCTAGAATTACAAAACCCTAATCTATTCCAGGCTTCGCACTTTAGGGGGCAATCTGTTACACTAAAAAATGTCACCATGACTATTTACAGTTAGTATGGCTCAATCAATAGTCATGCTACCCTCTTAGGCAAGTCTTATGCCTCTTCTATCCATCTCAAACTCAAAGAAGAGAGAAAGTCTTGTAAAAAATGTGTTTATCTCTGGGGACGCAGGTTCTCTCAAGCCTTACCTGCGGGGACGCTCACAATGTTCACAAAGGCTGCGTCCTTGGACGCTCTGTATGTTAAGGGACAGGTGCGTCCTTCTGTAAAAGGCAAAATGCGCAAGTTTCATCTTAAAAAAGTGACTTGTGGTTACTTCTAGAACTTTCTAGAGGTCGGTTTGATGAAATGGATGCGCCTCCAGTTGGTTCATGTATCCCTATTAAGGAGGAACTTATCCCATCAATAAGGGAGCTATCCCACCCAAAGAGGGGGATTATCCCATTGATGGTGGACCTGAATAACCTCTTTACAGCACTATAAATAAAGGCATTGAGCCAGAGGGAGGGGAGGTTGAAGCTATACATTTTCTTTGGGTAAATGCTGCAGGAATTAGGACTCCCATTTAGAACCTTGTGAGGAGAGATTGTCTTTGCTTGATTCTACTTGGAAGTGGGTGAGCTTTGTCAAAGTAGAGGAAAACCCTTGATGGACCCTGGGAGGAACTTGCACAACACCAAGGCCAGGTTGTAAGAGTTTCTTTGTTTCGTTATTAATACAAACTGGTTCATTTTTCTTAATAGCTTGTGTTAATGAGTTATTTCATGTGTTCCTTGGTCTGCATTTTGAATATATGTTTTATTATATGAGATGCAAGTGCTTGGTAATTGTTTGATTGTTTGTGGTTCCAGGAATTGATGTGAAGGAGGAGCTCATCCGGATCGGCAAGGACAGACTACAACAACAGCGTTTTGGAATAAGGTAAGCCTAAACACTTGTAGTTTTCATGTTTTAAAAGGTGTATTTAGAGAAAGATCGCTCCATTTTGTCTTGTTTGTCGCTAGAGAGTTTAGACTCCTAGGGAGGTAAGTTGTGTCCGCACAAACGACTTTTTCCGCCACGACAGTACCTTTTCAGACTCTCTAAAAATGAAAAGGACCGAGTTTTCCTTGTCATTAGACTCGTTAAAATGATTAAATAGCGACAAACTTGTCTTTAGACGAGAGCGAGTTTCCCTATCGCTGGGCTCGTTAAAACATAGCGATGGGCTTGCCCGAAGGGCAGGTTATAGAACAAGCATATGTTATCCTCCTCAAGCTTGACAAAAATAAAGAGGTACTGGTCAGCAATGACTGGGGAAAAATTGGGAGAACCTCACAAGTTTAATGGTAGCAAGTCGCTCTTGAACATGACACTTTGTCCTCCGTATCACATCGGGTTGGGTTGTTTCATTCACCGGTCTCATCACCATGGTCCTCGCCACACCATCCACATTTGGGGTAATGCTACCGATCCATCACATCAGTGTCAATATATGTTCAAGAGATGTTGTTCTGCAAAGAGGCAACCGTGTCCCATCCACTGCCATACATTGTCCTTCATCCATTTCATGACCGCCACCCTGAATCATACATCACAGTTTGTTTTCACCTCATCACAATCACTAGCTCCGTTCCGTGTCACTGATGTGGGATTCATTAAGGCCCTCCTTTGATGGATCGCTCCTTATCGACATCAGCTCATTATCCAAGGAGTTGATCTAGGAACAACCCCTTCAGTACTTTGAAGCTTGCATGCCTCAATGGCAAGTTTCTCACTTCCGGCGACAGGTATACATCAATGACCTTCGACCAAAAGATTTTGCATGGTGGTCGACGCCAAGTCCTTTATTCCCACCATGTGAATTGTACTGCTGTACCTTGAGGGTCATCATCCTTATCGGTGATTCCTCTCGCGCTTGTTAACGGTTTACATCATTGACCGGTAATCAAGCGATGTCTTTCCATGTTCGACTTCAAGAAATTCTCACATGGATCGACTTGTACATCGAGTGAAGATCGGAAGAGATTGAAGACCCCGGATCTAGTTTCATCCATCCGGGCTGCGATATATATTCAAGATATAAATACATTTGATGTGTACATCATTGCAGCAGATGATCATCCTTCTCAAAGGATGATAATTTCAGCAGAGAATTATCAGTCTACCATCAGACAATCGTCTGTTCTATGTACCAAAATGAATTTATAAAGCTGAGCATGGGAATGCCCGCCTCAGCTAGATCATGAAAAAGTATGAAAAATAATGTATTGTATTGTATCTTATTACAGGACACTTCTCAGCAGATTGAATGAACTTCGGATCCTCCTAATAAAGCATTTCACCCGATAAACGACCTCATACTTTAGGGGGCATCTGTTATAGACAATTTTGTGCCTTGCAGCATCAGGCATGAATTGTCAATAATCCAAGGGATCCAAAGTCCCTAAACATGATGTTCCTACCCCTAGAGGAACAAGGTCAGCAAACCAACAGCTCTCAGATCAGTTCTCCACCTGAAAACACTCAAAAACAAGCAATCCTGAAATCAAAGCAGGTGCTCCACTAGGCTTCTGCGCTGAAACTCAACTCCTCCATGGTGTACCTACGTTGCAAAGCAGGTAGAACAAAGGCCACCTGCGCTGAGCGAGATGGGACAAGTGGCACACTGAGTCATTGCTCTGGAATCTTCCAAAAATGACACTTGGATCAAGGATTTCGCCTTGTGATGAGTCAGAGGCTCTGTTTCTCCAAGTGGAAGCAAGGTTCTCCAAGTGGACTCAAGAACTGAAGATCAACTGAAGAGAGAGAGGACACAAGGCAGCTACACATCAGTTGCAAGCTGACTCATCCTTTCTCAATTCATCTATATATTGAGCTCTCTCCTATGAGCTCAGGAGGCTGGAATTTTGTGCAAAGTAATGATATGCTGTTGGTTTCACTATAGAACTATTGGGTGATTGCTTGAAGGAGGTGAAGAGGAGAAATTCTTTCTGCTGGGAGGTGTTGCTGGATTGGGGCCTTCAATGGTTATAACCTTCTTAGAACTTTACTTCTTCCATTAATAAAAGCTATTGAGGTTCTTCTATATGCATTTGTTTCAATGATGTATTGTGATGATTGTATATTTGATTTATGCTAATCCTTGAATCAGTTATGAATGCATGTTTCTTGTAGTTTCCTTCTTTGTTATTTTGCAGGATCTCATTATAGCTGGGCCAGCAAAAGAGCAAAGAGCTAGGAGCAAGCAGCAAAGAGAAGAGATTGGAGCAAATATTAAGCGCAAGGCAACGGTTAGTGCATTTCTTCATTCTCTCTTGCTTTCATAAAGAAGTAAACCTTAAGTAGTTTTGTTTACAGTTGTTGCTGAGGTACTATCACCCTTAGAGTGGGATAGGGTCATCTGAATCGGATACTTTTCCCTACAACATATGCTAATGATATCTATACGTGAGAGGAACTGCGCCATCGTTGGAGCATCGCATACGTGAAAGCCAACATCGGAATTTCAATGAAAACTCCTCAAAAGGAAAAGAAAGGATAAAGGGTGTTCCAAAGTAGAGAAAATCTAGTCTCCGTGGCAGAAGGGTATCCCTGTTCAGCCACCGGGGTCGAGTGAAGAGCCGAGACCATCCACCTGAATATGCCTACAAAAAACATTGTGGTTAGTATCAGTAAGAAGCAGTGAGGATAACTGTGAATACAATCAATACTATATCACTGGTTAGCTTAGGTTGTTGTTGTTGCTTTTCTGAAGGTGATAGCCATTCATTTCTAGAACCGTCAGATGGCACATAGAGGAAGAGCTTTACCCTTCTCACCATCAACAAAGTGAAATGGGATAGAGAGGTAAGGTTAGGGTTTTACATTGGTTAGATTTCCCATGTTTGAGCCACCTGTATTGGCCAGATGCAACATTCAAACCCTTTCACCTCTGCAATTAATCAAACCAAGCAGAAGAGTCATCGCCTCTACCGAGGTGAGGACAGGTGGAGTGCATCTATGACATCTGATAGATATTCATGCATATGGACCTAAATTATATTAAATCCAAATCATTAATACGTGCCAACTCATTGTGTTACTAATGACTGCATTAAAAATTGAATAAACTGTGTGTATTCCATAGGGTAAGATTGAAAATTAACTATGGTAATTAAGGAAGGAATTTTTTTCTATTGTCAAGGTGTTACAAAAATCCTATTGCACCATCACTGAGAAACATTTCGGCATTCCCCTCACTCTCAATGGCCTTTCTCTTCCTCTCTTTAACTAGTGAGTTCTCCACTGACATAATTTCCTGGTCAATGATCTCTTGAAACTTAAATGCACCCTTTCCTTGAATTATCAAGCCCAAAAATTATGTCATTCCAATATATAATATCACACGGGTGTGGCCATTCCCGGGATAGAGACCAGGAGAATTTCCATTCCATGGCATGACTCCTTCCATCCACATTGCTCATCCATAATATGTCGCCACACCTTGATTCTCTGGTCAATGCTCCTACTGTAGATAAGAAACCCCAAAGCCACATCAACAGAGGCAGCTATGCACTTTAGCAAGCCCTTGTGCCCCTACAAGACAATGACGAACAAATTCAAGAAGCCCCTGCAGTCCCTTTTCCATACCCTGATCATTCTATCAGTAGCACCACTACAGAGTAATTCGCCCATGGTGCACATGCACAACATGATGCCGAGATGTGTGCCTCTCACCCACCTTGATCCTGGAAGCACCGAGCTCGTTATGCCAGGCAAGGATGGCCCCATTAGATCCTTCTGAGTACATAAGCCCCAAGTCTATGGACACCATGAGTGCATTGATGGATGCCGAGTGGCCTACCATCATGGCCACCAGTCTGTGTGACACTGATCCCACGGGCTTCAACCACACCTTCATAGTAGCGTTCACGGAGGTCGTGTAGAGGTACCCGCAGGCGCTAACGACCACAATATTGATGGCATCATCATGGACTCTCATGGAATCTAGGCACTTGAAGTCTGAGAGGCACCACACCTTCAAATTCCAGTCCCAAGATCACAAGTTCATGAAATAATATCGTTTCTCACACTTCTTAACCACTGCACATCCGAGTTTGCACATAGTTCTTCTAGCTCATCGCACTAGCCACACAGTCCTTCATGATTGACATACTGGACACAAATTTAAAAACTATGGCTCTACCCTTGGAGCACTTCTAGATCTTGATCCCCAAGGCCCTCGTCTGTTGGTCTTGATGTGCACTCAAATTAAAAGAATAATACAACCCTGCTAGGATTTGGCTGCAACTTCATTCACAATCAATGGCTTTTGATCTATATCTCCATATTTGCAAGAAAACTTAGTAATATCTCTATATACAAGGCCAATACAAATCATTGGCAATAGAAACATCCCTCTAAAGATAAAATGGCTTTGATACAAGTTTTTAGGAAATTTACTATAGAGAGATAAAGTAATTACTGAGATTTACTCATAGGAACAACCAACAACACCCATAAACAAATAAACGAAAATATTTATCTGGGAAAACCATAGCCAAAATGGCCAAGTGAGCCTTCACCGCTCAACTCCGAGGCCTACATTACAATGAATTTCTCTCAGCCTTTTATAGGCTCCATTACAACAATATCATGTGTAGTAATTCCATGGGTACACTATACCATGTGCCTAAAAGCCACTACAAATTACCCTGGTGAACTTTGACTCTATCCCGAGTCAATTTTACCTAACAAAAATGTTAGGCTAACACCTTGAGTTTCTTTAAAAACTTTTACTTATAGGATGTGAGGCTAGGAAAAGATAATTTTGAGATCAAATTATTTAGTCTTGAGCACGGTGTGATGCTTTATGTTGAAGAAAAATTTGTTATTGTATCTTGCATGATGTTCCATACAGGTTTTGGTTATTTATGTTAATGTGAGAGTTGAAGGTCAAGCATTTGGGTACACAAATTATACAATGGATAATTATATGTGGATTGTAGTACTAGAGTTATCTCTCCATGAACTTGTGTGATGAAACATGGCTAGGGTTTGTATAACCCAAGGGAAAAAATAATTCTAGTGTGAGGAGGATGTGTGATAAAAGTTTTTTGAATGAAAGGAAGGACCTCTTAATGTTGATTCTAGCTTAATGTTGATACAATGTTGGCCAGGGTTTTCATGATTTCACATTGCTAGAGTTTTAAGAGATAGATATTGTACCGATTATTTTCACATGTATTTCATTTTTGCTATATATGTATAAAGTATCTTGCTATTCAAAATTGTGTGGTTGCAAATTTTATTTTTCATGTTGCATTGTATTCATAATTAATTAATTGAAATTATTTATCATTCATGTTTATTTGATATAATATAGGGTTTATATTTTTAAATTATATAATATAGAAATTTGGATATAAAAAGAAAATTTGTTTTACATAAATTATTGTAATAAAGTGATTTTCATATTTGGTATACGCTTGGAGAAGTGTGCCCTATTTTATAAAACTGGTTGAAATTTGTTTGGGAACATCAATAAGATGTGTCGCTAGGAATATATTTGGTTGACATGTCTTTAGAAACTAAAACCAAACACCATCAAGAACATAACTTGTCATATTTTTCAATTCATAGATGCAAATTGAACCTAGAAATCTAACATTTCAACATCAAATAAAAAAATACATCAATTCATAGAAGATATGCCATGAAGCACATGAACACACTTACAACCACTGAAAATTATGTCAAATGTACATTTTTAATGAAATGGCTCAATTTTCCCAATATACGAAACAAGTTTGAGGCATAAACATGGAAATATGACTTATGATAACCTATATAGAGGAGGAATCTAACATATAATTCACTTCTCATAACACTATCATATGAAATATGTTGTCAATAATACAAAATGGGCCTTATTTGTCACTCATTGACCACGACCACCGTCACCACCAACCTTTCAATTCTTGAAGTCAATCTTTCTTCTCTTACAAGAATAAGGAGCTCAACTTTTCTTCTATTATGGTTCACTTCATCTCTCTAGGGACTTTACAAAGAAATTCCATTCTCATTATATATTTTTCCACTATAAATTTCACACTAACAAACTAATACTTCATAATTCAAGCCAAGAAAACTCTCAAAAAAAGTTATAATCAGTCAAGAGGGTGTGATCCCACTCTACATCTCAAACCTCTTAGCAATACCACCTTGCAATAGTGATAAGATGAGAGAATATAATTTAAATGAAAATAGAAAATAATCTATTAAATTAGCCATAAATAAACAAATATTCAATTAGTCATCTCACTATGAATATCTCTACAGGTGATGGAAATTCGCTTGCAAGTTGAGCACTAGGCTATACAACCTATTGAGAAGTTGCCAAATAGTCTATGGATGCAATCTATGTGGGAGGGTGGGATGATGAATGTGGTGGAGGAAGGTTATGGTCAATAGATATGACTTGTACTAGTGAAGGAAGCCCCCCAATTGAGGTAAACTAGATCCCAAATATCAAGGAAATGTGATACTGGTGGACAATGGGTGGTTGAACATCATATTGTGATGAATTATAGTGAGGGGATAAAGTGGAGAACTATGAAAATGGAGGAAACCACATAAGTTTATAATATTTCAATTACTAAACCAAAATAAGATAATGAAACAAACACTTAAACATAATCTAATTTTAGACATGATTGACAAGGGGAATATATGTCCTATGTAAGTGTGTTTGGATTCTCCTTGTGTATTATCACAATTTGTAAAGACATTAAAAGAACACTACCATTATACTAAAAACTAAAAAAATTTATATCATGGACTAAATGTATATTAAAATTTACAAGGAAGGATAATTACAATTCACCATATTTGGATATGTAATTTACCCAATGAACAAGAGACATCAAGCATGGGTTGTTGGAACTAGCATTGATTCATCCATGGGCCTAGCGAGGGTGTTATCAATACATCGAAACTACAAACAACATATGATTCGATAAATAATAAAAGCACACAATTAAGTGTATATATATATATATATATATATATATATATATATATATATATATATATATATATATATATATATATATATATAGCGAGAGAGAGAGAGAGAGAGAGAGAGAGAGAGAGAGAGAGAGGAAGGAATGTAAAGATGATCATCATTAATAAACTCCTCCATAATGGTTTTTTTTCTTATTTCCATACATCAGGCCATAATATATATTATTACAACTTGTATCCTACAAGACTGAAATTATCCTTCATGTGACCTTTTTTGGTAAAGTTGTACCTCTCAGTGAGATGATCCTACTCCGATTGCAACATTAGCTGATGATGGCTGCTTCGAAGAGATGTCACTTAGCCACCATGATGCAATAGTGAGTGAGTCAATGAAGCTAGCATCATCTAGGTCTCAAAAATTCTATTCATAAAATGAATATGTCGGGTAGGGGAGTGAGACCTCCATCTAGTTGGAAAAGGTCCTAGTGTTAGATTTCCCCTAACATTTTTTCTATATTGATAGAATCATGACCCACCCCATAAAATTTCTCATCTCAAAGTATCTGACATCTTGTCATACCTGGAACTCCACACATAAATTCCTTAAGTAAAGAAGTTTCTCCCTATTATTATAGGAAGATTTATGGAATATCATGAACCACCTATCCATCCAATTGTTTAGAAATGGTTTGTAGCTCCACTAGTCAATACAATTTTTTGTTTATTACTAGTTTTAGACCATTATCTCTTGGGCCAATAAACAAAGATAGAAAAAATGATTAGTAATATTTAGATGTTTGATTTGGCCTTAATTTATACCTATTTTATAGTGTTCATACATTCAAACCCTATAATAAAAATTATTCATTAACTAGTTTTTCATATTAGAGATGGATGAATACAATCAAGTTTCACGAAATTTCAATAGAAACTCATAATGACTCTCTAGTGTTTTGTAGATCTTTTATCAATGATCTCAATGAAGATAAAGATGCATTAATTTCGTGTTTTAGATTTCTCAATTGTTGGCTTGGGTTTGGTTATTCTAATTTTTTGTTTGGCTATAGTGGGTTTGGGTTTTGATTAGGTTCCATATTATCCAATTTGATTGTTTTCACAATATTAAAAAAAAAAAAAAAAACAACTAATTTGACTCCAAATGCTAACCATGGTGGTAATTTGGAATTTTAGTTTGTTTAGGAAGTAAGAAGCTTTCTCAATGACTCCATAAACACATCACACAGTCCCATTTTGCTTAAAAGAAAGCGGGGTTTGGGTTATAAATAATGTTCCTTATTATGAATGTGCACCCATTCCTATAGTGCATGAACATGTATAGAGTGCATGTGAGTTCAAAGCAGATGTTTATTCCTAGCCATGTCTAGTTAGCAACCTAGTTGGCATCTTGTTGGAGACTTGTTGATTCTACAGGAATGTGGGTAAATTCACACATGAGTTCTTTATGACCCCATTAACATATTTTGGTTGAACATCTTCATATACTATCCCATAACATACATGATTGTAGAAACTCAAAGGAATCAAAATTAAAAACCATACTTTTGATCACCCTTTATGAGTAGATCTCATATATTTTTCTAATTCATGTCACATATCCTCCTATGCTAAAGCATAAATACATCCACTACTTTACATTCTCACTTATGATCTTGAATTTTAGCTATTGTTGTAACATTACTATAAACCTCCACATCAGTAGTAACATATCATGAATAAAGAATACTTGTATTAATTCCATTAACCAATATGAATTCATTTGTCCCAAACTTATACATATTCTTTATAAATATTACATAAATCTTTACCTAAGTGAATAAAAGAAGGACAATCAAAGAATAATGTTTAGCCCAAACACATGTTTAGCTACTTAATTCTTATATATATATATATTAATTATTGGATACAGTCATATATTATTTCATATAAATTCTACCATCTCCCATGAATCCTCCCTCTTATAAATCTGTATAGGAATCAATCCACTACCTATGATGAGTCCTACGATATTATGCACGGAGTCTATAATACATGCTGCTTCATTACCTTCATTATAGCCTTGACGATAGACCTTCATTATAGCTTTGACGAGTTGGTATAATAGACTTCCATTTTTATTAGTTTTCTTGGGTAATAGATAAATTAAATTCTAAAATACTATATTATTTTTTATTTTCAAGCACAAATTTTATCTATCTATTATTTTTTTCTGTTTTTTTTTGCATTTCCATCGCATAAGTTCAGATTTATCCTTATGATTAGCGAAGTATGACCAAACATGTATACAAAATAAAATGTATGTTTGGGATGCCAGATTTTGGATCTTTATAATTGATTGAATTGACTGTCATGAATTATCTGGAATTATCACATTTTGAAATAATCCACAGAAACAGAACAAACAATGACGACATTATGTAAGGTGATGAGAGTCCCGCAACATTCATGTAATAAACTGTGTAGAGATTGAGGTAGACTTTTCCGGCTCGCCTCAGTCGGATTTTGATCCCCTCCTTCCCACAGTCGGATTAAAGGCTTCCGCAGTCGGATTTTCATCCAAGCATTCCGTATGCGACGGTCATGATTACAGTATAACTGTGTTTGTTTTTATTTTAGTTTTATTTATACTGTGTAGATTTGTGTAGATTTTTATGTCGTTAATTCGTATGTCATGATTCAAACAATGTCCCTTTTTAGATAGAAGCTCCATCCATAATCAATCAAAAACACAAAAGCTGTTTGTTACCTATCACCAGTTTTAATGATAAGACAATTTTTCCAAGGTAACAACACAGATTAACAATATAATAAAATTATTTTCAAAATTATATACATGCATGGGAGGTCAGATGAATCGATCTGTCCAAATTCCATCCAGTGACTTCTACTAAAACCTACGGCGACCATTTAAAAGTGAAGAGGAGTATAGAGAATATTGATATGCATGTGCTGTGCAATCAATCACATGGCTGAAAATGGCCGACCTGAGAAAAGGAATATATGTCGAGATTTGATGCCCTCGTTTTAGACGAGAAACAGGTAACTTCTTATCCCTTGTGCCTTTTGAGACAGACAGATTTCCATACAAATAGTAAAATTTCCCGATCTTAATTCCAAGTCTTATGCGATAATAACACGATATAAAATTCAATTTGAAAATGAGACTGTATCAGCTTTAGACGCTGGGGAAAGAAAATAGAGGATATGAATCAATATTTTATAATTTATCATTATGTTATAAAGATAATTATAAACCATATCTTATATTTTAATATTATATAGAAATGAGTTTTTTTTTTTTTTAAAACATATAATATAATTAAAATTAAATGTTTAATTAACAAATAGATGATAACAAATATAAATTATAATTTGACAAAAAGGGCTTTAATTATGTGTAAAACAGCTTTTGTGTGGCTAAGAGTTTGTCTCTTTTGGATATAAAGAAACAAGTTAACAACACAAGACCCAGAGGCATTTGACAAGAGTAAATGTCTTCCCATTACTAACCATTGTGAGAGTCACTATAGCATCTACAGATGACTCTCTTCAGTACACATTTGACAACTGATTTATGATAAGGTTTCCCACAATTAAGAAAAATAAAATATAACTTAAAAAAATAAAAAATAAAAAGAAAATGCATTTTCATAATTTTTAGGGTGAAACAAGGTACTCTCTTGGATATAAGGAAACAAGTTAACAATCCAAAACCAGGAATCATTTGAGAAGAGTAAAAGTCTTACCCATTACTAACCATTTACTAAAAATATAACTTAAAAAAATAAAAAATAAAAAGAAAATGCATTTTATAATTTTTAGGGTGAAACAAGGTACTCTCTTGGAAATAAGGAAACAAGTTAACAACCCGATACTAGGAGGCATTTGACAAAAGTAAAAGTCTTCCCCTTTTTTTTTCCATAGAAAAAAGACCAACCTCTTATATTAATAAAAGGGATTACATATGAAATGTACTCAAAACGTTGAGACTGTAACCACCAACAAGCGGGGAAAGTCTCAGCCAACTGCCAAGCCAGCTCACTGATAAACTAAGCAAGCCACCGCATGAAGGAATCCTCCTCCAGAAAACCATGCTTCTCAGGAGACATAATCACTCAGGAAACAACCACATTGCGATCATAAGAAAGACCACAGGAATCCACAGTAAACACTTGAGGGATTCACGCACTAAAGAGAAAAAGAAGGCAAATAGCTTCCCGGGCTTCCACAATTGGGGAAAATAGCCCAAGAAACTGGCAGGGAAAATACAGAAAGAAGAAAAACAAGGAAAAGAGCAGGTCCAAACAGATTATTTACAAGGACCGAAGAACTGAGAAGATGAATTAAACAAAAATGGGCGGTTCAACTAATCAAACCACCCCATTGTCATCCTCAGAGACAGACCACGACCTCATCTCAACCTCAACTCCTACTTTGGAAAGACGGTCCGCGTCGAAGTTCCTTTCCCAGAAGATGTGACAAAGAGAGATCTCCATGAAACGCCTCCTGAGGCGAGAAACTTCTCTAAACATAGTAAGATTGCTGCAGCGCTGAGCCCCATTAAACTACTTCGCAACATTCATGGAATCCCCGAAAATCTGAGCTTCTCTCACATTTCTAAGAATAAGCCAGCTAAGAAGGAGATGTAAGGCTTTCAATTCGGCAAAATTATTGGAGCCTTGTCCCAGACCTATTGAAGCTTTAACAACCTTCTCCTTTGAAAAGTGGATGATCAAGCCTGCCCCGCAACGCCCATTAATATCTGAGGCCCCATCAAAATAAGCCCACGGCATAGAGTATCTAATGAGTTCAGGACAAACAGCTCTGGAAGTAGAAAGAGCTTGAGGAATAGGAATGCTTTCATAAATGGCAGCTCCCTCTGCGGCAAGTCTTCCAATAGGGAAGACAGAATCCTTGAAAATAACTTGATTTCTAGCTAGCCAAGTCCCCTAGGTGATGAGTAACGGAATGGTTCTTTCTCTTTCGTTTGAGGAATCGTTCCACCATCTCTGCCAGGCATCTAAGAGCCCCTGCCCTTCCCATCTGTAAGGGACATTTAGCATGCTTAGCATTTCAGCCCAAAGGCTGGAATTAAAAGGGCAAAGGAGAAACAGATGCTGAACTATTTCGGCACTGTCTTTACACAGGGGGCATCTGCCAGGACCAATCCTACCTCTTCTTTGAAGGAAATCCCACGTAGGAACTTTCTGGAATAGGACACACCAGAAGAACAATTTTGATTTAGCTGGTCCTTTTAACTTCCATAACGATTTAGCCCACCAATCCGGATTCTCCCAACCATTTTGAGACATCATCCATTTGTAACCCGCCTTTGGAGAATAAAAGCCATTCTGAGCGAAAACCCATTTTAGCTCATCCGGGGAGTCAGAAAGCCTGACTGAGGAGTTGAGGAGGTCCCTTGTATACCTGTCCCATTCCTCCAATCTATCACCGATCAAATTTAAGTCTCTTCCCTGAAGCCACCCTTGATTGCAAATGGTAGAAGCTCGAGGATCAGCTACCTGATTAAGAGTGTATAGACCCCTATCTTTTAAAGCCGCGACCAATCCCTGAGATAGAGTAAATCCCTCTGAACAGCCTATCCAGGGATCTCGTCCCAAACGGATCTGTGTTCCATCTCCCACACTTCAGGCCAAACCCTTCTCTATGATGTTAACAGATGCAACCACTGCTTTCCATACCACCGAGGAGTTATTGGAAGACTTTTGTGGCAGTCTGATCCATTCTAGCATTGTTAAAGGATCTATGTATTTCCTTTTAGTCACAGCAGTCCACAGATTTTCCGTAGTAATGATCCTCCAAGCTAACTTCGCTGCAAGAGATTGAGAAAAACAAATGAGGTTTTTTATACCCCAGCCTCCCCACTCTTTAGGGCGAGCTATTTTGTCCCAAGCGATCCACGATGTTACTCTCTCAGACTTGGACCCCGCCCACAGAAAACTGCTGCATAATTTCTCAATTGAGTTTAGAATTCCTTTGGGCACCCAGGTCAGGCTAGCCCAGTAGACTGGGATTGCCATCAGAACTGATTTAATTAAAACAAGCCTGCCAGCCCGAGAGAGCCACTTGTGGCTCCAATGTTTCAATTTCGATTCCAATTTTGCAAGGATCCAATGCCAATCTTTTATCCTATAATTGTCGGGCTTCAGATAGAACCCCAGATATTTGAAGGAGTCCTCCAACAATTTAACTTCAAAATTCAAAACCAAATCCATTTTGCGCACCTCCTCTCTAGCCATACCTGAGCAGGTAAGTGTAGATTTTCTTTCATTTATGCATAGGCCAATAGATTTCAAAAAGAGGTCCAAGATCCTCTTGAGCGTCCTACAGTCCTCAAGGCTGCCGTTACTGAAGAGGATTATATCATACACGAAGAGGAGGTGGGTGACCCATAAATTTTGAGCAACTTCGATTCCTTTAAGAGAACCTTGTCTTTTTGCTTCTTGGATCAAATGACTGATACCGTCTGCTGCCAGCAAAAACAAGAGGGGAGAAAGCAGATAGCCTTGGCGCAGGCCACGCTTAGGGCTAAAGAAACTGGAGGCTGCACCATTAATCAGGACAACTATGGATGAAGACGAAACACAGCTCATAATCCATCTTACAAATTCGAATCTGAACCCCAGATGAGTTAAAAAAAGTCTAAGATATAGCCAGCTAATTCTGTCGTAAGCCTTCGATAAATCTATTTTCACAACGACTCCTTTTTTCTTTCCAGCTTTAAGATTGTGGAGCGTTTCTTGGGCAACTCCCACAGCTTCATGAATTTGTCTGCCATCTAAAAAGCCAAACTGCTCCGGAGAAACGTTTTTAGAAAGGAAAGGTTTTAGCCTGACAGCGATGATTTTAGCAATAATTTTGTAAACACATGTACACAAAGAAATAGGCCTGAAATCGCCAAAAGAACCTGGAAGATCAGATTTTGGAATGAGTGCTAGAAATGTAGCATTAAAAGGTTGATAGATAGAACCTCGACACCTGGAATCAACCACTACAGCCACTAACTCATCTCCAATGAATTCAAAGAAATGCTGGAAGAATTCGACCATCCAGCTATCCGGACTGGGGCTTTTGTCCCTTTGCATCGATTTAAGGACGCTTTCAACCTCCTCTTTAGAGATAGGTGCCATGAGGGAGTCATTATCTTCCTCCTCTATAAATCTTGGGAAAATCTGGGCAACCCTTATAACTTCTGCAATAGAGGCTTCGTCTGGAGCTTTAAAAAGGTTCTTGAAATAATTAACCCCCTCAGTGGCCAACTCTTCAAAAGAAAGCGCTAATTCACCATTGGCTTTCTTCATTTCCCATATTGTATTTGAGTTTTTTCTCCCTTTGGCATAATTCTGAAAAAACTTGGAATTTTCATCCCCTGCCTGCAACCAGACCGCTCTACTTTTAAGACGCCAGCTTTGCTCCCTGAGCTGAAGAATTCTCCTTCTTTCCATCTCCAACTCATGAATTCTCGCTCGAGACTCCCCAGTACCATAGCCAAAACTATCTGGATCTTCAAGAAGGGCGAGTTCTGAGTTAACAACTTGTATTGATTCTTCTTCCTTCAGCTTCTTTTGGAGAGCCCAAAGTTTGGAGGCGTCCTTCATCCTTAATAAATTTTCCATAAAAAGCTGACTTAGATTCTCATTTTCATTGTCAACAGCTTTCCTCCAAGTTTTATGAAAGAGACTAGTGTATGATGCATCCATAAGCCAAGAGGAGTTAAATTTAAAAGGAATACCTGGCTTGGTTAGATCTCCCTTTACTTCCAGAAAAACCGGTAAGTGATCTGAAAGACCACCATCCCCAACCCAATGCCTGAACGCCTGTAATTTCTCAGCCAGCAAATCACTTATCAAAAATCGATCTAGTTTCTTCCCGATCCATTCATCTCCTATTCTGCGGTTCCTCCAAGTGGGTCGCAACTTTGAATGGGCAACATCCACAAGGGGCGACGAGGCCAATTTCTGTTGGAAGAATGCAGAAAGGGGATCAGCTCTGGTGTTGACCCCCCAAGATTTAGTCAGGCCCAGAGAAAAATTGAAGTCTCCGCCCATAATAAGATTTGGATGCACCAAAAAAGACAGCGAAAAAAGAGTTCCAGAACTTCTCCCGCTTCGAGATAGGACCATAGATATTAAGGAAAAGAAAGGGGATGCAGAGTTCGTTGGAGAAAATTTCCACAACCAGGACATTTTCTGATCCCTAGGAGGAGATTTCACGCACCACCTTCACATTAAACCCCAGAACCACTCCTCCCGAGTGTCCATTCGCATCCATTGCATGAAAACTCCAGCCCGACAGAAGCTTATAAAGACAGCCTGTAATTTCTTCTCCTTTCCCAAGAGTTTCTTGAAGAAAAAGAATATCAGGTTTGTTGGACCTCACCAAATCCTTCAGAGCTAGTTTTTTGGGGAGACTAGCTAGACCCCTGCAGTTGTAGGATAAAATGATCATCTAAAATTCTCAGGGGGTGATTTCTTTGCTCTAAGCACCCCTGGCAGGGACATCTATTTCCCTCCAGCAATATCAATGATAGCCTTCAACTTTGCCTTCGACAAATCTGATTTCCTCCCTCTTAACTTCCTCGGACCTATAGACACCTCATCCATCTCCAAACCGCCTACAACCAGTCCTTTCCCTTTCGTGGTGGCTAAAGGTCTTCGGTTGTAGTGAGGTTCAAGGCCTCCATATCCAAGAGGAAGAGTAGAGACGTGAGCAGGAGAAGATGGAACCATCATTATAACACTATCTGATGGGGCTAGTCCCATCTTCAGGTCTGGCATATCATTTGATAGTTGATTGACCCGACCCACCTCACCGCTACATGAAACATGCAGAGTGCTTGAAGAGCGAAGGGGAGAGGATTAAGGAGGGAGGGGACAAGCCTGAATCAATCCATCCATTACAGTGACTGCTAACCATTTACTAACCATTATGGAGTCATTCTAGGTGGTGTGGTTTTCCATTAATAATAATGATGAGTGAGCGTGCATTATGAGACAATATCTAAAGATGACTCCTTTCACTACACATTTGACAACTAAATTATGATAAGGTTTCCCATTATTAGGAAAAATAAAATATAACTTAAAAAAATAAGAAATAAAAAAAAAAAATCCATTTTCATAATTTTTATGGTAAAACAAGGTACGAAACATGTTGAAATATTCCCAAGTGAAAATAGGAGAAAGAAGTAAACTATTTACTTTTATGGTATCAATATTACTTATTTTTTCAAAAGTATAAATAAAAACTATTCATAATAAATATTGGTAATCATTATCTTGTTTAGATAATCTTCGGCAAAATCACATAACCAATCTTTTGTCGACGCGTTTCGAACCAACCAGTGTGGTTCATCGTCAGGACAAGTTGAAGAACAGATCGAGCTTGGCCTGTTTAAATAGCTAGAGCAGAGACACCAACGGTTACCTGGCCAAAGGTTGACTTAAGGAGCAAGGTCAAATTTAGTTATATTAGGTAAGAAATAAATAAATAAATATCTAAATATATCAATGATAAAATTATAATATAATAACAAATAAATCAAAATTAAATAAATATATATAAATTTAGTTAAATTAGGTGTGAGCTAACTAAATAAATATATAAATATATAAATAAAATAATAATAAATTATTTATTTATTAAATAAATATATAAATAATAATAAATTATATTTATTTATTTATTAAATAAAAATAAATATAAAAATATAAATTAATAAATATAATAGCAAAGGTAAATTATTTATTTAATTTATATAAATGGTATTATTAGTGAGGTAAATAAATATAAATTCATATATAAATATATAAATTTAGTTATATTAGGTGTGAGATAACTAAATATATAAATATATAAATAAAATAATAATAAATTATTTATTTATTAAATAAATATATAAATAATAATAAATTTTATTTATTTATTTATTAAATAGATAAATAAATATAAAAATATAAATTAATAAATATAATAGCAAAAGTAAATTATTTATTTAATTTATATAAATGGTATTATTAGTGAGGTAAATAAATATAAATTCATATATAACTATATAAATTTAGTTATATTAGGTGTAAGATAAATAAGCAAAAGATAGTTATATTAGATAAATAATCAGTATTTATTCAATATTCCAATAAAATTATTAAAGTTAATTCTGTCATTAGGTAATTAAATTATTACTTATACGGTTTAAAAAGAGTTATAGTAGAATTAAATATAAAGGCATAAATAATTGACATTATGGAAACAAAAATTCAAATCTAATTATAATATACCCAATAGTATCATAAACGGGATAAGGTTAATACAATAATTAGCCCGAAATTAATTAATAACCTAATAATAACTCAAACACTCCATAATGCTAGGACTAACCAGCCAAAAACAAACTAAGGAGAGGGAAGACAGAAACCCTAAGACCTAACAAAAGGGGAATGAGGAGGCTAGGAAGCCAAGGCTGGGACCCAGCAACTGCTAATCCTCCAGCCATCATCCCTATTAAGATTGTTTGGCCTTTTCTCAATCTCCAGGGCCTCTCTAAATTTGCGATGGTGAAACTGCGCAACTTTGGCAATGACTTGAGCCTCCTCTATACATACATGATGCATAGTCTTCTCTGCATGCTCAGCCAGGGCTGAGGACTTGGTCCTACCATGTCTTAAGTCAGCCGAATGCTCACTAATCCGTTGGTTGATAGAGCGACCAGTCTCACCAATATAAGGGGTTCCACAGGAACAGGGAATGACATAGACGCCCTTCATGTCCTTAGGGTCAATCGGGTCTTTCACCGACCCCTGGGAGCCCCGGATAGTGTTGAGAGGTCTAAAAGTTGGGGGCACATCGTACTTCTTCAGAATCCTCGCAATCCTGTCCGTGGTCCCCTGGATGTAAGGAAGGTTCACACCCATGACATGATCTTTAGGAACCCTTCGGATTGAAGGCTCCTTCTTTTTGTGTAAATTTGGTTTTCTCATGTAATAGTGGAGTTTATCATTATCTTTTTAATTAATACTAAATTATACCAACTATTAAATTAAATTTTAATAAATATTGGTAATCATCCTCATCACTTATGCACATGGAATATAGAGTATAACTTAATTATGTCACTTATTTATGTAACTTATGAATGTCTCTTATGGTGTGTTGGGTGTGAATTACTCACAATGTTATAAATAATAATTTTGTTCTATTAGTTCTATTAGGGTTTACAATGTGAGGATTTTCAAATTCCACTTCAACAAGCATCGACAAATATTTCCAATTTGTGATGAAAGGTCAACATTGTTTGTTTAATTACATTGTCTAATGATGCATTCAAATTTGAACTCACTATGTTGGAGTTTCCACATTCCACATTACTAACGTTATTAAATTTAAAAAATCCAGGGTTTTCAAATTGCACAAAACTAGGCTCTTAAAATTGCATAAATATTTTTCCACCTCTATGCACAAAAGTGACAATATGTCCCTAAATGGCTCTTGCAAGAAAGTTGCAACTAGAAATATAATTTGAACTAGGACGTGGATGGGAAAATTGTTAGTTTTGTTGGATTGCGAGCATGGAATTACAACTAGGTACACTCCATACCAATGACTCCATAGATAAAATGATAATTTGTTTGAGGATCTTGAGAGCTACGGTTTTGTTCAATAAATATCAATTCAAAATTTTCACACGCAGTTTAATTTTGAAAATGACTTGCTTGGGTGATCATTGTAGTATGCCTACATTGACTTTAGCCAAATGGAAATGCTTCAACTTACAAAAAAATTATTTTCTCCTTGGTTTGGTTTCTATACCCCATAGACAAAATATACAATATGTCCCTAAATGGCTTTCGGAACCATATTGCAGCTTGCCATCCAATTCAAATAAGGACTTGAATGAGAAAATTGTTGGTTCCATTAGACTCCTAGTTTTGGGTTATAGCTAGGGACAACACCCCCTACGCCATGAATCCATATGTTTAAAATTGATTTATCTAACGACCTTTAGATATATGACTTTGTTTAGTGAAGATAAATGCAAAACTTGCACACTAGTTTCATTTTTGAAAAGGCATGCTCAAACAATTGTGGGTAGTGTGCTTGCATGGACCATAGCCAAAAACAAATGTATAATATCATAAAAATCATTTTTTTTGCATGGTTTTGTATTTATAACCACCCAAACAAAACTCACAATATGTCCTAAAATTTCTCTTGGAAGCAAGTTGGAACCTGCCATGAAAATCAAGTCGTTTTTCAGCTCCATTTGACTCTTAGCACTATTTGGAAGAGGATGCTTTGGAAAACCAACTTGTTAGACTGATCACAATCTTCAAATATAGGGGTTGATACCAAGGAGGATCATGCTTCGAGGATGCTTCACTTTTACGGAATTATGTCATTATTATGTTAGCATCCCTTACCTATTGTATATATGAGAGAATAGATTTGTTGTGTATTTTGTCTTAGAGAAGTATTAGAGAATAATTTTATATAGAAAATGTTAGGTTCATGAGGAAAGCATAGTAGTATGACACTAGGGTACATAAAAAACCTTAGAATAAGAAAAGGGGAGAGAGAAATGAATTGTAGGTTTCATGGAGAGATTCTTTTTGTGTAAATTTGGTTTTCTCATGTAATAGTGGAGTTTACACTATGAATCTAGACCCTAGAGAAGAATATGGAGATGTTGTAATTCATGATGATGACTATGATGGATCTTGTTGTACTGCTATATTTTCTAACCTAATAGAATACATACACATTAGATATAACACCTTGAGTTATTTTAAAGCCTTGCTCTTATGGGATGCAAGGGTAAGGAAACATCATGGTAAGATGAAATTTATGAGTCTTGAGAATGGTGTGATGCCTTTCTTGGAGGATAAGTTGATTAATATATATTTCATGATGTTCCATGGAGGTGTTATTATTTATGCTGATGTAAGAGTTGAAGGCCAATATTTCAGTGCATAAATCCTAGGATGGGAAAGTAGATGTGGAGACTATAATTAGAGTTATCTTTCCATGGATTTGTTTGTTGCAACATGACTAGGGTTTGCAAAACCTGAAGAAGAAAATAATGCTAATGTGAAGAGCATGTGTGAGAAAAAGCTTGTTGTAACAAAGGGAGAATTTCTTGGTGTTGATGCTAGTTTTTTATGGATATTCGGTGGTTCGTAGGGTTTTCATGATTTTGTCTTGCTGCAATTTGGAAAGCTAGCTATTGTACCAATTTTGTAATGTATTTTTTCACATGTATTTCATTTTTAATATATATATAGATATATATACAAAGTACCTCACTATTCAAAATTGTGTAATTGAAAAATTGATTTTTCTTCTTTCATTGTCTTTATGTTCAAGTAATTTCAAATATTTATTGTTCATGATGATTCGATATAACATAACATCAATATTATTAAGAAATTATATAGAACTTCATGGTAAAGAAAATATTTCTATTGAATCTAAGATGTCGGAAATTCCACAGTAGTCATTTTTAAATGTCAACGTTTCGAGTCTATACTAAGACTCATCTTCATGATGAAGGTCGATGAGTACTGGAAGAGAAATAGAATAATAAATATAGAGCGATGAATAGAATGGGTTGAGAGTGAGAGCTAAAAGCTAATAATATGATACCTTAATAAATTTTTTTTAATAATGTTATAGTATTATATTATTAATTTATTATATTTTAATTTTATTAAATTAAATTTTTTATTATAATGTTTTTATATAAACAGTAATTCAAATACTTTAATCCATTTAAATATATTAATATTCATAACTAACCATTATAGTATGTTAATATAGTTAATGATTGATTAAATATATTTGAATTAATATATCTTTTATTTATTATGAATGGAAATTTATCTGGTTTAAATCAATTGATGAAATATTGATTAATATGTTTTAAATGCTTTATATGCCCTTTAAATATATTTAATTTTTATTTTAAATATATTAATATATTAAAATGTAAATTTAAATATATTTAAATATTAGTTAAATATATTTTAATTGTAATATACTCTAATTAACTTATTTTAAAATTATTAAGGGAAGTAGATGTAGATTAAGGAAAAGAGGTGGCTCAGCTGGTTAGGGTAGAAGGGTTAGCTTGGAAGTTACAATTTTGGGTGAGCAGAGGTATCAAACTTATGCTCACTTCAATCCCACCGTCTCTGTTGAGATTGATGGGGTGTTTCCTGATTTCCACTGCTTCATGTATCTTCCTTTTGTAATGATGGTTCTCCCTGGAGATTATTTCCACATCTTCTAGGCACACATGATGGTTTTTTTATCTTCTTTGATAATTCAGGAGATGGAGTTTCTATTACTAAAATTATTGTAATAAAGTGATTTTTAGATTTGGTATAAACTTGGAGAAGCTATCCTTAATGGATAAAACTTGTTTCAGTTTCCTTTGGATCATCAACATCTTATATAACTAGGAATATTCTTGACTAACATGTATTTAAAAACTAAATTTTAACATCTCCAACAACACAACATGTCATAGTGTTCACTTCACATATGTTATTTCAACAAAGCAATCTAACACTTCAACGTGAAATAAAGAAACACTTTAATTCATAGAACATGTACCATGAAATACACATAGAGACATAGACACACACTCAAAATTGTCTCAAATGCACATTTAAAAGTAAAAAATCACAATGTGGACAATATCCAAAATGAAACCTCATGCCTAAACATGGAAGTATGGGATATTGTGACCTATATAGAAAATGACTCTAATATATAAATGACATCTCATGGAAAAACATGAATAACTAGAATATGATGTCATATATAGAAAATGGGTCTCAACGGTCACTTATTGGCGAGTTCCATCCTCACTGATATCATTTGGATCCTATAAGTCAATCTTACTCATCTTACTAAAACAAGCCTAAATTTTTTTATTTTGTGTGTGCTTCATCCCTCCAGCGACTACACAAAGAATTAAATTTCTCATTATATTTATTTCCCAAAATAAATTACACATATTGAAAATAAAAATTTATAATTAAAACCCATAAAACTCATTGAAAATGTTATAATTGGTTGGGAGGGTGTCTTCCTCCTCTACATCCCCAACCTCTTAGCAATAACACCCTAAAATAGTCATAAGAGTTGGAGCATACAATTTAAATGAAATTTTCCAAGATTAAATTAAATTCATTATGAAGAAAAAATCATTATTTAGTGATCTCATGATGAATTTATCCCTCTATGACAAAGTTTCAGTTGTAGTGCAATCACTAGGCTCCATAAGATGCTCAAAGGCTACTAAATGGCCTATGGATGTAGCCTCTATGGGTGGGTGAGATGGAATATGTTGTGGAGGTAGGTGATGATGAACATATATGGGTTGTAATAGTGAAGAAGTTGAAAGGTTGGGGTAATATTGAACCCAAATATCAGGGTAATTTCATGACACTACTGGAAAATGGGTGTTTGTACATTAGATGGTGGTGAATGATGTCGATGGGAAAAATCAGAGAACTGAGAAAATGGAGGAACCTAACTATACATTTATAATAATTCAATTATTAAACCAAGATAAAATAAGAAAATAAATATTTAATCAAATCCTAATTTGACACACGATTCCTACAAAGTGGAATATATGTCATCCCTAGGTGGCTCTTGTTCATCCCCTGATATTAGCTCAATATCTAAAAAATATTAAATGAACACTACAATTATACTAAATTTTAAAATAATCGATGATATATAATTAAACAATTTAACAATTAAATATATTTAAAATTTAAAATATTATAGATTTATTCTTACTATATAATACTTAAATTAATTTATTTTAATATATCTATCTATCTATCTATCTATCTATCTATCTATCTATATATATATATATATAGATATATATATATTATATAAAAATTAAAATAAATATAGAATAGTTAATACCTTTTATGTAAATTCATAAGTCCCATTTACTTTTAATTTAATAATAGTATGACTAATTATTAATTTAATAATTATTTTAATCCATAACTTTAACTTAATTTAATTTTTAATAAAATATAGTTTTACCCTCCTTTTCCCTGGGTTCGATCCAACTAGCCATTTCCTAGTCTAATATAGCCATTAGTTAGTCAATATAGTCATTGCCTGGTCAAAAATTATAGCCGTTGGAGGCTATGCTCTGACTATTTAACATGCAATCTAGATATGTTTCTTCAACTTGTCCTGATGATGAACCACACTGGTTGGTTCGAAACACGTCGACAAATGAAATATCATGTGATTTACATTGAAAAATCTCTCATAAACACTAAAAACATATCAAAAGGTATGCAAGCAGGGATAGTTCCAATTTATCATATGTAGATGTGTGGTACACCTAATTAATGGAGACATCAACCATAACATTGGTAGGTGAAACTATTGTTGATGCATCCATAGGGTTTGGATGAGTGATACAAGCTATAACAACTCCAAACAAAGTATAATCTCATATATAAAGAAAACACACAATAACTTATATATATGTACTTATGTATGTATATATCTATGTAATAAAGAATGTAAATATCTTTGGGATAATAACCTCTTCTAGAATACTATGTTTCCTACTACCCTCCATCAGGCCATAACAAGTATGCCTGCAACTAGTACATTTATGGGGCTCAAGTGAGCTCCATGTGGCCTTTGTTAGTTAAACCTCACTATAGGGTTAGAGGGTCTTACTTGCAATATTATCTAATGGTAGATCTTTGTGTGATGATGTCACAAAGTTTCCATGTTGCACTGTTGCAAAAATCCATGAACCTAGCACCATCTAGGTCTTAAATATTGTATCCATAACTAGAAGATGTTTAGTAGGTGCACTAGTCCATATAAATGTGTTTTAGGTTGTTGGAATCAAATTGTTGTCTCTTGGGTCAACAAACAAAGACAAAAAATATTTTTTATTAATGTTTGGGTCTCTAATATAGTCTTTGTTAGTCTTAATACATTATAGTCCTATAATAAAAATATTTGTTAACGTTTTTTGGGCATTGTAGAGAGATGATAAGATTGAGTTTATTGACCTTGCAAGAGACACTCATAACAAATCTCTAGTGTTTTAGAGATCCTATATCAATGACCTCATGGTAGTTAAGGATGGATTAATTCATCACTTGGATGTTTTGGTTCTTGGATTGGATTTGGCTTTTCTAAATTATAGTTCAACTATGGTGGGTTAGGGTTGTAATTAGGTTCCATATTATCAAATTTCCTACAATTAAATACAACGGTTGTGTTCATGGTTTTTAATTTATTTGTTTTTCTCAATTTTAAGCTAGATTTTAGAAAAAAGAAAAAGAAAAAAAACATTATTAGACATTTTACTTCGAATCCAAAGATTACTTATGGTCAACATAATGTTCATCAAGTGCATATCACAAGCTCCCACTCACACTCTTGTAGAAAGGGAAATGATACAAATGACAAGACCTCCTTTCTATATATAGGAGTCGAAGGGGTCACAACATAATAAGACTCGACATAACAATAGTAATTTAATGGCACAACAATAACAATAGTGGGCTTCTATGGGGCACTATAATAACAAAATGTAGACTAGATGGGCACAACAATACAATAAGGAGGTTTCACTAATAAAAATAAGGGGCTACACTAGTAGTATAGGGACCCAACATTCCCCTCTCCTTAAAAATAGTTTTTTCCTCAACTCTTCAGTAGTTATGGACGCTTCTGTATAAAAGTTGCATCCTCCCATGCATAATATTCAACGATTAGGTTCTTTCACATGACGAGATGCTCTGAAATCGATGGATTTCGTAGATGTTGGGTTCTTATTTCCATGATTTCTTTAGGTTCCAATATGATTTTTCCTTCTCCATCAGTTTTCGACAATATTGTTTGAATTGGGAGCTTGTCACCTATAACCTTATTTAACCATGAAACATGGAAACTAAGTGCACGCGGGAAGATGCAAGAAGCTCCAATTTGTATGTCATAGTCCCAATATTTTGCAACACCTTGTAAGGACTGTAGTACTTTGGTGATAATTTATTATCGTTCTTGGCTTGCTTGAGGGAAATTTGTTTGTATGGTTGTAGCTGCAAAAATGTCGAGTGACCGACATCGAAACTTCTTTCACTGCGATGTTGATATGCCTATTGTTTCATTTGATTTTGTGCCAAAGTAGGTTATCCTTCAAGAGTTGGAGAATTTTTTGTTCATGCTTGATGTGATCTTCGATTGCTTGAACCTTAGAATTTTCTCTTAAAGATGATGTGATTGATGGTGTATGATATCAATAAAGTGCCATAAATGGGGTCATTTTTGGTGAAGCATTATACCAACATTCACCATAGGTAACCAATTGACCCATTGTTTTTCTTTGTTAGATACAAATCAATGAACATATCCTTCCAAACATTTGTTCACTATCTCTATTTCTCCATATATATTGAGAGTTTGAGTAGTGGTAATTCCTGCTAGTGCACTACACAGTATGGTCAAACTCGTTTCTTCTTTCTCTGGGATTGGTTCCTAGTGTATATCCTCTTCTTTTGACATTTCTTGATCCTTTTCTTCCTCCTCTTCACAATCTATGTAAAACAATTTCTTCTCAGCACACTTATGACCTTTAGTGTATTTTCTATCACAATTGTAGCAAAGCCCTTTTTCTCTTTTTTCTACCAATTGTTGAGGTGTCAACCTTGTAGGTTGTGGAAGGCTAGGAGTAACAAAACTTCCATATTTATAGTTGTGAGTGGTTGGATTGCTTGTTTCCATAATTTTTCTTTCAATTTTTCTTGCCAATGTGAATAGCTTCTCCAATGAATCAAGTTCCCGAAGACGAACCTCATGTTGAATGTTATCCTTTAAAGTTCCTATGAAGACATCAATCCTCAGCTTCTATAGAATATCATTTACCCTTATATTTAATTTTTGGAAGTCCTCAATGTGCTATGCCATTGAACCCTTTTGTTCGAGATTTATCAATTGGCTAAAGAAGGTGTTTCTCTTTTTATCATCATTATGTGCTATCATTTCCTCCGTGAAAATTGACTAAGTGACAAGTGGTTTACGATAACAAATCCCTCTATACCATACAAATTGATTCAGTTCTAAATATAAAGATGAAATACTTACCTTTTGTAAACGTTTCACATCATGTAGATCAAAATATTGTTCCATCTGTAGTATCGATGTTACCTTTTCATTGCCATCAAATTTCCTCATATCTTTTTTCTTACTTTTAGGAGCTTGATCTTGAAACAACTTTAACTCTGCAATTTCAAATCTCCAAGTTCTGAAATATTGTATTGTCATTTCCCACTGAGTTCTCTTTCCAACCCCACAGGTCTCATCGAGATTGGAATCTTCAAGAGAGATTTATGCCCATCTCCCACAATGACCTGATTATAGACCGATTCAGTAGAGGGAACTTTTACGAAGTTCCACATGTCACTGTTTCAACCTTTTGCCTTGAAAATGATACCCAACAAACTACCGTCCATCCTATTTATATCACTTTTTACGAAATTTGAATCTGAAGGTCAGAGAGAAAGTTATGACAGTTTTTCCAAGGTCACCCATTTGAGATGCAATTCGGGAGCCCGTTTGAAGTAGCGAAACCCTAGAATGAAAAGCTCTAATACCAAATCTTACGCAACCAGCTCACAAAATAGAAGAAGAGATAGATAAACAACTCCAAAATAAGCCTCTTTGAGGGGGAAAACTCCTTTACATTAAACAAAATGAATAATTCTTGAATGATACAAATGACAAGACCTCCTCTCTATATATAGGAGTCTAAGGGGTCGCAATATAATCAGATCCAACATAACAATAATAATGTAGTGGCACAACAATAACAATAATGGGCTTCAATGGGGCACAATAATAACATTATGCAAACTACATAGACACAACAATACAATAAGGGGGTTTGATTGATAATAATAAGGGGCTAAGCTAGTAGTATAGAGACCTAACATGACCCTCTCCTTCAAAAAAATGTTGTCGTCAACTCTCAAGTAGTTATGGATACTTCTGTATAAATTTCTCATCCTCCCATGCAAAATCTTCAGTGGTTAGGTTCTTCCACTTGATGAGATGCTCTGAAATTGATCGATATCGTAGCTGTTGGGTTCTTATTTCCATGATTACCTCAGGTTCCAATACGATTTTTTCTCCTTCGTCAGGTTCTAACAATATTGTTTGAACTGGGAGCTTGTCACCTATAAACTTCTTTACGCATGAAACATGGAAAACTAAGTGCACTTGGGAAGATGTAGGAAGCTCCAATTTGTATGTTGTAGTACCAATCTTTTGCAACACATTGTAAGGACCATAGTACTTTGGTGATAATTTACTATGCTTCTTAGCTTACCTGAGGGACATTTGCTTGTATGGTTGTAGCTGTAAAAATTACAAGTCACCTACATGAAAACTTCTTTCGCTCCGATGTTGATATGCATGTTGTTTCATTTGATTCTACACCAAAGTGAGGTTTTTCTTTAAGAGTTGGAGAATTTGTTGTTGACGCTTGATGTGATATTCCATTGCTTGAAACTTATAATCTTCTCTTAAAAATGATGGGATTAATGGTGTATGGTATCGATAAAGTGCCATAAATGGGGTCATTTTTACTGAGGCATTATACCGGAATTCAAGCAGAGATAACCACTTGACCCATTGTGTTTTTTTATCAAATGCAAAGTAATGAATATATCCTTCCAAACATTTGTTCACTATTTCCCTTTGCACATCTATATTGAGAGTTTGAGGAGTCCTAGTTCCTACCAATGCACTACAATATATGGTCGAATTCATTTCTTCTTTCTCTTGAATTGGTTCCTAGTGTATATCCTCTTCTTTTGACATTTCTTGATCCTTTTTTTCCTCCTTTTCACAATCTATGTAAAGCAATTTCTTCTTAGCACACTTATGACCTTTAGTGTATTTTCTATCACAACAGTAAGAAATGTCTTTTTCTCTTTTTTCTTCCAACTATTTTGGTGTCAACCTTGTATATTGTGGAAGGCTAGCAGCAACAACACTTCCATATTTATAGTTGTGAGTGGTTGGATTCCTTGTTTCCATAATTTTTCTTTCAAATTTTCTTTCCAACCTGAATGCCTTCTCCAATGAATCAGGTTCCCAAAAACGAACCTCATGTTGAATGTTATCCTTTAAAGTCCCTATGAAGGCATCAATCCTGAGCTTCTCTAAAATATCATTTACCCTTATATTCATTTTTTGGAAGTCCTCAATGTACTCTTCCATTGAACCATTTTGTTTGAGATTTATCAATTGGATAAAGAAGGTTTTTCTTTTTATATCATCATAGTGTGCTATCATTTCCTCCTTGAAAATTAACCAGGTGGCAAGTGATTTATGAGAACAAAGCTCTCTATGCCATACAAAATGATTGGGTTCTAAATATAAATATGCAATACATACATTTTGTGACAGTTGCACATCATGTAGATCAAAATATTTCTCCATCTGTATTATCCAAGTTATCGGATCCTTTCCATCAAACCTCCTCATATCTCTTTGGCTTTTAGGAGCTCGATCTTGAAATGACTGTAACTTTGTAATTTTGAATCTCCAAGTTCTAAAATTTCACCTTCTGGTTTCCCATTGAGTCCTCTTCCGAACCCCACAGGTCTGATCAAGATTGGAATCTTTAATAAAGAGTTATGTCCAATATCCCATGATGACCTGATTATATATAGTTTAGTAGAGAAAACTTGTACAAAATTCCACGTGTCACTGTTTCGACCTTTGGCCATGAAAATGATACCCAATAAACTGCAGTCCATCATCTTTTTGTCGGTTTTAACAAAATTTGAATATGATGCTCAGAGAGAAAGTTATGGCAATTTTCCAAGGTCACCTTTTTGTGATGGAATTCAGGAGCCTGTTTGAAGCAGTGAAACCCTAGAATCAAAGGCTCTGATACCAAATGTTATGCAACCAGCTCACAAAATAGAATAAGAGATAGATTAACAACTCCAAAACAAACCTCTTAGAGGGGGAAAACTCCTTTACATTAAACAAAATGAATAATTCTTGGATGACACAAATGAGAAGACCTCCTCTTTGTATATAGGAGTCTAAGGGGTCACAATATAATCAAAACCAACATAACAATAATAATGTAATGGCACAACAATAACAATAGTGGGATTCTATGAGGCACAATAATAACAATATGCAGACTACATGGGCTAAACAATACAATAGGGGGGTTTCATTGATAACAGTAATGGGATACACTAGTAGTATAGGGACCTAACACCGCACGTCCTATGATTTCATAGTAAAGAAAATGATTTATTGTGTATATTAAGAGATAGGGTTTTGTGTATAAAAAGATAATCATAATATTTCATAGGGGGTAGATTTTACACAAAATTTTAAACAATATCATATTTATATAAATTGCTTAGTTTATCTTTTTATACCAACATAAAATTATGGTAAGGACTAGAGACTAATGGGAGAGGGTGCCTAAGGAACCTATGTAATACCCTACTTTCAAATGCATAAAATGGTGTAATTATTTTGTAACTTCTTATTAGTTGATTTATAGTGACACATTAATGATGGTATTTGATAAAGAATAATAAGGGTTCTACTATTATATGAGAGGGACAGGAATTGTAACACTCCCCCTATCTAACCCCAAGAATTTATGTTATATGTATTTGGCTAGTTGTTGAAAGATATAGCTAGCTCATGAAGATATATTTTTATGATGTGAAATGAAATGGAATTTGGAAAGGTAAGCATTGAGTAAAATAATTCAATTTTCCAACAGAATGGGGGCTTTTTAATTTATCAAATCTTTTTTTTTTAATTAATCAAATGGAATTAATATTAGGGACACATTTCAAATAATTAGAGGAGAATATTCTGGAATGAGGAAAATTGGATAGTAACCATTCAAGAGGAAGCTTTGGATTAATAACTTGTTAGAAAATGCACCATATTATAGAAAGGGTATTGATCCCAAGGAGGATAATGTTTTGGGGGTTTTTCACTTGTATGGAATTATGTCCTTATTATGTTAGCCTCCTTTACCTTCTATATATATAAAAGGGTGCATAGAGTTGTATATTTTGTATTAAAGAAGCATTTGGTGGGGAAATATGTTAGGCTTATAAGGGAACCTAGTGGTATGACATTAGGGTGTGTGAGAAAACCATAGAACATGAAAAGGCGAGAGTGAGATGACTTGTAGGTTTCACTCAGAAAGTTTTTTTTTTGTGTGAATTTTAAGTTTTCTCATGTGATGGTAGGCTTTATGTTGTAAGTGTCTCGTAGAGAGGAACGTAGATTATGTGTGATTCATGTTGATGACTATAATTGATATTTTTGTAATATTATATTTTCTAACCTAGTAGACGGCATAGGCAGTTGAACTAACACCTTGAGTTATTTTAAAACCTTTTACTTATAGGATGTAAGGCTAGGCAAAGATAATCATGAGATGGAATTATTGAGTATTGAGCATGGTGTGATTCTTTTTGTAGAAGAAATGTTTGTTATTAAATATTGCATGATTTTCCATAGACATTTCATTATATATGTTAGTGAGAGTTGGAGGTCAAGGATTTGGGTACACAAATTATAGGATGGAAAATTATATGTGGACACTAGTACTAGAGTTGTCTTTCCACGCACTTTTTTGATGCAACATAGCTACGGTTTTTATAACCTAAGGAAAATATAATTATAGTGTGAGGGGAATGTGTCATAATTTTTTGTTGAATCAAAGGGAGGAGTTGTTGGTGTTGATTCTAGCTTGTTATGGATCTTCAATGGTGGTTAGGGTTTTCATGATTTCACATTGCTATAGTTTTAAGAGCTAGATATTGTACCGATTTTGTAATATATTTTTTCCCATGTATTTCATTTTTCTATATATTTATAAAGTATCTTATTGCTCAAAACTGTGTGATTGCAAATTTTATTTTTCATCTTGCATTTTATTCATAATTATGTAATTTCAAATATCTATCATTCTTGTTTATTTTATATAATATAGAGTTTATAGAAATTCAATATAAGAAGAAAATTTTAATTACATAAATTATTGTAATAGAGTGATTTTCATATTTTTTATAGGCTTAGAGAAGTGCGACCTATTTTATAAAACTTGTTGAAATTTGTTTGGGATCATCAACCACATGTATCACTAAGAATATATTTGGTTGACATGTATTTAGAAACCCAATCCAAACACCATAGACAACATAACTTGCCATATTTTTCAATTCATAGATGCAAATTCAACCAAGAAATCTCATATTTCAACATCAAATAAACAAATACATCAATTCATATAAGATATGCCATGAAGCACATGTACACATTCAGAACCACTTACAAATGTCTCAAATTTATATTTTCAACAAAATGGCACAAATTGCATGATATAAGAAGCAAGTTTGAGGCCTAAGCATGGAAATATGACTTATGATGACCCATATAGAAGAGGAATGAAATATAAATTTCACTTATCATACCATAACACAATCATATGAAATATGTTGTTAGTGGTACACAATGGGTCATATTGGTCACTCATTGACCACTACCACCCTCAATACCAACCTTTAGATTCTTGAAGTCATATTTCTCCTCTTACAAGAAGAAGGAGTTCAATGTTTCTTCTATTATGGTGTGCTTCATCTCTCTAGGGACTACACAAGGTAATGACATTCTCATTATATGTTTTTCCACAATAACTTACACACTTAAAAACTAATATTGTATAATTCAAGCATAGAAAACTCATCAAATATATTAAAATCAGTCAAGAGGGTGTGATCCCACTCTACATCAACAACCTCTTATCAATACCACCTCATAATAGCGATAAAATCATATCATATAATTTAAATGAGAAAAAAACCAATAACCAATTAAATTAACCATAAAAAAACAAACCTTCAATTAGTGATCTCAATATGAATCTCTCCCCGAGTCATGGAAATTCACTTCCTAGTTGAGCACTATGCTATACAACCTATTGGCGCGTTGTACAAGTTGTCTATGGATGTAGCCTATATGGGTAGATGTGATGGTGAATGTGGTGGAGGAATGTGATGCCCAATAAATATGGCTTGGACTAGTGAATGAAGTTCCCTATTTGAGGTAAACTCAATCCTAAATATCAGGTAATGTGATACTGGTAGACAATGGGTGGGTGAACATTATATAGTGATGAATTATATTGAGGGGATAAATTGGAGAATTATGAAAATGGAGGAAACCACATAAGTTTATAATATTTCAATTTATAAACCACAATAAGATAATGAAACAAACACTTTAACAAAATCTAATTTTACACATGATAGTTAACAAGGGGAATATATGCCCTATATAAGTATGTCTTGCTTCTCTTTCTGTATTGTCACAATTTGTAAAAACATTAAAAGAACACTACCATTATACCAAAAATTGGAAGAATTTATGTCATGGACTAAAAGTATATTAAATTTTTGGAAGGGGGGATAATTATAATTAATCATAGTTGGATATGCATGTTACCCAATAAGCAACATACATCATGCATCGATTGTCCAAAACTGACATTGATGCATCCATAGTTCTAGTCAGAGCGTTATGAACACATAGAAAACAATAAGCAACATACATTTTGATAAATAATGAAAACCACAAAATTGTGTGTGTGTGGTGTGTGTCTAATATATAATAAATATATATATATAAAATATATATATATAAATATATATATGATATAGAATGTAAAGATGGTCATCATTAATAACCTCCTCCATCATTTTTTTCTTGTGTGCCATGCATTAGGATATAATATATTATTTACAACTATTATCTTATGAGACTCAACTAAGCCTCAATTTGGACTTTTTTGGTCAAGCTCTACCTCTAAGTGAGATGGTCCGACCCTACCTGGAATATTAGCTGATGGTGGCCCCTTGCATGGATGTCACTGATCCACCATGATGCAATAGTGCATGGTTCAATGAAGCTAGCATCATCTGGG